>VWZP01001398.1:84336-222701 GCA_013396995.1 Dicaeum eximium | reverse complement strand
TTTTTTTTTTTAAATTAGTAGTTTTGTTCAGTAACTGCAGTCACTAGAACAGAGAGTAAAAGTTCCTCCTTCATACAATGGTGACTTTGTGACCTCCCCAGTGAAAGTCTGGGAAACAAGAGTTTCTAGGATTTTGCTCCCTATCTCTTGACAGATGCCTTCATGATTAGCAATGTGAACTTACCTGTGATACTGGCAACAAAATTCAGTATTTGCAAGTTTGGTTCAAATACAAGCTAGTCTGGCAGGCATGTCCAAGCACAGGAAGGTTGAAAAAGTACTCTTGTGTAAATGTATCCATTCCAACCCAAAATGGCCATGTACCTGGACACTGAAAATACACCCACATGGTTTTCATCCTTCTTTGCAAGAAGAGGTTTTCTTTGCTGTGCTTAAATTTAGGTGAATGGGAAGGCTAATACCAACAACCTGGCCTTGCTTCCTGACAGCTAGAAGAGTGCTACAGCTGCTCTTGAGAAAAAATTAAGTCTCAGACTTCCCTTATTTCCCCTTGGTAGCATAGAAAATAATGGGACCAAACACTACTTTTAGTAGCAGCCCCTTTTCCCTGTCAAGCAAAAGTCTGTCTTCCTGTGAATCAAGTTGCCATATTTCTGTACATGCCTTGTGGGAATTGCTACCACCCCCTCAGGAAATACTCTGTACCAATAACTTCTTGAAACAAGAGTTCTTGAAAGGTGTGGATTGCCTAATGCCAGGAGGCTTCTGCAATCTGTCAGGTGTGAATCGAATCCTTTGGCTGATTGCCAGCCCCTCTGTTTTACTGAGCAGGGCTGGACACTCAGGGAGTGTTTAAAGTGACAATGCACATCTCCAAAACAGCATGATCTACACAGCCTAGAAATCATAAAGTGCTTCTAGAAAGTCAGCGCAGCATGATTAGGGAACAGCGTGTTCTCCAGTGTGTTTGCAGGTTATTTGTGAAATTTGGGCTCCAGAAATGCAAGCACCCTCACTAAAAGGAAATTGCAGGTTGCAGTTGCACTGCCCTTATTCTCTGTTTCGGGCTCTCTGTTTCAAGACACTGCATTCCAAATGAAAACAATTACTCCTGTAATATTATCTGCCAAGCAGGATTTTGGGGCAGGGGTTCATGGTGGAGCAGTTTATTACATCCTTTCCCTTTGTCAGATGTAATCAATCAAGAGGCAATGAATCTTCTTGTGGATTCCCTGAAAACTTGTCATAGGCTAACTTCTACCTCTAAGTACTATTTCTGAGGAGCAGCAAAGAGCCAAGTCCTTTGTGCAACACCTACTCCATTTCTCCAATGCTACAGTCCTATTTCCTTGCCTCTGTGTTTGAGTAATAGCATGGCAGGGCTGTGTGCTTCCTGCAGGTTTAGGTCCCATGCACAAGAAGCTAGAATTCTTCTGAGATCTTCTTTCAGCTGATACCCAGTTGCTCCAGACCTTGCTGAGGGCTGGCACTGATAATTTCTCTTCTGTAACAAATGCTTTTATAACTACCCAGTAGTTAGCTATTAATTTTCAAACTCAAGATGTGAATAACTGAGTCAGCTCTACAGAAACACAGTTATAAGTGTAGGGGGGAAAAAATGGCAGAATGAAGCTGCACTTCAGCTGTTCAAGTAGACAAGTAACACGTTGAACATACCTTCCTTAATGAAGGATGTTGACATGTGCAGTTTGACTTCATCAGCTGAGCAGCAGCAGTTTCATAGTGCCCATGTTGTGATTTGCACTGCAACCTCATTTTCCTGCAGAATTGGATTGGAAGTCAGAGCTGTAGGTCTCCCTGCCCTGTAACAGCAGATGAGGTCTTGTGATGGGTTACAATTAGTTTGATTCACATGGAGGATGTGGTACCACTGATTCATCCTGCTAAAAATGGCCAAGCTAGTGAGGAAACCACAGGGAACAGGACTACATGGATGACTTGTACATGCCAATCAAAGCTTACATTGACTTTGCAGTCTAACAACACATCTTTCTTGAGGTTTTTTGTGTTTGTTTGTATTTTTAATTCCTGGTGGCATGCTATCATAAGCAAAATAGGCACTCATCAGGCAACAATCTCAGCAGAAGGGTGAGTTAGTGGCCAGCTTTCCCCTCACCTCACAGCTCCCTACAAGGCAGTGTTGAATAACCTGTGCTGCTGTGGCCTGTTGCCTCTCATGAAAAAAGGTTGAGGCAACTGATTTGTAATAACTCAAGGACAGTGAAGTTACTGGTGAGCAGGAATTGTACTTTAATAAATTAACTGGCCTGAAATTTCCAAGACCTTTACTGTAGCTTCCCAGATGCTGTTAGATAAATGAAAGGTAAATTGGCTACAATATTCACATCCCATACAGGATTCAGAATAGTGGTGGTGTTACAGCCCCTTTGCACGACACTGCTGTTGTAGTTCAAGATAGCCTGTACCTTTGAATACTCAACTGTTCTTCCCTTTGACAAGCTTTCCAAGTTTCTGCCCTGTCTTTGTGCTTCTGACAGGGAGAAGTCCTGCTAGTCATCACACACTGGTCCATCAGTAAAAAATATTGATGTTTTTCCTCCACAGTCTAACCAGAATTTAGTCCTACTCATAAACAACACAGAACAGCAGAAACTGAAGTAGCAAGAAATAAATTATTACAGAAAAGCATATTGATTTATCTAAATCATCAGAGAGAAAAGAGTTAAAGCCAAGGACAGGCCTATATTCGTATTTTCTTTAATATAGTTTTCATAGTCTGTAATTTAGGTCCCACTTGGTTCAGGGCTCTTCTCCACTGTGTCTGGATGCAGCAATCTAATCCCTTGTTTCTGTCTCAGAGTGCCCTAAATTTGATTTTGCTGGGTTTTTCTTTACCTATATTGCTCCAAAACTCTACCTCTGTCCTGGAACACCTCAATAAGCCTGGTACCATTTACAGTTTTTAAGACGGCTATGGAATTTCAGCAGTTGATTTACAATACTTGACAATCAGCATTTAAGTTTCATTTAAGAATCACTGCTCATTTCATTTGAGAATCACTGCTCATTTCAGTAGAGAAAAGTCCTTCAGGATGGAATTAACTTTTTTCCTCTCTTGCAGGTGACTATGCTGGAAATAATTACTAAAATCATAAAGACGTCTCCCACACTTTTTGAATCTCAGACACAAACGTGCAGAATCTTATTCTGTAATTCTGCACTCCTTTTTGAGGATTTGCTTTTCTAGTTCAGTATCAGATGCAGTCCCGTTGTTGGCTATGAAGGGGTGTTGCAATCCAGAGTACAGTCATCTTTTCCAAACCATCAGAGGGGGCTTATCTGTGTCAGTGACTGGCAGTAATGGCTAGTGAATATATAAATGGGGGGATCTTCCCTTTTTGAATATGGGAAGAAAAAAAATATTAAGTTCACAAGTACATTTCTAAGGAAATGTGCTTTTAAAGTAGCTAAAGTCACTTATTCTTGTGCTTTGTGCCTCACACTGTACCTCTGATCTTGAACAATAAAGACGCCTGTCTATTGTGTCTTGTCACTTAAATATTTATGAGTGGTGAGCTCTACATCGGTTATCATCATGCATTTTCCATACTGCATAGCAACTAAGCAATACTACAAAGCCAAGCTAATCTTCAGAGCTGGCTCTTGACATTTCCCCATTAATGTGCATTGTCCTTTTGAGGGCTAAACCCTGCCTGAGGACACACACATGAAACGATTTGTCTGTTCTGTCAACAGACAAGGAATATGCATACATACCCTGGTGAAACAGAACAGGCTCAATGAGTCTCTTCATCCAAAGTATTCCAAGGGTATTGGAAATTAGTCCTTTGACCCTTTCTTTTAATTAAAGATACTTTTTTGGAAGCCTTTTGTGTATGGTGAGCTATCAGCTAGAAGGTGACTGATCTTTTAGTCCTGGTCTCTTGAGCACTGATTTGTGACTGCTCGCCTTTAGTCTGTAACACAGACTGTGCTGTGTCACTTTTGCACAGAGAAATAACAGAGATGGCTGGGTCAGAGCACAGAGCAGGTACAGTTCTTGGAAATTCAAAAAGGAGAGTGAAAGATGAGACAGAGCATTTATTTTTTTTCATATTTGCTTGTATTGGATAATGTTTATTTTTATCCACCCATTGTTGCTCTGGACCCAATGTATAATCAGTCATATAATGGGATAAATTGATGTGCAGTCACACAGAGTTATTTTTACTGAAGCATATAAAGGTGTATAATTTTTGCTATATAAAGAATGCTAAATAACAGAGCTTTTAAGTGTTGGAATTTTTTTTTTTTCCCAGAATGTGCTAATGGCCAAACATATGCACACAGTTCCGGAGAAAACAAAGGAATATGCAAGTATTAAATACTAACAGCTGCTCTGTTCAGGCAGCAGCCACATGCTGCCCTGTTTTATAAAAATTAATTGGAAATACTTCCACTCAAAATAATCATACCACTTGAATTTTTAAGAGCCAATTCAAAATGTTTTACTTTCAGAGGAATGACTTTCTACAGAGTTCAGATCTACATTTGGTTATAAAAATACCTGCTCTGTATTGCCACACAGCAGGAAATTTAAAGCCCAAAGGGATCACCAGAAATCCACCAGTTCTAGCCCAGTCCTTTCTGGAGAGTCAGAACAAATTCATCTAAATGGTAGAAGAAAAATCTTTTTCTGAATGTCCTTGAAATACTTTGAGTATGGAGAACCTGTAGATTATTTCCCTCATGTTCTTGCTCCAGTGAACAAGGAAAACAATTATATGCATCTTTCTTATAGAAACAGGGGGCGAGTGACAAATTAAAACAGGTGAGCTTAATGGTTTTGTGTATAGAAGGTGAAGTAGGATGTCTTGCCCAAACTGGAGCATATTAACATTATTTATCCCACTCAATACCCTTGTTTTTACATTATGGGCTCTTGATTGAGGCCCTGTTGGTCTTTCAATTTTTATAACAAATAGCAACTTTGACCTTTCACAAGCAGGTAATAAATTTTAAACCTCTAATAATTTTTGCTGATCTACTTTGGAGGGGTCCTCCAGTTTTCCTGCATTGTTTATTTGTGCATGAAGCCACCTCACTATCCGATTGCAATTGTGAGGGATTTTTTCCTATATGTTCCTCTGTATACATGCACGTGTATCTAGCTATAAGTATAGCATTTGTCAACAAATCATTTACCCAGATAGTGAGGATATGCCTTTGTACTTTGAAGCTTGTGATGAGAAGCTAGTAATCAGCAAGGCCATAGATAACCTGTGGCAAACATATCAGCCTCAATAAACACCCTTTGTGTTAGTGCTCTCTCCAATCCTTGTCACTTACAATGATCAAAACCCCTTGTAAAACATATTTTGAATTGTTTGGAACATAATAAAGATAATATGTTACTAAGACTTATTTTTATTTCACTATTTTAGGAGTAAATATTTTCTCACAGGTGTCAAGCAGCTTGATGCATAATGTGGTTTGAAGTGAGACTGTTTAAAGAACACTTGTCAGCAACATTTTGTTCTTTTCTACTTCCATTTGGGACTTGTGTGTTCTATAGGTAGCATTTCAACAGTTTTCACCTTCTTTTTTCTGTAGTCCTTTGCTACAGAAATGGAAAGCCCATTCAACAGAATTGAGCTACAGAGGCTTTATTTTGGCCGTTTGGCACCATGTTTGTTTTTCAGTTTTGAAATCTACATTTCTTGCCCCTCTTTTTGTTCCTAGACTTAGAGTGGGGAATCTTTTGTTTAAAATTCTAGTGACAAAAATGTCAGCAGGCCTCACTGGTGACAGGTTTTTTTCCTGACATGAAACACAAGTTTATGTAGCCAGATTGTCCAGATAATCATCTAAAGGAGATTAAGACCTAGGTTTACACTCCTTGCTTTGAAAGATCATCACAACTGCAATGCCCAGTAGTTGAGGCAAACAGAAAGGAAGGCATGAGAAAAAAAGGCCTGGTGGGCTGATGGTTGGGTACAACCCATGAAGGCAGATGAGAACTCAGTGGGAGGTTATGAAGCAGCCGCAGCAGTGTTGTGACTCTCCCACTCCTGTCATTAGTAAAAACTGCAAACAATGAATTCTTTGTGCAGATGTCCCTTTTGGCCTGTTTTCACATTTTCTGTACACTTTTAGATGGGAGTACTACTTCATGGTCTAAGAAACCACTGTCCCCTGACAGTCATACGTCAGTCACATACGAAGGAACTTGCTACACCAGTACCTTTCAGCAAGCTGCTTAAATTGTCCATGCATTGGTTCTCATATCTATGGGATTGCAATACTCAATAATTTTGTGCATCAACATTGGCTATGCTACATCAAGATGTTTGGTGATCTACAGCTGCCTCACACTAAAGCATTTTGACTTTATATCACTGGAATAGACCAAGCAGGACATGTTCATTTGAGCAGCTCTGTCAGCAGTGCACATAAAAACTGTACCTACAAAGATGGTGGGCTCCTTCCCTTGCATCTACACCTACTTAGCTACTGATGCCTTTGACCCAAATTATTCCACTTCCTTATGTTTTGGGAGTTTAATCACGTCTTCTAGAGCACAGTGCTCTGTTCTTTACAAAACTGTCCTCTGAGGCTTGCACACATAAAGGTGGCAACTGGCTTTTAAAAGAAACAGTATGATCTGCAGCATATATCACAAGTCAGAAAAAACCCTAGAAACCATATTGAGAGACAGATGCTACCTCAGATATCAAAGTTTTTATTTCTGGATACTAGCTTTTCATCTGTGAAATGTGTTTTGGTCTGACAACTTTTGCTGCTCACTCAAGAAAATAACTAGTTGTACCATTTAATTTAGAGAATTTAATTTGTGAGAAAAGGCATTGTGTCTGTTTGTATAAACCTGAAGTGAAGGGTTCATCTTCTTTTAAGGGTGTACTCAGGCAGTATGTACATTTAGATACACTCAGGTTCTAGCATTATCTGGAAACAACAGCTAAATAAAGCCACATACTTAAATAATCTTCATTCTAGTCTTTGCCTTAATTTGTTGTTCTATAGTCATGAGCATTAATTTAAGCAAATGGGATGCCAGGTGATATGAATGGGAGATTCTTCACATTTTGATATGTAAAACTGTAAAGCAGACATAAAAAGTACACTCTTGTCATTTGGTGAGATTATTTTCTGTAGCCAACATTTAGAGAATTTAGGAGACTGGAAGGCTGTTGCTTGAACAACTAGACTTTGAGCTGACAGTTCTGTAATGAATTTAGCAAACCTAGGAATGTATGTGTTACCTCCTGGGACTTAATGAAATAAGCAGCATGCAGCTGAGTTCCTATTCGCTACAATAAGAAATGATTTCTCTTTTTGCTTACCATTAGGCTTTCCATTCTTCCACTTACTTCTGGAAACTCAGGCCATTTATTTGGCATACATATGCTGTACAAATTAATTTATACTATGTTCCTATTTGGGCACTGGTTCAGCAAGGTATGTGAGCTGGGAAACACTCTTGACAATTATAGATTCCTTGAAGCAGTGACCACCAGAATCAGTTCCCATTACAGGAAGTGGCAGCTCTGCAAGCAAAACACTGCATTGCAGATAAAGGGAGGCATCAAAGTCAAGATTCTGAGTGCATGTAATGGTAACCACAGGAGTAACTTACAAATCTTAACTTGCGACAAGATTTTTATTAAACTAACAGCTTAATATCAAATTTAATAACCCTCCTCTTTTTAAAAGTGTATTTGGATTCTGAAAGCACTCCTGCCTTTCTGAAAGCACAGTGCCTTTTAAAACCATACATTGGAGGACTTATCCTGTACTGACTCACAATTAATTGTTCTCCAAACACGTTTTGTGAGGCTGAGAGCTACGCACAAGGCAAGTGCCTTAAACTGAGTTGCATAATTTTAGTCATGATGAGTTATGCATGGCAATAACCAGGATAATACAGTGTGAAAAGCTGTGCTTTTACTGCAGGCCATTTCTTCAGAGCTCATCTACCAGGCACAGCACAAGGAGAAACAATCTTCTATTTTTTCAGTACACTTTCCCATTTTTCAGTTCATTAGCATTTTTTCTCAAATGCTTTTTTCCTACTGCAATTCATCCAGCAAGCATTCCTCTGTTTTATTTTCCATTCCTTTCATTTTGATAGCTCTTGCACTCACCTATTTTTAGAGGGGTTGTACGTACACAAGCACACATAAATACGCCTTCTATTTCACATCTCTTTACTTCATGTGCCTTTCATTTGGGTTCAACCTATGTTTTCTTCTTAGATTCTCAAGCTTCAAATCATACAAAGCACAGAAAAAAGTAGTTCATCATATGGAGATGCCAGAAGCTAACCATGCTATGTCTGGGTGACTCAGTATTGAAAAGGATGAGTGACAAAAGCATTTATAATGTCACATCTTCCCTGTGATTGGAAGCAGGAGACGATTTCCTGTGGCTTGTTCTTTTCTTCTCTGTGGCCTGCTGACAATACCGCACAATGATATTTCTATAGTTGGGTTGTAAGGTGGGCTGAATATTCCTGAGGACTAGAGTATAATCAAGTGCTGCATCCATCTTCAGGGAATAAGTCCAGTGGGTTTCTTGCTTGGAGCCCAGAGCTAGGTTGGCTGCTGCCATGTGCTCTTACAGGATATGTTTGAGATGGTGTCTGGGTGTGTTTTTGTTTAAGGATAACTAACCCTCCTCCACTGATTATAAAAAGATAGCCTAGAGTAGACAACCAATTTTTGTCCACCTGAAGTTGTGGGATGAGTAACCACACTGCTCCACAAATGCTGTGGGTCTTACTCAAGTCAAGTGGGTGGTACCAGTGCTACTGGCTGACTTCGTATGCACCCAAGTCTGTCCAGCCATTCAATTTGCTTAAAATCAAATAGGTCCACGTATTTTGTAACTTTCTGTTGGTTCCCAAATGAAAAAAAAAGTTTTCACAATTAGTATCCTAACAGTAAAACCCTTAACATTTTTGTCTGGATTTGGTGGTGGAATGTGCTCCTGTAAGCACAGCTATGCATGAAATGCAGATGCATGTGACAGTATTACAGTGCTTGTTGGTGCCAACCAGGGTTGTTTTGTTCATTGCTGTTACAAGGCGTTCACAAAAATCCTCATTGGTGTTGCCCCCTGAAACACAGGAGATTCATGCTATCTATATAGAAGTAAACATTTGTTTTCCAATAGATCTCCAGGCCTTAATAAGTTTCTGAAAATACAGTTTTGTTTTCAAATGACCACTTGATGCAAACACTTTCTGCAATTTGTGTGAATTTGTTATAGCTGGGAATGCCTACCTTTTATTAACACACAGAAGTAAATCCAACACAAACATTGCAAATGATACCTAAGAATGTTATTTCAAACATGCACAGGAATTCCCCAGCAGAGAGCATTATGTAGACTCTTACCTCAACAAAAGCCTTGATCAGGCAGCTGGGTCACACAATGAGCAAATGCAAAGAGCCCCATGGAATAATCACTGTTGTCCAGATTGTGAAGCCATTCCATTGAATCTAATCCCTGCTTGCGGCACAGGGGTCTCTTTGATCACACTCCAACTCTTTCTTCTCCAACTTGAGCCTGCCCCAGCTGAAGCCCACCCTATTACTACACTCCATTTCAGCATACAGATAAATTAAAAGATATGATGCCAGAGCCTGAAAATTAGGAATCTGCAGTGCAGTCTTTGGTTTTCAACAAACTAGAAAATTGCTCAGCTTTGTAAATTACTGTAAACTGTGTCTCTTAGTTGCAGTGCTGAGCAGCTTCTATTTTACCTGTCTAGAAAATTTGACTCTAGCACAGGAGAAATGAGGACACCTGTTCTAGGCAACAAAATGCTATCTATGGTTTCATTGCCAGGGGACTCTACAACTGAAAAGTCATGCGTAGGACACATGTATTTACTTGGTAAGATAAGATGTTATAAAATGCCCTCCATGGCCCTGGGGTGCAGGCTATAGGGCAAATGTAAACTTCTTCCTAGCTGCAGGAAGCAGGGAAAGCAGTATTTGCCTTGGGCAACTGCAGAGAGGAAGAGTCAGCCACACAAAACATCAGCAGTCAGAAGTGACTCTCTAGAGCTCAGTTTCCTCAGATCTAAGAGGAGGAACTAGGAATGAAATCTGCTTATAGTCTCAGCTACGCTGGGATGTAAGCACGGATGTTTTGATTTGGGTCACTGCATCATGTCTTATGCAGAAAGCCGTTTCTACTGGAAATTGATAGATCAGAGGAAGTTCATCCTATTCAAAGGTTTATTGAAGGGTTTAAGCTCAGCTGCACAACTGTCTTCACAAATAAAAAGGAGGCCAGCACTCAGTGCCTCTCAGAGATGTGCATGTGAGAGGGCCCTCTGAGGAGAACAGAAGAATGGGCAGGAAGGGCTGTGCAAAGCTATCTTAAGACTAATTGCTGTTTGCAGCTGCAGATAGACACGTGCTTAATTATCTGCTATATGCATGCAAATTTGGTTGCTGTCACTGGAGTCCAGATGTTCCCTTCCATTATACTAAGTACAACAAACAAAAGGGTCAGAGAACAAAATAAAAAGGGCCAGGAGTGGCAGCTTCGTGATGTTTTGCTTCCTGTCATATACTTGGCCTGGCTGACCATTTTTCTGAATTCCCCATTGCAGACAGAGATTTGTAAACTCACAGACTGAGCATCTGGTCAGGAAAGAGGGGAAGCCTGAGAAAAGCCTTTCCCCTCAGCACTGGGGAAGGGGTGCAGGCAGGCACTCAGCCCCACAGCCCTCCCCTGGGCTGAGAAGAGGTTGGGACACCCTGGATGCCACGCAGGAGCAGCCCAGGAGGGTGGTGGTACCACGTCTGGGGTTCAAGGAGTCAGGGGCTGCATTCCTTGTTGTAACCACATAAATTGTCCACACTAAACCACACTAAAATTGTCCAGTCAAATTAACAAGTTTCTAACAGCTTCTCTGGTGGAGACACTTCCCTGGGCAGGGGTAGGTACTCTCTGAGCAGTACCAAGGCTTGCTTTTTCCTGCATTACTTCTTCAACTATAAGATCTTTTTCTTTCTATCCATCCTCTAAACTTGTATCTCGTTTTTAAGCTTTTTTTTTTTTGCACTGATAAAAAAAAAACCCTTATACTTTTTTCACAGAAAGTGAACTGTAACATTCCTAATTTTTACTCTTTGCAGCAAAGTCCTTTTCATAAGGTCTATGTGTTGTGTCCCCACCATTTAAAACACACAAAGCTACACAAACACAACTAGATCCTCTTCTCCTCTCTGCCCAAATCCAGGAACAACAGAGTAATGTTGATTTATCCTGATCAGGCACCTGGTCTTTATTCTGCTTGGTGGCATTCAGTGTCTCTTTGAAAGATTTAACCTTTTCATTCCATTTTAATTAAATAATAGTAGTGACCAGTAGTGGTTTTGTGGTGTTTGTTTCAAATTAGATTTGTGCTGAGCATATATGTCATGTGGATTCGTTTTATCTTTTATGCTAAATGCAATATACATAGATTCAGGGATCACATGTCCTCTTAAGTGGCTCTGCTTTGGAAACATTACCTTCCTTTAACATGCCAATATCAAGTTACAAGAATCTGACTAAATACAACGATCAGTCCAAATTTTGGTACTATTCTTCTGCATGCAGGAATAATGAAATTTGCAGAAGAATAATTTTCTTTCATTTTGGCCTGGTAAAAGCATAGTGGGATGACTGCAGTTACTTTTGATTTTGAGCAGCACAGGAAACAGCTGAGCCTCAGAGGGCTGGGGTCTTTGGCATCCAGGTTGAATGGCCCACAGCAGACGTTCTGAGACCTGCTCCCAGCATTGTCTGCACCACTGACACTCCTCAGGGAGCATGGTTTATCTGCCTGGTGTCCCTGCTTCCATGCTTCTTGCTGATGCAAATACCCTTTGTGTTTGTGTAAAGTTTCCATTTCTGTATATTTGCATTAGATGGATTATCTTAGGTTTTATAGAGACTGTGTCCTGCCCTTTACTACATAACAAACAGATTTAATCTGCAGTAACAATTCTCTATAAACCTTGGCAATATGTTACAATACATTTTTTATAAACAGTAGGTAAGATTTACTGCATGTTTTAATAAGGTGTATGAACCAAAGTCCTGTGAACTGGTTCAATCTTTCCACTAAGCCACTGAACTTTGGATTATGCCTATGTGTTTCCCTGGAGAATTGCTCAGTGTTTTTAGCTTCTTTACTGCTTGGATTAATGGCCCTGGGGACATGTCATTATGTTTGATTTAAATGACTACAGAAAAGTAAAAGTTAGAACTTTATTACTGATCTGACACCTTGTCCTCAGGTAGATTTTATTAGCTGCAGCCCTTGACCTCACCAGAGGAGTCAGTACCTGGGCATATTACTGGTTCTCCAGATTTGTAGTATCAGGACAGTAATTCTGATTGGAAAGTAATCAAGATCTAGAATTAAGATTTATGGTGGGCGCTGTTACCCAACTATACAACTCCTCTATTAAGTAATATCTCATGCTTATAGGTTTTGGCTTATTATACTAACAATTAACCTTGTCAATTTAAACTGTGTCAGCAAGAGCTGGCTGTACACAAAATCCTTTATTTCTCTATCCTTTAAAATGTTTTTCTTTGTTGTGTCTTCAAGTCATCAAAAAACGATCTGAACAATTCTTTCTGGATGGAAATTCTAACAGTTCCTTTCCATATTACCTTAGTTTTGGCCAGGACAGAGTTAATTTTTTGCACTAGCTGAGGGAGCATAGCTGAAGGGGCATGGCAGGAGGTTATTCCATACCACCTCATGTCACTGCCAGGAGCAGGGGTAAGGGACTCCAGCTTCTGTGGGAGAGGACAGGGCTTCTGCTTGAAAAAACCATGGCACCATTGTCTGCAATGGTTCATTGTCTTGGGGGTCCCTGGTGAGCATCTTTGCATGTGAATCACCCTCTCTTTGTATACTTTCATTATTCATATTGTTGCTGTTACTTTGCAATGCTGTTCATTTTCTTATCTCATTGCTGTTTCCAGTAAATTGTTCTTTTCTCAACCTGTGGCCTTCACCTTTTGTGCCCTAATTCTCAATTTCATCTGCCAAACCAGGAAAGGGCAGGGAAAAGAAGGAGCAGGCAAGTGTCAGTGTGGTTTGGGAGAGTCTCAGTGGGTGCACTGAGCTGTGAAGCACCATTCCTAAACCATGATACATATTACTTTATAAATTACTGACACAACTATGAATGTAATTATTCATTCTTACCAGTGCACAGTCATCCTGTGACAGAAATCTTAGACATAGGCTCCCACATAATGGAGAAATCTGTTGTTGCTCCCAATTTAAATATAACTGAACAAAGACAAAAGGCCACGATGCCAACTATATTTCTTTTTATTGTGTGTGACAATGCAGCAGTGTTCCATCTTTCTCAACGAGTGAGTGACACCTTAACAAAGAGACTGTTTCTCATGGAACATTTCACATGTGCTTCACATTTGGAACCCACAGGAAACAAGGTAACTGGCTGAGGTGTAAAGTAATGATAGGAGTGAGCTTAAAAAAGATCTCAAGCTATCAGCTGCAAAGCAGGAGACACAGTAGAATATGACCAACAGGTCATAGTTTGGTTTCATTGCTACAGAGTATCCCCTAAACTGACAGACAGAACATAAAAACTCATTGGTTATTTTGCTTGCAATTCTTTATACTCAGAGGGTGCTTCATTGCAGCTCAAGAAATGACCAGCCTCTTGCAATTTTAAGATGTCTGGGCCAGCTGCACAAAGGATATTTATGTTTCTGCCTTGCAGCCTTAATGCCTCCAGTGAAGCTATAATATTGTATTATGACACCATCCCCTTTAACATCCCTTTTGCCAGGGATGTCAATTTAATGTATTTTTAGAAAATGCAGACAGATTTACAGAAGGTTGTGTCCTAAATTTCCTTACATCATTACATAAAGATGCAGGAGGGTTTTGGTTTTTTTAAATGAGGAAACCACAAAGAGAATGGTAAGAGGCAAAAAGCATGGCAAGAGTCCATTACAAAACCATAATGCATTTATAGTGTTTTCACTAAGACTGCATTTTCAAGGCTATTTTATGAAGGGCAGAAACAAAGGAGAAGGGAGAAAATACCCCAAATAATAAAAAAAAATCATATATGAAAAATATCCATGGATGACTTATGAAGAGGCAAAGAGGATAGAAAGGGAAAATGAATTTCCTCACAGGTGACCCAAAGAAGTGGTTACAAAACCACAGAAGGTTAGCTCACCCAATTCATGTTGCTGGTGACAGTGTAAAAGGTCAATGGCCCTGTGTTTTAAATGAAGGCTCCACAGAAACAACACCACAAACCCTTAGCTCAGGTGCAGAAAAAATGTTTCAAGTTTTAATTGGAAGCTTTGGTTCTTAGAAACTTAAGTTACAGTCATTTACAAGCAGTGAAAAGGCAGTATGTTTTCCTTTTTATATATATATACATGCTTTTTTCCTACAATGAATGTGTATTTCCTTCTACAGTGCCCTGTGATCTATTTAATTTTATTTGCTCTCAGTTCTCAGGCTTTTTGTCTTTCAGCTGCCAATAATCTAGCTGTGGTTTGTAGTTATAATAAATGAAACTCACAGACCTTGGTGTCATCCACCTCAGATAACATGATCCTATTAAATCTAATCCAAATTAACTGGATGAGAACCCTTTGCCCTTGATTCTTGTAATAAGAGAGATATTTGATGCTAACAATACCAGTGTGGTTTAGTTTAGAGAGGAAATCTTTCGCTCTCCTTCTGTAATTGATTTGGGATTCAGAAGAACTTTAACACACTGTTAAAGAGTGTGTATTTTTTAGCCATGTGCTCTCAGTGTACTGAACATGGTATTTGATTGGTAAAATGACTATACAATAAAATGTTACAGGGAAAGCCTCTCCTGTGTAAGTATTTTATTCTAACATGGGAATTGCTAGTTTTGGGGGCACACCTGAAATGCTACAGCCAAAAGAGGCAAATAATTAATGCAAGTTATTGTCAAATGGCAACACTGATGATGAAAGTTTTGGAACTACTACTTCTAGCAATTAAAAAAAATCCATAACACAGTGTCCACGTGGATTTCTTCAATAATAAAAATTCTTCATTGATTGAAACAGCACAACTTCTTTTCTCATGTAAAGATCATCCACTGGGACTTGATGATCCTTGAGGGTTCCTTCCAACTAAATATATTCTGCGAAAAAGCTTTTTACTAAGTGTTCCTCAGCCTCATATAGATTTACCTATGTGAAACTACAGAACCCAAAACTCTAGTTGGCTTTTATTCATTGTCCCAACAGCCTGACTTTGTGGAAGCAATACAACTGTAAAGTATTGTGGGGCGGGAAAAAAAAACAAACCAGCACGAAGAACCTTAAAACCAAAGAGACTTTTGTATTTTTTTGTTGTGCAAAAGTAGTATTGTATTGGAATTAATACTTACTGATCGATATATCGTACATTTACTCAAGTCTTTATACATTTTTCATTTCTTTTTTTCAGCATTAAACTACTTCTGATAAAATCAAATCAAAGGGAAGGGAATTGAAATCCAGGACTGGCTCCAGGTTGTGATGTAGAAATCTTTGCCATGATTTTTGTCTT
Source organism: Dicaeum eximium (assembly GCA_013396995.1). Taxonomy (NCBI): domain Eukaryota; kingdom Metazoa; phylum Chordata; class Aves; order Passeriformes; family Dicaeidae; genus Dicaeum; species Dicaeum eximium. The sequence goes on along the minus strand of VWZP01001398.1, from coordinate 207,127 downwards.
TGTTTTACTGAGTGGGGTAAGAGAAGAATGAAAAGGCTTTTTTTTGTGTTTGGGAATATCTGCCTTACAGAGCCATCTGATGAGCATGAGATAGGGAATGTTACTAGAGAATTGCATGATAAAATTTAATTGTTCTTCCTTTCTACTTCTGGAAACTTTTAGTGTCAATTCAGGCCAGTAAATGAATTGAGTATTTTCACAGTTTTGGTCAACTGAGTATTTGAGCAGTATTTGAGCTTTTATAAGTAGAAAGGATTCAGTTGCTATCACAGGAGATTAATTCCGAACCCATCACCTCCAGCCTGATGGGTGTTGCTGTCCCATGTGGCAGGTTGCTGTACAGGAGAATGTTTCTGCAGAGCATCTCCAGAGAGAGGGCTCTGCCATTCCATGTCAATCCTTTGCTCCCTCTGAGCCCTCAACCTGCTATGCATCCCATTCCCACCAAAACTGGCTTTACACTTCAGGAACCTCCCCATGGACACAGATTTGCCAGTGGAAGAGTTGCCATAAAAGTGAAAGCAACACAAGATTTGGTGTGAACAACTTTCTAGCACTTTTGCCACCCTGCAAAGCTGCAAAAATTTGACAAGGGATTAATGACCAAAGCCATAAGGGGTATTGATCTGGCATATACTTAGTCCACCTTGCATCTCATTTCAAACACACTGAGGACACCCTCAGTGTACATAGAGAAGAAGGCAGTGGAAAGTAAGAGCATTAGAAGTGAGCATTAGTGTCTGTGTGCCTCCCTGCATCAAGGACCACCCTTAGAAAATTCTTTCATTTTTTTCAATTTTTTCATTTTGCAAAAGAGGGTTGGCATCAGGGCATTGGGAATTAAAAAAAAAAAAACAATCAAAATGCTGATTCTGAATGACAGTGGAAAAAGAAGCCATGTCAAGTCTATACAGTCCAGCCCTCTTCTCAGAAAAATAAAGCAAATTGTGACTCACTGTGACTCCACTGTGAGTCACAATCAGGTACAAAACAAAGATTTGAATGTTGAAGAAAACAGTTTTGCTGGGTTAGTCCTGTAATTCATGCTACATAATTGTAGGAAATGCAGCTGCTATTCTTGATAAAACTTTTCTTAATTTCATTAGGGAAAAAATTGCCTATGGAAGAGACTCTCTGGCTCTGAAGATTACAAAAAAAACCCCCTCTTTTTGAGATTTTTAGATAACCAAATTGTGATGAGCACAGATGCAGAGATGATGCATACCTGCTTATTCAGGCAAATCGGCATCTTAAACCTACAGAAATATTGGCACAAAGCAAGCAGGATTTAGCAGCTTCTAAAAAGTACATTAAAAACCCACCATGTTCAAACAACCAAATAAGAAAAAGAAAGGTTTTAGGAACATACTGCATTTATTTGGTCCCCCAATTCCTAACTTTGTAACAAACCCCCAGAGTTTCACTCCTTAAAGTGCTTCAAACTCCGTTTATATTATTATTATTATTACTTTTAACATCAATGTACATTTCTGTATAAGCAACAATCCAAAGAGATTTACATTTTTATAAAATTCTTTATATGAATGGATCAAATTTGCTCTCAAGATGGCCAACATTAAGGAAAATTTCCAAAATTAAGACACTGGAGTTGCTTAAGTCTCTGCTGTTGTGCATGAGAGCAGAATTCGGCCCAGTAGGGTATATGCAACTACATTTTCTGCATATATCTCAAAAGGCACAACGGATTACTTTGGAAATCAGTAACATTTAAAAGGGAGTTTTTGTCAAAGCAAATACTTTGCGTTTGCTTTGGCACAGTCCACATCCAGAGGATGCATCTGCTCACCGGCTGTTCAGACCAAGCAGCCTGATGCTGATCAGCAAAGGGGAATCCACACAGCTCTGCAGCAGACACAGCCCGGTGTGAACACCACGACTGTAACAGCAGAGTTAATTCTTGGGGCACCCGTGCAAATTCACCGCGCCATGAACCTCTGAAATTCTCCTGGTGGAGATGTGTTTGTCATTGATGCTCATATTCCAAAGACAGCCAAAAAATGGGTCTTCAACTGGAAGCCACGGGGTGTCCAAATTGGCTACAAAAAACAAGGTAGGAAGACCAAGTTAATGAGAATTATTCTAAAGAGCATTAATAATTGCAAGGCTTTCAAAAGAGGGGAAATGATATAGGAGTCCATGAATGGATGAGACCTTTGTTTTGGAAAGGAAAAAACATGAAAAAATAAGAAGCAATAATATTACCTGGAATTTTACCAAAGTAGAGAGGCTGATACACACGTCTAGGAGGAGAGGGTTGAAGTTCAGTGGTATAGTTACTCTGTGTGCCCACCTCTAGCTGCACTGTGTTCTCCTTCTGAGAGACTGCAAAGAAGCAGGTAAATGAGAACTCTTTCTCAACCCTATTAAAGAATCAGCTAGATATGACACTATTTTTAAATAACATCTTTCTTGAAATTTAAGGCACAGAAAAAACAGATTTTATTTTAATTCTGAGTCAGACTGACAAACCTAAGACCCATCTGGGGCTTAACAGAGCCTACCAAAAAAAATCTTATGTAGAGCCTTTAATTAACACAAGATGCATTGTTCTAAAGAGTATTTTCAGACTAAACAGAAGTGAAATAATTAATAAAAATTTGGAGCTGCAGTGCTTTGTGCCCACCATCCCATCAAAGCTTCAGAAGAAATGGTATGTACCTGCAACGGTATGCCACTGTCCATCAGTCAGAGGTTTCTTAGGTGTGACTGATGCCTGGAATTCTCCAGCATCACTATTTCCAGCAGCAATCACCTGTAAAGAAGTTATCTGTTAAGCTCCTGTGACAAAGAATAGGAGCAACAGGGGGAGCACAGAATTCCCCCTGCTGAATGAGGGCAATACAAATGGAAACAGTCCATACCCACCTTTCCTCCCTTCATGTAAATAGTCAAGTAGTTGTCTTGCTTGCTTCCAGCATGGAGGAGTACTCCTGTTGAACTCCTTGGTCGAATGGTAAATACAATCCTGAAATCCAATCCCATCAGCAAATTACCTGTGGAGATGTAAACAGCAGGGAGAGGACTGATCATAGGTGGAGATAATTGGAAAATCACGTAGAAACAAGTAACCCGTACACCTACATGCTTCAGACATAATTTCATATACCATAACCTCTACACAGCTTACCAATGGTGACATATCCTCCTTCATTAAAGAAGTAAATCCCTGTGTCCATGGGAACATCCAGACATGGAAGTACACCATTTTTTTGTTGAGGTGCTTTCATGACTTTTCCATTCACCTTAAAATTCCTCAGGCAACCCTTGAAACTCTTCATTGGCATATTCTGAAAGCACATTTCAAAACATGCATACTGAATACATGGCTATTTTTTTTAAAGTAATAATACTAAACATTGCTTCTTTTGGACTGTTGGACTATAGAAAGCCAACTGGCACTAAAGGCACCTAACACCCATTTTTGATGCAGTGAAAAGGTATTCCAAAATTCTAAAAAAGTACTTAAACCCCAGGAAGAGTTGATTTTGAATTAATGTGACTCCTGCTTGTAAAACAGGTACTTCTCAATGATGTGTCAAAAAGACAGTGCAAGAGGAATTGTAAAATCTCAAGCAGCCCTTCCCTTTCTGTTTATTTAAATCTGATTTTATAAAACACCCCGGATCATTAACTGTCCCCTTTTTAAAATAGAAACTGCAGATATTTCAGATTAAAATCCAGTTATACATCCGTAATTCCTTAATGAGAATGATTCTTTTGGTTCTCTACTGATTATTGCTTAGTCCACTGAGGTAAATATTCTGCAGAAAGATGGTATTTCTGGAATTAAAAACGTGACTTTGGTCTTCTCTATTTTTAAGGAATAAAAATGAAAAGAGTACATGCTTGTCATCAGTGTCTCAGCAACATACTGAAAATACAGGTCTAGGTGAAGGCTGTGTGAACAGGTGAGGAAAAATATCTGTAATGAACCACTGCAAACACCAGTCACAGATGGTGCTCACGTGGTCCTTGGAAATCCTCCCCAAAGCTTTTCAGCACGGAAATCCTGCGTACTAAAGACTTTCCCATATAATTAGTGTAGCCTGGGGAGTGTGTGTGGGTGGATTTGTCAATTATTTACCTGTTTCTTCAGTGGTGGCAGCCCTCCCACGTAGACTGGTGGCTTTATGGTGATGGCAGAGTTTGTTGCCAATTTTCTGTGCTGGGCCCTTAGACCATCAATGACAAGGCGGGCGTTCTTCCCATCTGTGCTGAAGACCACCTTTCCAGGAGGCAAACATAACAGCATAAAAAACCCAAAGGCCAACGAAAGCCACTGCAGATTTTCTTTGTCTTTAAATTAAACACCATGCTGTTGAAATATTTAAACTGAAAATAACATCCTGGGACCATCAGTCTCAATAAGGTCTCTCAGAGACCTGTCAACCATATGAACTTTCAGGCATAGGAATTAATTTCTGATGACCAAAACTGAGTTTCTGCTCTCTTCAAAATGCAATATACTGTGCCTGCTGAATGCTAGTTACACTATCACTGTGGTTTCATACTACTTACAGTGTGCCATTGCCCATCATTGTATTTAATACTGGTTTTGACTTTGATTTGTTTTTCTCCAGAGCCAAGTGAAAAGACAAAACGTCCTTTTGAAATGTGGAGAGCCATATAAGAGTCACCAGAGTTTTCCTCCACGAAAACGATTAATCCTCTTGATGATCGAGTCCGTACATCTACAGAAAAATGTAACCTGTAGTGGGAAGTAAGCATATTCCAGTATAGGTCTATTTTGTTAGCTTTTATATCTTGTCTGTTCTCCAATGAAACTCCATTTGTGATGGAGTATGCAGAATAGCATTTGGGTGGAATCATGGCATTATCCACTGTTTCTGAATGTGAATGAAACTTGACACATTCAGGCTTAGGAACTGGCATTAACATGCACCGTAATTGTCCACCACATCCCATTCAAACTACTCAATCTAGGTAAATGTTTGCACAGGAAAAAAAAAAGCCTGAACTTTTAGAACCACCTTTTGTTATGGCCCAAGACATAAACAAGAATACAATCCTTACACTCAGCACCCTAAGAGACAAGCAGCTTTGACAATTCAAGTACTAGGAGGAGAACAGAGAATGTTTTTATTACCTGTCTGTAGATAACAACGGAGAAAACATGTAGGACATGAAACTGTTGGGGATGCTTCCAAGGAGATACGCTTCACTGCTGTCATGTAATGGAATTGGTATAGTGTGGTTTTGCACATAAGCAGCTTTCAGATAATCAAGGTATTTTTCATTCTGTGCACATAAGACAGAATTGAAACATTTATTATATGTGCACATAAATAGAAACATTTTAATCAACACATTTAACAGCTTCCAGCCGAGGCAGTCAACAGCCTTCCCTAAAAGACAGAAAAGCTGTTGTCATTCTAGACAGGTGTGGGTTTAGCATGAAACTCCAACACGGTGAGAACTTGCTTCAGATGTGAGATGGAAAGAAAAAACATCTGAATCTCAGTTCCAGAAATTATGCCTGTGCAGACAAAGCCTGGGCATCAATATGGGGCAAAGGTGATAGTAACAATAAGCATACCTTGAGCATCTTAAGCCTGAGAGGATTTTTAAATTCCTGCAGCAGCATTGGTTCAAGGTTTTCGTATTCCTGGCAAGCTCCAAGGGATACACCAGTCTTGCCAGTATTAGCAACAAGATTTTGAACCTCTGGGAGCTGACCTTCCCTGTTGTGATGAAAGCAGTAAGTGCTGTGACTCAGCATTCCTTTTCTTTAGTATAATCAACAACAAACATATTGTAAAAACATGTTCTGCACAAAATATATTTTGCAGTGACAGGATAGTAAAGTACCAATTTTTATTTTTCAACAAAAAATGTACATTCAATGCTGTAAATCATATTTTCCCTGGTTCTGCTAATTTCTTTTTGGCTATAGAAAAAGTCTAATGTTTTGTTCTTCTAAACAAAGTAATTTTTGCTAAAAGCTAATTAAAAACCACAAACATAAACGGCCCTTGAAAAAAGAGAAAAAAATAACAGCAGCCTTGACTGAGTAAGATTTCTGAATCAGACTACAAAACTTTGGTAATTATACAGAATCAGTTTCAAATCAAGAAAATATAACATTATCAGGTTCTGCTTCACTCTCTCCTTAAATAAGATGTTCTGACGAGTTATGTCAAGGACAAAGCCCATCACAACTTCATATGTAGCTCTAGTATTATAACCAAATTATCAGAAAGACAGTCAAAGCCAATTTACCCTGTGTATAAAGAATAATAATAAGCAATACTACAATTTTCCAAGTTGTACAAAGCATCTCTAATCAGTAAATTACAGAAAACTTTACAACTACAAAAAAGCTGCAAAGCCCCTTGCTTAGGGTTTTCTATGAGAAGAGTGGTAGATTTGTGAGTAGAACCTGAACTTCTTTAATGCTGGTCATTCTCCATTCACTCCATCAGACCAGCTACAGTTTCAATTCTTCATCTATTTTGGCACAAAAACTTTGCAAACTTGTTTTCTGATGGGAAGTTTAATATATAGGTTACTTCTGATGCCTTTTCCTGGCCTTAAAAAAATTGAGAGCCAGACACAGTTAAGGATAAGGGGTTTTTACCTTGGTATTTTAATGAGGATCCTTACTGTGCATCACTTCACTAAGGTGAGATGTGCCACAATGCACACACACAATAAAGTCATATATACAATTTATAGACCTTACAGATTAGCATATCTAACAAGGATGCCTCAATGGGAGGCTTGGATGAATAGCATGATATTCCCCCATCTGAGGAATTCCCCCCTGGATGGGCACAATCTTAATTTACAGGATATGTTCTAGAGGAGGGCTTGGCTTCTCAAGACAGCATAGGGCTTTCTGGCCTCCTACTAGGATGTACTAGGAGGCCTTTAGGATGTTTGGTCTCCTGGCTTAACAGACTACTAGGGCTATGCTACATTATCAGACCTAAGGAATTACAAGTATGCATGCTAGGAGTACTGAGGATACATAAAAGGTATACAAAAGAAAAGGCAAAAAATCATCTTGGCCTCACTTGACTGCCTTGTAGTGCTTTAAATGAAGATGTAATTTGAGCAGCCTGGTCTAGTGGAAGGTATCCCTGCTCATTGTAGGGGGCTAAAACTAGAGGATCTTTAAAGGTGCCTTCCAGCCCATCCCATTCTGTGGTTGTATGACAATCAAATCAAAATACACTATTTTTTGAAAACTCTACACATATATAAATACTCAATCAAAACTCAGCTAACACAAAGGCCAACTGGGACATGAGTTATGATTCATGGAATGCTTGTCTTCTAGAAACATATTTATGCATATTTTTTCTCCTAAATTTTGCCTGTAAGGTGTCTCTAATAATCAAACATGTGAAAAAAGGAGACAGCCTGAATCAGGCAGATGATTTCTACACATATGGTCTCACTTGTTTGTGTAACTGTTTTGGTTCTTTGGTAGCTTGGTAGCTTTGCTCCTTTTACTACCAGGTTTACTACTGGGGAGCTATAACAATACAATTTAGCAAATCTTTTTGGATGCCTTCTTGGGACATATCCAATTCACTCTGCAGAGTTCATTCTTTGGCTAACAGACTACTGAACAGCTATGATTCAGACTAAAATTCCTTTATATCTGAACAGCAGATTTAATTATAACTGGAATGAAATTGTATTTGAGGGCAGCAAAGTTATGCATTCATGATGGCTTCACACATGTAGAAGAAAAGCATTTTAACAAAACGTAATTTTAATATGATTTAAGAAAGAGAACAGGCCAAAATGCATGAAACATAATTCTTTCTAGGCCAAATACCTTTTAATAAAGATGTTTGAGATGCAACCTTCAAAATTATCTCCACCAAATTTTATAGGTCTGTTTGATTCCTGTGAGTTTGATGACCTGGAAGAGTCAACTGCTTTTGACTCATCATCAACCATCAGATGTACTCTGAAAAAAGTGAATGAAAATAAGCATGATACATAAAGAAACAAAATTTAGTTAGGAAACTAAATTTAATAAATATATAAAAAATAACCATTTGACAGATGTGTTTCCTTGTTACATTGTGATTATGCTAGAGCTTCATTAGCTTACTTCTGGGACTTTTTCAGTTTGTGCTTATTGACTGCTGTGAAATTGCTCTGCTTTTCCATATTAGATAATGAGCAAGAGTTGAAGTTCATACTTCAGTCTTACAGTGAAATCCTGATGCAATTGAAATTCATGAAAAAGGTCTCCTTGCCAACTATGAGACAGGATTTAATTTTTTGTGTCGAAATGAGATGGACAGTATTAAGTTATAATCACCCAAAATTATAGCCAACCATTCAAAACTTTCCGCTTCAACTAACACTTATGTAATTTCATGCATTCCACAGCAATCAGTATGATTTAGGAGCTTTTCAGTAAATTGTCTCTTCTAATATCTAATATCTAATATCAGCATAACAGATCATTATTGAAAAAAGAGACACAGCATTTGCTTCTTCCCTGGTCCTTTACAGGGGACACACGTGAAGGTATGGGAAGGAGAAGAGCTCCAAAGACTCCAAAGCTCCAGCTAGACAAGCAGTCAAAACTCACACAACCTATAAAATAAATGCATAGTAGGATATAGCTAAAACATCACAGGTCCCCAATCATAGAACAAAAATCTCCTTTCTCTTCATTATTTAGGTATCCTCTGCTAAAAGAGACCATTTTAAGTTGTTTATCCAAAGAATTAGTCCCACAAAATTTCTTTCTTCGACCACAACATATAAGAACTAGATGAAGAACTGGACTCACCTGTCATCTGTTTTTATTACTGTCACATAATGCATTGACCCATCTTCATATTTCTTTTCCAGTTTAATTTCCTTATCTCGTATCTTTGCAGTTACAGAGCCAGGACTCAGAAAGACGGAAAGAACATCAGGCTATAAAAGAACCCCACAAAATAAATAAAATGCAAATAAATGCAAAAGCCTTTAGTTCTTGCTACTGCCATTAATACAGCTCTCAGTGGGTGCCAGTAGGCAACAAATTTTCTTACACTAGAATGGCATTTCTCAGTCGTCTAGTACCAGATGTCTACCAAGTTCTGCATGATGAGCATAGCTTCCATTTCAAAATACCTCTGCATCTTGAATAGCAAACATTTATTTAAAATATTTTTTTATTTTTACAAAAAGCAGGGGACCCAGTTCTCCACTTCTCCAGTTCCTGGTGTGCACTCACTTCTTAGCTCCTCCAGCCAGCCAGAATGGGGTTCTACTTAAACCTCCCTGCTTTCTGAGGGATCATAGCCAGAGCCAATCCCTTTCCTCTGCCTATTTGGACATGGTAACATTTCTGTGTGAGCAGAGTGCCATTTTTCATTGAGAAAATTTCCAGCCAATTAAGCAACAGTTTTCTTACTGGGATGGTGGTGTCAGGTGCGTGAGCCACTCTACAGAAGGCTCTAGTTCAAAGCTCAGTTACTCATCAAACTGCTTGTTGGCCATGTAAAGAAATTGCCAGAATGCATTTCTCTGGCCTATGACATGCAAGATGCCACACTCACAAAGGCATTTCTTACCTTAAAATGCAGGAATCTACATGAGACTTATGACACAAACTGAAATGACTGATTCAAAGATAAAAGCCATCACATATGCTAAGCCGAATGTGTTTCATACCCGTAGATTGTAATTTAAGAGTGTTCCAGTAGAAGCTGTGGTCTGAAAGCCAAAGCCAACTTGGAAATCCTTGGGAAATGGGAAATCTGCTGCACTCAGGCTCAGCATTCCATCCTTGGAGAAAGCTGCAGATCTGACAAGCTGAAAGAGAGAAAATAATGATTTCAGTGATTTTCCTTTTAATCAGAAGAAATTCCAATATGAGACAACAGCTGCCTCACTCAACATAATTGTGATCAGCTCCAGTCAAAACCAAGCACAAGGCAAACCTCAAAAACCATTATTTCAGTACAGAACAGACTGACAGAGTTGGCTTCACCAGCATTAAGTATGGTCTAAGAAACACTAAAAAGAGAGAGGTAGCTTGCTGAGAATAATGAGCTGTTCATCTCTAGCTACTGTGGCTTTGAAAGTTTTCACATTTAGGGACACAGAACTGAATAGCAGGAGGAATAGTTCATCACTATGAAGCTGTGCAGATGAGCTACATAACTAAAACTGTGTGAGTCACAGGACACTTTTTAATACATGAGAAGTTTTACAGATACAGAGAATGAAGATGAGATCCTCTGCAAAGATAGTCTGTGAAGAAATTGCTCTGTGAAAGGTTTAGATGCCACAAGTAAAAGAAAATAAGCACAAACTTTCAGTGCAATACTGTAGTAAAAAGGGCAAATGAGATCATGCACCATGTAAGCAGCAGTAAGTAGAAGCAGAAGGATAGTTTTCATTTCTCCATGCAGCACTAGTTAAGCCAGCACTGAAATGTCATGTTGTTCCATTTAAAAAAGAATGTGGCAAAACTCAAGGATGCACAGAAAATAATTACAAAACAACCAGATGAGTGGAGCCTTAGAGCCTAAGAGAGACTTTGATGGAAGAGTCTGTTAAGATCTTTTAAGAAAAAAGGCTGAGAGGTCATTTAATTAGGAAGTCTAAACACCTTGGCAAGAGGAAAGATACAGAATAGTATTAGGTATTCCAGCCTAACCAATATCAGCAACTGGAAGCCAACAAGCTTACATGGTAAATATGAATACTTAATTGTAAGAGGGTGTGTTGTACCAAGCTATCACAATAGGGCTGGTGTCTCTTTTATTTCCACATCTTCGCACCCAATCCAAGTTATTTTACTGCCGTCACATGTTAACCAAATATAATTTTTGACCAAAGCAAAACATAATGCTCCAGGATTTATAGGCAAACCAGAGTCTGTGAACTCCAGCAGAAGTTTTTGAGGAAATTTATTAGTTACCTTCCAGTCATCTGAACATTTCTTGCTGACACCAAAAGTCTTATCAAAAACAACGGATGCAGTGTCTGGGTTTTTCACATTCTTCATGCAGCCCCGGAATGGAGGTGTGGATATATTAAAGCTAGTTTCAGGGAGGGGAAGGAAAAAGAGTTCAGTAGCCTGGCATTTCAAAGCACACACCACTATGGTAACCTCTAAATGCTGACAATATAAGAAATAGAAAAAAAGAACAAGAGCGATCTTTCTTATGTACACATACTTATTCTGATCAAACCCAATATTTAGGATAAGCTACAACAAAGATCTCACCATTAGCCAAAAATAATGGATTATGATCATGTATTATACACTTGGCTTTTTATGTCACATTAGATAGTTGATACAGAGCTTGAAAGAAATTATGTAAGGAAAGAGTTTAGATGGAGTTTCCCTACAAAGTCTGTATATTACAGTCTTTATAGTTACTCACCGTTCCCGTAGAAAAGATGGAACTCCACCTAGGTAGTACTCAGTGAAATTGAAGGCATGTATGTTGGCTCTAATATCAGGACTGACATACACAACCTTCTTTCTTCGGTCAAGCACCAAACTAATCTGAAATACATGAATAAAAACCACTTCACTTGGCAGAAACAAAAATCATTTACCTGATTAAAAGAACCCCCACAGAGCAGGACACAGTGATGTTTTTTTCCCCCTCTTCTTGTTTACTAGGGACTTAAATCAAGGATAACTGCAGTAGTTCAAAGGTACTTTGCAAACCTCCAGCATTTAGGCAAAGCAATGAAAAATGTAATACAAGGTGAGGTTTTATTTTCATCTGAAAGATTGCCCTAAAAACACATTACATACTTGCTGATATGTTCCATCATTTACAGGTTTTTTGCCTTCTACTTCTTTTGGAGTTTCAGAGTCAAGTTTGTATTTAAAAACTGTATGACCATTTTTAATAAGCACACTGATGAACTGATCCTGCAATAAAAAAAAATAGCACAATTAAATTGCCACAATTTCAGATATATCTTTCTCTGTCATATTAATAATTTTAATGAAGCTATCTAGTTGCTTTAAGAAAGCCTTTTGGGGAAAGGATAACACAAGGCCTAAAACTTATACTAATCAATCATAATTACTTTAAACTATTATAAATAGATCTGGTATCAGCTCCAGGTATTCTCCAAATCTCTAAAGGACTTTGTGTCATTTCAAATGTCTACTGACTTTTTACAGCACTGAAAAATTATCCAGAATATGTCCCAGTGATTGCAAATACGCCTACAAGATTGCTAGATAAGTAGCAGCACTGTGGTTTTGAGCATCTTTACAGGTATAAGTCATCATGTCACTCCTATATTCCTTCTTACTGTGTTTCCACACATATCTAGATTTGGGAAGAGTGCACTTCCAATTTTGGAGGATTTCAATATTCCAACGTTGGTTTGATCCCAATTACATTCCTCCTTTCCTGTGGATATTCTCAGTTCAGTCGAAGAAAGAACAGAGATAATTGGCCTGGGAAACTTAGAAGGAAGGAATTGTAAACTATTGTTATCTCTTCTCTGTAGCTATAGTTGTCCTTCAAAGAGTGTTATTCTTAGTTCACCAATGGGATGAGAGATGCTTTCTCTAAAACCAATCAGGTCTTAGTTTAGCGAGTCTTGTTATAAAAGACGTGCTGGATTTCTAGTAAATTCTCTTTTTGCCTTCTGATGAATCTGAGTCTTTCGTTCTTGTTCGTGGCTCAACAGCAACACTTTCCTGCCCCCAGTTCTGAATTCTCTGCATGGCCTAATGGAGGAGCTTCTTGGAATGATTTTTTACTCAGCCTTGACAAAGTGAGTATTTGGCAACCATTGAATATCTCAAGCTGGAAGGGACCCATAAGTCCAACTCCCTGTTTCTTGCACAACTACCTAAGACTAAACCATATGGCATTAAACATACAGCAGAATCTACTCATTTCCCACACAGATGAAAATAACACTTTTAAGGCATTTCCTTACAGTTATTACTATATCTAACATGTTCTTTAATGAAGAAGCAAGATTTTTAAGGTGTTCTTCCACTACAAAACAGACAGAAGCATTCCACACATTACCCCATTTGCTGCAAAGAACACGAGGCCTTCATCTGCAGTGGTCTCAATTGTCTGCTCGTACCGTACTCGTTCAGCACTTCTTTCTCTCACTGTGACACTGGCGTAACCAGTGCCCTCAAAATAGCTTTGGTCAGTCTCCTCTTTATACCTGCAATAATTCAATGTCACAGGTGTGAATATATGACAGCAAAAACTTCTACCATGTGGACTTAACTGCAATTATAATTTTTAAAAAGCTTAAGTTAAACCATTTGGTATAGGGCCAAATTCTGATCTAACCCAAGCAGAGAGAAAACCTTCCACTGGTTTCTATCAGATTCACAAATGGTCTTTAGAGAGGAAATCATTAATTACTGACTTTTTTGAACTTTATGTAATATTTACTTTATAAAGTAGATTAACTCATTAGTCTAGAAATTGTGTCTGGATCTTATAACACTTAAATTTAAACAGATTGAGATTGCCATAGATGTGAATCATGTAATTACCAAGGATTTTCTCTAAGAAATGTAGTAATGACCCAGAGTTAGAAAAAATCACCAGTTTAGCTACAGTGGTTATTCTTCTGGATGTGAAAAGACAAGAATTCATAACAATAAAATCACAGAACTGTGAAACGCTTCTGTGTGCATATCATACCTTCTGCAGGGTTGTACTTCAGTGGTGTTGAGATTGAAAGTCCTCTTGAAGTTGTAAAGGCTGATAATACGCTCATTTAGGCTGTTTAATTCAATGCAGCCTTCATAACGAGGATAGTTGAGATTAAGTGGAGGCTGCAAAACAGTGTCATTAAAACCATTTCATCAACATTAGCTAACAAAATTTTACATTGCTATCTAAGTGCTAAGACTTACTGCAACTATTATTAAGGCACAGAATATGACATTCTAAATATGTAAAAAAAGATACTACATGCTTGTATGTAATATCCAAACCATCTGATACAACCCTAGGTGTAGTGCAGCACAATTTAAAGTAGAGTCACACCAACTGGGAACAGTATTTAGCAGGGCTGAACAGGTTTCATGCTTTCCTTGGCAAGTGGAATATCATCACGCTCCCTTCTTTGGGCTCTAGCATGCTACAAGCCAGGCAGACTCTGCAAGAAGTAGCATCTCCTTACACCTCATCTATCCCTACTGACAAAGATAAACTTTTACACATGCTTTTGAAAAGACTGCTAGTTCCAGCCTTTACTTGTAAGAACAATGGGATGATTAACGAAAATCTCTTTAAAACACTAAGAAACTCTGTACCCTAAAATCTTGTGGGTATCCTCCAACATAAAAGACAACACTGCTGGGATCAAGATTGAGGAGCATGTCACTGTCTCCACTGCTTGCACTCCTAGGGCTTTCATAATCTGGAGAAATTGATGTTGCTGCTTTGACGTACTTCAGCTTTGCATACTGGTAAATCCTAAAACCAAAGCAGACAGGCAGAATATCACATCACACTAATAAAAGATGTTATTAGCAGGTTTTCAAGAAGATTGTTGTACACTGTGGGTCTTATACCTTTCAAATGTAACTTGATCCATAACAGCTTCCTCAGTATCACTCTGAGTCACCAATGACTGCACTCTCACTTCTCCATCACCACCTCCCAGGTTATAGACACAAGTAAGGTAACCGTCTTTCACAGCCATACCAATATAATCCTTGGCAGCCTAAAAATAGCAAGTAAATAATAATTAATAAATTATTAATTGTAATTAAGGTAAAATACAGCAGCACTTCCTCAGAGACATCATCATGCTGTGCATGAGTCATAAGAAATCCACCCACCTAATGATGAGAATTAAGTTTATCAGTTCTGGGAAGAAAAAAAACTGTAATCCTGTATGTTGCACAGATTCAATGAATATAGTTATAAATTAACTGAAAAGTCATATGTGGCTTTTTATTTTTGTAACAACAGTATCTAAAATATTTTTCTCACTTTTAATATCTCCCAGCTAAAGCTATGAAAACATGACACCTTTACTAAGAATTAGACTCAATATCGGTGATATAAAAAAGATGTTCAGAACACTCAGTGGTTCACAATGGCTCCTACTGAGGTGACTGGGAGCAGTCATTTTCCCCAAAAAAATCACATTTATTTCTTCAAGACACAGTATTTCAGAAGTAACCATTAAAATGCTTTCAATGGATGTCCTGGCTAGTTATTCAGAGGATAAAAAGATGGAATCCAGTGTAGAACAAATACTTCTAAACAGCTTTCTGTGTAGGCACAAAGCTCACTACAGATACAGCTGCTGTCAAATAACAAGATTAGAAACCACATGCAGGAAATTTTTAAAATGTTTGATGGCGACTGAGCAAACCTGAATGCACAAGCAGGTCTGCATTATTCTGCATATTCGGGAGATAAAAGAATTAAGAGCTGAGGGGCTGAATTTTAAAACTGGAATGATCACTCTTACTGACAGAGAAACTCAGAGTGACTTATATTGTGAAAACAGTCAAAGCTCTGAGGCAGGAGTTGGGCTGAGTTTGTGCTGACTGCTGCAGAAACTGACAGGTCTGATAAGAATGTGTGATGGTATCCATCATGGAGAAGTAACTTCCAAAGGAGCAAAAGAGCAAAGCATCAAAGGACAAGGCTCAGCCCCTTGTTAGTTACTTTGACAGGGAATGAATGAACAAAACACTTCTACCACCACTTAAAGGCAATTTTAAAGAAATAGGCCAACAGTAGCTACAAACTTCAGTCAGAACAGATCCCTTCCCACCCTTTTCTCAAAACACCATGTCTGGTCTTAAAATCAGATTAAATATCAAAATATACCTACATTTTTATTACCCAGGTACAGGACAAACCTATTTTGCCTCTGGAGGGTGTCAGATCTTTCCTGAGGTCTTTGAATAAATAAGGAGAGTGAAGTATAGCCCTTTAGATCTTCAAGGTTGCTCGGAGGTCGAACCTCTACACCAGAGCTGCCATTGAACCTCATAGGAATAGCAACCTGTTCAGAAAACCAAAGTTGAGTATGTTATAATTAACTATTGCTACTACTCCTGTTTCACTGGTGTGTTTAATTGCAAAGTAACCCATTACACACCCTAGTCATGTCTCAGACATTAATTACCACAGATTTGGACTCTGATCCTACCAAACAAAATAATTAGGAAACAGACTGGATAATGCAGTAGTCTGTATTATCAATACTTAACACAGCACTTTTTTGTTCCAGACATCAATTAATCAACCCTTACTGTGCCTCTGTCAAGTAACTGTTACATTCAATACACGGACAGGGAAGGATGGGCCCTGCAGCTCTGAAGAGCAAACCTATGAATTATTTAGATATCTACAAATACATCCTGGTGCTTCACTTAGCTAGACTTGACTGTCTGTTGGGAATTACAGTGCACCTCTGATATTATAAAGACACATCCTATTACAGCTAAATACACCATGATCACTGATTCCTCTTATTCACTGTAACTCTAGGCTATTTGTGATGATCTCGGGGATGGTTCTTAGTACCTGAGACCATACCATCACTTCAGCAACTACAGCAGTTGCTTAAATGAGAAAGGGCAGTAATAAGGTGCCAATTTCTAACATTTCGGAGCAGCTGGAGTAACGAGAGCACAGGGCTGCACAGCTTCTTTGGCAGTGTCAGCTTTCAATTGAGCATGCATGGGTGGAGAGCCCCGTCTCTAAGCAGCAGAGCCAACTCTGTCCCAGCTGCCAAAGCCACCACAATGTACCTTGGAAGGCAAGAGGCTGCTGTACAAATAAGTATTACAGAGATGTCCTGGGGAAAAAAAACTAATGGGAGAAAGATGTAGCAGGATGCTACTGCATCCTGTCATTTTTATGTATGAATTATTATGCTTCCCATCACCACAGTTACTTCAGTTGTTGGGTAGTGCTGTTGAATTAAATTTATGTTTGGTCACACACATTGAAATAAACTTATTTAGAAAGAGGAACGAAAGTACTGTTGTGTAGGAGGTCAAGCATGATGTCAATGCTCAGGACAGACCTTATTTGCAGCATCTCTTGCCTGCTGAATCAGCTCTCTTATGCGATCTATGTTCTCAGAGATGTTGCTCATTGGCATCAGCTGTTGGTTGATACTCTTGATCTTGCTGAACAGATCTGGAAGTTGGTTTGTCAAATTTTTTACTGCAATGAAAGAAAGCAAATCATTGGTATTAAAAAGGAGGAGGAAAACAAGATGCAAAAATATGGTATCACAACACAATTATCAGAAAAGCAGTGGACAGGGTAATGACAAAACAGTTTTGACTGCTCCTACAATGTTAGGAAGCTCTCACTAAAAGTAGCAGTTTATACAGAGGTTATTGTGCTCCTGAAATTTGTGGCCAAGGCCAAAGAAGCAGTCAGAATCAGCACTTCCAAAAATGTTCTAGGTAAAGGTCCAGAAAAAAGTATTAAATAGAACAGCAATGTTGTCTCTGACATTATTACCCAGTGGCTGTGGATGCTAGGAGAGAATGAGGATAAAGGAGAGCAGATAGGACCCAGGCTCATAGCATCTCCTACTGCCACTGTCAGAGAGCGAGGGGTAGGCAGACTGCTGGCCTGACTGAGTAGGGCATGAATTATATTCTTGTGTCAAGGTTGCTAGTCAGCACAGTTTAGCAATGACTCTTACAGTATCTGGCCAGGTTTATTTCAGAGAAAAGAAAATATGATGAGAATTTCAACTTTTGTTATAACAGGAAACAAATTCTTATCTCCCATGACTGCAAAAAGCCAAAACCAAAACAAAAAACCCCACTCTAAAAGTATTTGCAGACTTCAACCCTATAATGCAGAAGGCAAATAAAATTAAATCCAGACCTTTCGTTTTTCTAAATATGACTTATAAACCAGTTTTGTACCTACAGGGATGACTTACAACCCTGCAATACCATGCAGGACTAGCTCTTGTATTTATATTATTTAAAATGTTTTCCTCTTACTTGACTTCATCAGATAAAGCTGCTGAAAAGATGTAAAATGAAGATGTTTGGGAATGTGATTGTCCCTTATTTTGTATTCAGCACAGACTCTGTGCAATCCTTTTCACTTAATTTCAGCAAACAGACATGTAGCCTAAGGTAATTGTCTAGGGCCCTTCTCTAGCCAATGTAGTAGAAAATCACATAATCACAGAGCAGCTGAGGTTGGAAGGAACCTCTGGTGGTCTCAATGTCCAACCCCTGTGTTCAAGCAGGGTCACCTAGGTCCAGTAGCCCCGAATTGTGTCTAGGCAGGCTTCTGAATACTCCCGAGGATGACACTACATAACCTCTCTGGGCAACCTGTGCCAGTACTGACTCACCCTCACAGTAAAAAAACTCTTTTGTCATGTTCAGAGGGAATCTCCTGTGTTTCAACCTTTTACCCCAAGGGGACACTGCTGGCTCATCTTCAACTTCATGCCCACCAAGACCCCCAGGTCCTTTTCTACAAAGTTTTTTTCTAGCTTGGCCACCTGCTCAGCCTATAGTGGTACATGGGTTTATTTCCCCTCAGGTGCAGGACTTCTCCTTGTTGGACTTCCTGAGGTTCCTGGCAGTTTATTTCCACAGCCTGTTGAGGTTTGTCTGGATGGCAGCATGACCCTCTGTTGTATCAGCCACTCCCTCCAGTCTAGTGTCAGGAGCAACCGTGCTGAGGCACACTCTGCCTCATCATTCAGATCATTAATAAAGATGTTGAACAGCATCAGACCCAGTATTGACCCCTAAGGTCACCCATTAGTCACTGGCCTCCAAATCTTTAGAGACCAGTCATGGCACTAGCTTTTAACACATACCACAGACTGGCCTGAGTCACTTTCTGCTGTGCCTGTCCCTTTCTACTGGCCATAAAAGAAGCACAGAATACTAGCTTACTACTAGGGTACATGCCTAACTTTTGAATGATTAAAGCTTCTGCAGCAAAACTGGCCATGTTCACCCTACAGTGATTTGGCAGGTCCCACACAGCACCTGCAATACCTGAATTGTTTGCCTCCATCAGTGCCTTATTGAAGCTGTCACTCTGTGTGCTTCCATAGTTACTCTTAATTCTTTCCATTTCTGCTTCGATTGGGACCAGTTCACCCAACACACTATCGGTGACAGAGTTGGCATTTTCTGCCATGTTCCTTGCACTGGTGATGATGCTGTCGATGTCACCTGAAACACAGAAATGAACATGCAGATTCTCACAGTAACAGATGAAAGGGGCAGGCCAGAAGTGATCCCTAAGTGACAAACCTCTGTTTATCCCGTTGAGATTGTTTTGAGCAGTGGCAAGATCAATTTTCAGTGTATTTGTCTTTCCATCAGCGACATCAAGTCTTTGCTTTAGGTCTTCGAGGTCTGGACCAATAGCTGCAAAACAGTGAGAGCCACATGAGAATTTTAAAGAAAAATATCAATTTTCTGTTGGACAGATGGTGTTGCAGCACTTGTCTACACTCTTACACAGCTCATGCTACCACTGAGCATTGAGTCCACTGCAAAACAAGTGCAAGGCAAAGGATTTGCTGGATAGAAGGACTGCAAAGGTGTATAGCATAGCAGAAGCTGGGAATCTACTTTCTTGCCTTTTTGCCATGGGAAATAACCATCACAAAAAGTCCCACCATAACAGAATTAGCTTTTTTTTGTTGAACAAGTGCTGAAGGGCTTTGCTGAGATGCAAAAATTTATGGTCCAAAGAAAGCTTCTCATGCTGTGTCAACATTTCTAGCACCACTTTCTATCTTAGTACCTTGCAATGTCCTTTTAGTCTCCTGTGCTTGATCCATGAGTGTACTGCTCTCAGTTTTTAACCTTGAAGCTTTTCCAGATAGGTCTTCTCTCTTCACAGTCTGATAATGGTAGAAGCATGGTAGTGTAAGATCACTTGATAATTACATTAAAATTTAAGAGAGAGCCCAATCCAATTTACAGAACCCCCAACTTTATAAGGGCAGAGATCTCATCTGGAGAACATCACCTTTAGCAACAACTACCAAGGCTAATTTAAGCACACTTCAACCTTGGTCTTTAGCAAACTTCAGATGGATTATAGGGCATTAGGAGGAAATTACCAGCATACAGCTGTTGGATGTTGTATCTCTGCTGAAGAGCTTGTGGGTATTACTAGTGCAGAGTAAAAGAGAATACCTGAAATCACCTGCAGTGATTACCAGGCTTGCCTTGTAAGATCTCTTTATTTTGCACTGGAAGCAATGGTCAGTACTCATATGGGCAGTCCCATCGGAAAGGGAATTGTCCTGCGTATTGCTGAGCCAAGACTAATTAATCAATGTGCAGAACAACAACTCATATAAAAGGTCACAGAAAAATGAAGCATGGCAACATACACAGGTGTTTGATTCTGGGGCCTCTGCCACAGCTCAAGAAAATAAAACTCTGGTTGTAACAAGTTTACCATGATTTGGCCACTTACTGATACTTACCGATAAAGCTGAGTCAGCTGCTTTCCCAGCTTGGTTGGCTGCCTCCTCTGCTGCCTTGATGGCACCAATAATATTGTCATAGGCAGTAGAAGCTTCCACAGCACAGCCTACCAGATCGTCCTTCCTGGCACTGTTCTTTATTCTGTGGGAAACAGGGTGAAAAATGCAGCCTTGTGCCAAGGCTGTGAGACGGATTCTGAACAAATCTGAACTCAGTATTTGCTAAGTAATGACAATACTAGAAATGTTTTTCAGCTATATCTGTAACTGCGTTCTACAAAAATATCAAATTTGGAGATAGACCAACATGGAAAGACTCTTCAGAAGACTGGATAAGTTCAGGCATGTGGAAAAGCACAGCTGTGGGAGTCCAAAGCAGCCTTCAAATGATTAAGACAGAGAGAATTCACCAAAGCATATGGTCAATAATAAGGCAC
The DNA here is from genome assembly GCA_013396995.1 of Dicaeum eximium. NCBI lineage: Eukaryota > Metazoa > Chordata > Aves > Passeriformes > Dicaeidae > Dicaeum > Dicaeum eximium. Next base: position 186,236 of record VWZP01001398.1, on the reverse strand, counting down.
CGCAATCACAGCCCTCCAAATACAATTCAGTTAAGAGGAATTCAGAGAACTCTAGATGTCAGATCATTGAGCAACCACAAGACTACAAGACCTTTTGTGTTTTCCCCAAGAACCAGCACAGCAGCTCTGGAATCAGAAACAACAGACAAAATCTCTTCTACCCACTCCCTGTGAACTATACAACTGTCTAGTACTAGCTGCCTCGTATTTCTGAGAACAGTGCCTTCTTAATTAAAAAAAAATCACACTGAAAATTAACAAAAAAGTAATGAAAATGTGTTTTTTATCCAAGAATTTTCCGGCCATGTTAGGTATTTTGGAATTTAACTTTCTGAGACTTTCTAGTTGGTACAACGACAAAATGTGAAGAATTTGCACAGGGAAAAATAAATCAGGATTTCACTTTTTTTTTCATTTTTTCCTGATGTATCACAGAAGGCCTCCAAAACCCCTCTCATAATTCCAATGCAAAACACAGATAATGGAGAGAGAAACATTTGATTCCTACCAAGTTTATAATATTTTTCCCTTTCTAGAAGATTCCTTGAAGGATGAGAAAACTAGAGGAGGTCTTTTCCTCCATAGTGCTGAGCAAGCATGTCTGAAGACTGCCAAGACAGTATTTATTCCAATTATTTGCCTCAACTCTTTGATACCATAAAAGCATCCCTGAGTATGAGTACCTGAAATAACTCTACAAAAATATGCTAAACATCTTCCCACTCTGTACATGAGGATTTTCCTTTGCTAGTAAGATGTTAATGAAGTCTTAGTACAGTAGTATAAAACAGTATTATGTGAGTTCACACTTCTGGGGGCAGAAAAATCAGGAAAAATACAGGAAGATCAGGTTTTTGGAGAAAAAGAAAACTTCTGTACATCATGAAGAAGCAGAAAGAGATCAACCTAATTTCTCACTAGTTTTGCAAATGGCTATAAAAATGAGTGAAATTACAGACCATTACAACCAATTTTTTTGTTCTGTACAAAAATTACTCATTTACAGGAATGGCAACTTACTCTTCCAGTTGTTTTGCCAAATCTTGCAAAGATTTGGCATGTTCCTCCGCCCTCACCACCAGTGGTTCTTTGCTTGCTGATGAGAGATTTGCCACTTTTTCATTCATATCCTTCCTTGCTCCATCCAGCTGAGCAGCCAGGCTTTCGTATTCCTATGGTTTTAAAAATATATAATTTTATTTGTAATTGTACATGTTTCATTTTGTCCATGTCTACTTCAGTGTTACACATACCTTGCACCTGAGGAGACCAAAGGGAAAAACATTCCCTTCCAACTTATTCTGCATGTTACTGGAAACAATTGGCAGTCATTACATTATGCTTCCAGACCCATTACATAAAAGCTGAGTCAGAGCAAAGACCCTTCTAGCCTAGTATCTTGCCCCTCTGACAGTGGCTAAAAGCAATTAAGCAGAAAGAAATACAAGAACAGCACAATTGCTTATGGTACTTCTCACAGATGTTCTCCCAGATTCTGATATCTGCAGCTCAGTGTCTTCCTCAGACACATCACAACCCTCAACAAGCTTCTCTTACAGAAACCTGCACAGGAAGGCAGACTCCTTTTGCATCCAGGATGGGCTGTGAGATCCTTTCTTTCTTGACTGGCTCAGATAAGCCTCATCTCCAGCAAGATATTGGGGTTCTTAACCCTCTCTTAAGGTGGTAAACTTTACCTCTTTGCTCTCTTGCAATAATCCAAGTGCACTCTTCGCTTGTGTCAGGGAAGATCGGGCCGAGCTCAGAATATTCAAGACACCCTTCTGTTGCACATTTGTCTCCTCAATCCGTTTCTGAGGAAAAAAGAGAAGTTGAACAACATGTGATTGAGTTAAGAAAAGGGGCAGAAAAAGCCATATCTTGAAACCAAAATTTAAAAAAACCAAAACAACAAACCCAAACCTAATCTAGCTGGCAGTAGGATTTACCAAGGGTACAGTCACAATTTTTTTCTTAAATATGGACATAAGTGTGCTAAACCAGTGATACATTTCAGCAAGACCTAAGTTAAGAGAACGTGTCCTGCAACACACACTTATTCCTTGTACTATTTTACCAGCTCTAAAATCCAAACACTGCTCAGTAATAACACCTGTTCCTTGTCCTGATGAGACCTCAGAAGCTGTTCTGTAGAACATTAATCCCAAATAATTTAACAGTATTGCACACATTTTTGCTCCCATCTTTCATGGCTGTTAAAGCTAAATACTTTAAAGAACTTACTATGAAAAGTACATCAGCATCAGGAATTTGGTCTAGAAAAGGAAACAAAAGCCCATAGTACACTAGTGGCAGCTGGAAAGTAGTGCTGGGAAGAGACTCTCCTTCCCTGCTCTCATCAGAGCTATGTCTTGGTCATGCTGTTGTGGTCACACAAAGAGGCCATAAGCAGCAGCACACTACATTATACCTGCACTCATCAGAAGATGGAAAGAGACCCTGAAGAAAGACTAAAGAATTAGTGCTGCTTGGCTTTGTGAGGTCAAAAGAAGCAACCAAAACCACTTCTTATCTTCTGAGGTTTAATTTTTTTTCTCCTGATCCCCAACATTACCTTAATGTCTTCTAACAGAACTGTATTGTCTCTATTTAGGCTTTCAGCCTGCTTGATTTGTCCTGTTGCATCATTCAGAGCTTCACGAAGGTCAGTGATTTTGGATTCATATTCATTCAGTGCATCCCTCACAACTTTAATAAGACCACGGTTTTCTTGGTGGTACTTTTGTAGTTCATTCTTAATACGTGCCAGTACTGCAGTATCAGAAAGAAAAGTTTGGTTCAGAGAAGGGAACTGGAACAAACTTCATAGAAAAGGGCTCAACCTTTAGGATTATAAAGCTGTACTTGTGTGAGCTGAGCAGCTTCTGCAATGCTAATTTCAGTGCTACTATAGCAAAGATACTCTTCAGCATCACACTGGATCTAATCTGCTCACTAGTTTGCTGCTGCAGACACAGAGCACAGATAAATGTTCTCTTAATTAAGTAAGGATTAGGCTGACCTGAAAACACTAATTTTCTTTTTTATAAGGAAATAACATAATTTCATCAACAATTTCATCTACAATGTAGACATCTACAACTGTGCTAGTTATCAAAGCCTCCTCTGTAATCAATGGAGAGATAAGGGCACATTTAATTTCTAAGAATATAGTAACACAAGAGATGTCAATTTAATCACACTCTTTAGCATGCCTATTTCACTGCCAACAAAATAGGACACAGAAGAGTCACTCAGAGGTAGGTATTGGTGTTCAAGGTTGATGGAAAGTAACTGTCACTCAATGGGCTTTCACATTCATTCACTATGCCCCTGGTTAAGAGATAAGTCTGCAACTTTTCTTGATGTCTCCAGAGTCGGGAATCAAGTTTTTGAAAGTCCCAGTCAAACACTTGCAGGAAACACGACAGGGAGTACAAGTAGTGCAACTAGAACTCCTGAACTTTCTCGTCCTTGTATGACTTGGCCCATGGACTACTCTACCAGCTTCTGAAAATCTGTTGTTAAATTAAACATGCAATTCCTCTAAAATAACTCTATGTACCACTGCCTATCTCTTACAATACACAGAAATATTGCATAGGTGTGTTAGGACTGGATACATCTTTCTTTTACTGAGATTGATCTAGTTACAAAAGAAGGATCTACTGGGTTTCTTCCCCAGCTCAACCCATTTTCTTCCATAACACACTAAAAATGCCTTTAAATCCCCTCCAGAACGACCACTTTCCTGTTGACTAACAGCAGCTACAAATCTCAGGGATACACTGCAAAAGGCCACTCCCTCTACTCCACCCAATCAATAATTCTTCAGATTTAAGACTGATCTTTCTAGAAAGAAAGAAGTGAAACTGAGAGAACAAGCACTTACACCTCTGAGCCTCCGTCCGCTCCTTCTCCGCCTCAGCTCTAAGTTGGCCAAAGTTGCGGCTCCGCATCTCGGCCATCATGCGCTGAGCTTCGGCCAGTTCTTCAGCGGCATCTCCCAGGGGCAGGCTGTTGCCTTCTGCGTCTGTGCCGGCTATCTGTTCCAAGAGCACTGGAAAAAAGCACTGTCAGGGTTAAAAACAGGATGCGCTTCCGCCTATTCAAAATGCCCAAATGACGGGGCCAACATCTTTTCTGAGATGGATCTGCTTCATTAATGAATTCAGGAATAGGCATGTCTTATTTTTTCCTTAATGAAGCAGATCCATTTTGCATTAATTCTATTAAGATAAAAAGCATCCCATGACACACAACCAGACAAGGCATGGGCCTTGAAATTTGTCCCAAATGTCCCAAGTTCACAGCAATAATTTGAAGCTTCTAACTTTAAAGAGCCCATGATAGCAACCCAGAACAAAGTTGAGTCAGGATAGTCAAATCTGTTGCTCAGAATGTCTCTGTAGTGAAGCTTCTCTGTCCCTTTTCACTTCATAGGAAAGGTAGGGTCCTAAACTTAAGTTATAGATTAGATTTCTAATAGGAAGAGTGAATTCTACAGCTGTGATTAAATTCTGATTTATGAAGTTGTTTTCTAAGAAAAGCTTTTCTGCGTAATTAGGAATATTGTAAATAAGCTGAAAAAATGCTATAACACAAAACATGAGTTAGAAATTACTTTTTACCTTGTATATTGTTGACCACTATTTGTATTTGTGAAACCAAGTCCTTTCCTTTCTGATGAGTTTGGCCAAAATTGTTAAATAATCTCTCAGCTTCTTTGTAGTTCATTTCAGCCTAGCAAGGAAAAAACTATTGGATTAAAAGTATCTGGATACAGCATGCTAATGCATAGTCAGGAGATGTGTACTTTTAAATTGATTTGGCAACTCACCTTTTCCTGGAGAGCATTTACATCACGATCTAGTTTAATGAATTCTGTCTCTAACTCATCTACCTTTGAACCTTGATTATGAACAACAGAACGGTAGTTGTTCAATAAGACCTGAAAAGAAAGGGAAAAAATAGTCCAATAAATCACCCACTGCACAGCAGACAAAAAGCAAAAAATTCACTGGATTCAATCTTTACCCAAGGTAAATAAGAGCAGAATTACTGATATGAAGACTGAACAATTCCTTCCCAAAACCTGAGGTTTTTATCTGTGAGTACAGCAACTGCTATTCAAACCAAAGAACATTTTTTTAGAATGAATTTAGGTAATGGCAAGGGGAATGCTGGGGGTTTTCAGTAATGCAGAGACACAAAGTGCTTGAAAAAGACCTAGCTAGAGGAACACCTCAGAGGTATAACTTCCAAGGTGAGCAGGCCTCAGAAAAAGCAGAGATACTGATTCTGTTTCAGAGCATGACATGGAAACTACAGCTGCCTTCTAACAGGTGAAGCCCAGTGCCGCCAGCATCTGGTATTTGGAATGCAGGGTTGATGTATTTCTTCCGGCAAGTGACAAAACTAAGGCGTAGGTTCCTGGGTGCATTGCCTATCCACTTAATCTGAAATCCACTTTTCTGTTTCTGTGTGCCTACCTTTAAGTCCTTGATGCGTGTTTCCAGGTCTCTCATCTGCTCCAGAATGTGGGTACTTGCATGGACATTTTGCAGCTGAGACTTGATGAGCTGAAGCTCGTCACCTATTGTGCTCAAATCCTTCAGCAGTGTAATCACACAGCTATCGCAGGCTGGAGAGAGCAGTGGAGATCAATACATATTGTTCATATTTAACACAGAGAACATTTCACTGAACACGTTAGTAATGGTGGAACAAGCTTTGAAGCTTGTCACCTGGCGCAGCCAGAAGAACAAATGCAACAACAAAGCCTGCAGCATTAAGGAAAGTAACTTAAGCCAGAAGTAGAGGAGGAGGTTCCATTTACACCTGACTAGATGAGCACTTCTTTAATAATTTTTCCAAGTATTTGGTTGAATGTTTGCTTTTAAAACATTCATTACAGGATATCTCAGTCCTTTTTAAACTATGTCACCCTTAAAAGAGTCAGCAGTATGTATTCAGAGCCAGCTGAAAGCAATCCAAGTGCCATTCTATTTTATCACTTACAGTCACAATCTTCATTGGGATCCACATCTTTTGGTTCATTATTGAAACATTCTGAAATCACAAGATTGTCATTAGTAACCAAAATCTTCTTATGGAAATACTACTGCATTTTTCCCCCCACTCTTCATGTTTGGCAGCCATTAAAACATGATGCTGCCCTTTCATAAATCCATACCCACTGTGAAGGAGCTGAAATGCCAGAACATTCAACTCCCACTAATGCCTTGATGAAAGCAACACGTTTTCCATCCCTCAAAGGAAACCTACTGTAGTCTCACAATATATGCTACTTGGATAGGAGCAAGAGACCCTCTCACACCAAGTGTGCTAGAATTTGGAGACAAGATTATATTGTTAAAGCACTTTACCCAGGACACAGGTCCAAAACCCTTTATCTACTTCAGTATCCAGGTTCAAACCACAGGTTCTGATTCCCCAGAGAATGCCTTACCCACAAAGAACTGAGAAATATTTATGGCCTTCCTTCATGCCTGTCACTGATTGCAAGATGAAGGTATTAATCAAGCTTGAGAGAAATCCAGAGTGTGTGCATGGATGGAGGCACTGTACATAAGACAAGGCCTGCAGCTTAGACCACAGATGGAGGTTGTATATAACAAATATTGCCCTCAGACTTTCCAACCAGCCAGCACAGGTGACTTCCTGTCCAATGCACTCTTTTGTTTGGTTTCAAAAACCCTGCTATAGGAAGCTTAACAGTCTCCAGATGCATGTGGAGCAACATCCTAGCATCCTAACTTCTAGGATGCAGGAGAGGAACTGGCTCCTAAAAATGCCATCATATATGACAGGAATCTCCCCATCTTGATGCCCAAGTTCCTTTTATGGGCTTGGTCCCACTGCCAAGCTCTCATCTCCTCTCGAAAATGAGAAGGGCCATGCATCTTGGTCAAAGACTGAACCTGATCTTGGAAGTCTTTTCCAACCTTAATGATATTATGTCTTTTACTCTAAAGGAAAAAGATCCAGTCAGTATAGGCTGCCGCTGTCAGGAGTCAACAACAGCTTGCAACTTTTGAGAGGATACAGTGATAAAATTGGACCTGAACTTTACCAGCAGCATGAAACAGCCTGGAACAAACTGCCTAGCTGTGCCATTTCCTTTGGCACAGCCACAATAAGTCATCAGCAAGTTACACGGGATTGGTAGTGATTGCTGCTGCCAAAAGGAGACAAATCATAAAGAATGTATTTTTAAGAGAATGAAGGAAATTCCTCCGAAACTCAAACATCCGTGCAGTTCTGCTGTTGTGTAGTTCAGCTAATAGCAGGCACATTTCAGCTGTCCCTGTAAAGTATCAATTAAATAAAACTATTATTACAGCTTGTGCACCAACACATCAGCCAAGAAATGGTGAAGTGCTGGTCAAGCGCCAACCATCACACAAAAGGAACCTGCTAGAACAAGCTGTGCCAATGATCACAGAGGGGTTTATTCCCAATGCAGAGAAAGAGATGGTTGATCAGGAGGAGTAGTTGGAGGAACTGGCTTGTTGAATATTGCCCTACGGATTAGTTTGTCCTAGCAAATTCTTGCTTCAAAAGAGAAATGATAAAACATCAAACACTGCTTGGATCTGTTCCATACAAGGTATAATAGAGATGTATTACTTCAATGATGAAATACGAAATGAGAACAAGCTATTGAAAAATTGCACCAGCTGCCAACAGCAGTTCACATCACTTGCTGTTTTTCTGATTTCTGTGGCCAAGCAAAGGCAATGGGTTCCTTGCAGTTACGAGACTGCAGGATGAACAGCAGCGCAGAGAAATGAGGACTATAGAAATATTTGGAGTTATTAGTTGGAAACTTCACTAACATATAAGGAAGAAAATCTGTCTACAGGGAAGGAAAAGTGAAATGTTATTGGTGAATGACAATCTGGGAGAATCAAGGACATTTCAGGAGCAGTGGCCTCTGTGTTTCTGAATATCAAGGAGCATCCCAAGGGATTGAGGTAAATTGAGGTAAAGACACTCTCAGGAATGTAAGATCAGGCCCTTTACTTCAGAATTCTAATATATAAAGCAAACATACGCCCATGGCATTATGTGAGAGCTTACTAGTAGTGAAGTACATGTGTGACTGATTCTGGGAAATCATGGATGTTTTAGCTAGAAGAGCAGTGTAGCAGGATTTATAAAAGAGCCTCCTGAGTCAGGTTCTAACTTCCACTGCAAATGCAGACAGCTTGGATACCCAAGACGGCAGTGCCTGATACAGACTCTGAAGATTTCACTAAACTGTGCCAAATACATTTTAAAAAGGCATATTAAGGATGCTCAGTTTCCTAAATCCGTAACACAGACTGGCAGGATATGATTTAACCCTGTCAGCAAAGGAACCATGATAAATTTAAAAACATTGCTATGAAACAAAAGCAAAATAAAGCCAGCAGTATTTATGAAGGGAAATACAGGACAAAATCGTTTAGAAGGGTGAACCTGGTGACTCAGGACAGCCCTTCTATTACCATGGTGTTGTGTTTTAGGAAATCTTACATTCTGTAAAAAATCATTTACATTTCTTGTAGGTCTAGATCTTTCCTTCAGTTCACCTTATCCTAGTACCTTCCTTCTTTGCTTCCCAAAGAGAAAACAATGTTCCCTTCCATTCAGAACAATGCTCCATTCCCAGGCCCTCACATACCTCCAGTCAGGTGGTCACAGCTAGCCAGCTGTCCATTATTATTACAGTTGCATTTCTGACAGAAGCCTCCATATTTTTGTGGATTTCCAAAATACCCAGGAGCACAGCTAGATAAAGAGATACAAGTAATTTCTATTAAAGCGTTGCAGCTAATTTTGTAAAATATACTTTCCATTGAGATAAAAATCCATTCGCCTGAAGAAACTTTCAAGAACTTTTGATTTCATGTCTTGACTTAGACAGAAATAATATAACTTTGGTTTACAGTATCCTCTGCACTATGCTAAAAATATCTTTGTGAGCGCTGCAGAATTTTTTTCTAAAAATAAAAGAACTCCCACAGTGTGCTCTTGCAGGAATGATTTCCTTGGTCTGAAAAAAACCCAAAATGTGCACACAGATACATAAACATAGAATTTGACAAGGAAACCATACCATCCTGGCCTGTGATCCCACGAAAAAAACGCATACTAAAGGGGAATCACACTGCATGCACAGCTGAGATTTCAAACAGCAACAGCACTGAATGACATCATCACCCTCCTGCTGCATGATACCCCCCTCTTGCCTCCTGCCAGCAAAGCAGTCTGTGTGACTGATCTCTGAATATTTTAAAGGCAAGATATATTGCTCAGACTGGCTAGCTAACATCCCTAGAAGTTACTCTGTGGTAAGACCTACAAGGGTGATAATGCAGGATGAAAGGGCCATGATGAGCAGCTGAAGTACAGCTATACATGGAAAAGAAAATACCTATAACCTGCAGATTAGACAGGATCAAAGGCACCAGTCTTGGAGGACAAGACCATGCCCTACTGCAGGTCCTGTCTTCTGATGCAATATCATGACTTATCAGCTTCAAATTTCCAAACCAGACAACACCACTCCATTACACTTCAGTTCTCTCTGGATTTGAAACTCAGTGAAGTTGGTTCCTCTGCCTGCCTGAAACTGCCATGCTGTTCCTCTCTTGCTTTGCCAGACTGCTGCAATGCTCCAGCAAGAGAGATGGCTTCAGCCTGGTGTAAGCTCCAACTGTGGAGCACATCAGAATGATTTGGGATGAAGGGTGTGGTGTTAATGTTACATGGTTGCTGTTGGATAAGACTGTTGAAGCACCACTGTGTACACTGGAGGAAATTGGAAAATGTTTTTAACTTGAAAAGGGGTGAAATAAGTGGGAGTCATTATTACCAGAGTGCAGGATGAGGCAAGGCATAGGGCCTTAGGCAAAGTGGCAGACACCCCTTTTCTGTAAATGGTGCAGTCAGTAGTCTGTGGAGAATTGCTTACATTTCCCCAGGGAGAACTGGGTTTGTGACTGGAATTACACCACAGCACCACTCTTCAGCAGCTGTTCATGTAAATAGCTACTCCTTATGTACATGCATACTGTGCATAGGTGCATGTCCATATGTCCACGTGTCTGTCCCAATACAGACATCCCTCCTTTTATCATGTCTCTCAAAACTCTTGGTTTTGAGAAAGAGGTAACTCACCGTTCACAACGAGCTCCAGTGTAGCCTTCTTTGCAGAGACACTGGATTTCTTCACCATTTGCCACACAGCCAGCTGCAAATCTTTGAGAAGAAGCAAAAATTTTATCGTGAGCATATGATCAAATAGGTTTTACACTCAAGAGGTTCAGTTTAATGACTTTCAGATGAAAAAGTTTTTATACCACCAAATTACTTCTCAGCTAATTTAATTGCCTCTAGATAATTTACTGTGACTAATTTTTTGAAGTTTCATATTTTTTTGTGCAAATCATTTCCTTAGACTCAAAGAATTATAATTTCCTGACCCTGTGGACTGAGTATAATAGTTCACTACCCAAAGGAATACCTAAAATAAACCTTAATACTGATGTTATAAAACAAGTCCAGGTAGCTATTTTATCTCAGTAGGCAAGAATCAATAGCATGTGCTAGACATTTCCTCATGTTTATACATATTTTCCCTTGTCTTGCCTTGCCTTGCCTGTTTTCTTTTCAATGGATAAAAACATTAAAGGATATTTTTATGTAGCTAATGTTGTTTAGGGGTTTTTTAACCAAGGCAAAGTAGAGTTGTGCACAATTTTTGGGATCTCAAGGATCTGGTTAACACAATGAACTTTTTTCTCTGCTCTTTCAAGCAGATTTGTCTAGATTCAAAGTTCAATGTTTGTGAAGGAGAAGGTAGGAGGTGAAGCAGGGCCATGTTTGCTATTTTCATTTTTTAATCTATGAACAGTTGGATAAAACAAGTCTGTGTATCAAAGACAGAGGTCTGCACTAAGAATTACTAGACTGACTAGATGGAAAACGGTAAACTCCAGTAATGCCAGGCGGGGTGCATTTCCTATGTCAGGAATGATATTCATCACCCTAATCTGCAGTTATGAAACTGCACAGGTTTATGGTCTCCCTAGATATTTCAGAACTCTGAAAGCAAACAATGACTAAAAACATGTTCAGTCAGCCTCAGGCAAGCACCTGCAGAAGAGGCTGTCAAAACCAGATTTATCAGAGGGTTCTCTGATAAATGATAAACCTGTCTATTGTCTGATGGTGTAAATTCTTACTTAAGGTTAGGTGGTGTGTGCTAATGCACCTGGCAAATACTATGTGATGCCTTTCGGAATTTATAGCTTAGGGTTTTGGTTTTTTGGCCTTTTTTTGTTGTTGTTGCTTTCTTTGTTTTGTTTTTTGCATGTTTGTTTGTTTTCTGTGTTTTTTTCTGTTTTGTTTGGTTTTTGTGTTTTGTGGTTTTGTTTTGTTTTGTTTGTTTTTATTTATCATGTTTTAGAACTGACCAATGATGACAATCTGGCTAAACATACCATGCATTTAAAATGCAATTAACTGCCCAGTTTTATAAGCCTGGAAACATTATTAGATCTAAGTAAGTTTCACTTTTTTCACTTTTCATCTCAGTATGTTTGCACTTCAAACAGAATTTTCACAGGAAAATCAACTATACTCTTTTAGAGTTCTAGATATGTCCTTAAGACCTTAAATGTTTTTATAATATTTTTGCATCTTAATAATTTTTCTGAATTCTTATAAAAGGCTTGTTTCACTGTTTTCTCTTATCTCCTAGCCAGAGTAAGGGGGTTAAATATCTTGCATTCCAGCAAAAAAGAAAGATTTGCCTAGTAAGGGAAAAGACCTCAATTGTCTATTTCTCACTATGCAGGAAGTACTGGTGGTTTTTAAAAAAAGCCCATTTCTGCTGTCTGGGGCTCCCCAAGGCTATGAGCAGTGTGCCTCTGAAGTTCAGGATCTGAATGAGAACTGGAATACTCAGCTTACTAGAAAAGGCAATGCTGTGAGACAGACAACCAAGCTCTCAATATGAGAACAAAGAAGATCATTATATTCCTACGGTAGCAGAGTTTGGGCTTTTGGATTTTTCTTCTCTCGCCCTCTTTTTTTTTTTTTTTCCCTTTTTCTTATTCCCTCTCCTGCTTGATTCTTCGTACAAGCTTTTACTGTACCTGTTTGTATATGGGCAAGGGCATTCCCGGCAGGAACCTTGAGTGGCATCTCCAAAATAACCATCTTTACAGTGCTCACATTTCTCCCCAGCAGTATTATACTGACAGTCCTTGGAAAGGAAACAAGCAAGACATTCAGCAGTGCTTTATCACTCAATATGGCTTTACTATTACTTAAAAAAATACAGCCTATTTACTTGGAGAATATGTTCTTTTTCTTCCATATAATCAAGCATTTACTGCCAAACTGCCTTCACAACCAGGAAAGAACAGTTTCAGTCAATTTTCTAACTGTACAAAGCACAACTTTCTCCCTCTTGTGGAAAAGCAACAGATAAATAAGTTGAATTCAAAACATTTTTGAAGAAACTCGACCAGATACATAGTAAAGGAGCATTCCACTAATGCTCTCTGTCTTCATATTACAATTAAAAATCACTACATTTATATGAAACTTTAAATTTTGCATCTTAACACTACTTAGAAGGCAGATACAATCTAAAAGCATGCAATCAATTGAGCCCAAGTACATTCCTTCAAAAATCTCATTAAATAAATACAGAAATTGTTTCTCTTAGTAGATTCAGACAAGAATTGAGTTTCATGAAGTTTCTCCAGTGTATGTGTTACTTGTATTTTTCTGTAGTAACTGGAACAAATAATAGAAAGCAAAAGCTAAGAATACAATTGAAACTGACGCAGCTGAGCCCCCTTTTCCATGATAAAATTGTTGAGAATTGTATCTTGGTTTAGAAACATTCTTAATTCTAATGCTGTCTAACTGTCATACATTTATATTTTATGGGTACAGAATGAGGAAGTCGCCTTTGAATTACCTAAAGCGTTGCTAATTTAAAACAGAAGTTGTTCAAATACATAAGCAGCATAAAAATACATAAGCAGCCATAAGAAAAATTACAAATGACTAACAGTCAAGAGGCATTCACATTCCCAAGTTATACAACTGTTTGTCTTCTGTGCAACAAATGTCAAATGACCAAATGTCCCACGGAGCAGAAGGCTTACTAACAGAGCAAAAGATGGAAAAAAGAAAGCGGGAAATCGGCTGGAAGCAGTCACAGAGCAAACTGCTTCCATTTCATGGACCTTGATAGCTCAGAGCTTGTTTGAAGACCCTACTATCATGACTGGCAGAAGAGGGGCGTTTTTCCCTACAAATGAGAAATAGCTCTGTCTCTCCCATCTCCTCTAAAACTCCATTCTCCTTCACATTTCTTCACACCAGATTCCCTCTACCATGAGCTCTTCCCTCAGGAGGGAACCCCTAATTTGTTTTCATTTTGGTTAAAGAACTAAATCTGTGGCTCACTGGTAAAAAGTTCTGGTTCTGGGAAAGAACAGGAGATCCTCCAGTTCCCATATAGCCATTTGACATGAAGTTAAAACACCAAATATCACAAAAGCATTATGTTTGCAAAAGAAACCATTTTAAAACACGGCCTCTATAAAAGCTGGTGCATATGCTCCTGCAAAAGCCTAATGGAAAATTCAGACTGTTTCTGAGGAATTACTGTCAATTTTATAATCCTGAATAATAAATTCAACTGCACAAAGAGTAAAAGTGATGTATTTAAAATATATGTGCTGGTTTCATCTTAGAGAAACCTCTTCCCACCCCCACAAGTTTATCTCCCGGTTTTTTGTTTTACTCACTCTGTCTATAGAAACTGAAGCAATTCTGTAATTGCCAAGAAAATTTCAGTTATTTCACACATAAACCACCCTAAATGTGCCATGCTGCTCCTCCAGCTATGTGGCACATAAGGGTTGGAGCGCCCTAGGCACAGTGCAATGAAGCCAGGGCAGCAACTCCCTCACAGGTCTTCCTTCAAGTTTTACAGGGTCAGAGATACCCCCGGAATCACAGCATCTCCAAACCATCAAGTATTGCAAACCCTAAAGGAAAACTTCCAGCTGACTCCATATGGTTCCAGGCAGTTGGAGCAGAGTGTGTCCATGGCCCCAGCAGAACCACCGAGGTTATGTCAAACGCGCGGGGCTCCATGACATGAAGCAACATGCCATGGGATAAGCAAGTCTCGGCACCATGCTGCTGCTGAGGGAATGTGCCTTCCAGGAGGAAGGGCAGGGACCAGGAGGACACAAAGCCTGATTAATGCCATGAAATGCTTTTTCCCTTCACATAAGAACCAAGGTTTTCACTCTTCTCCACCTCCTCCTGCCCTCCATTGTTTCCCGCTTCCAGCAGCGTGGCAGTGCACTCCTCTCCTTCCACCAGCATGCAGCAGTGGGAGAGCGACTGCCTGAGCCAGGGAGGGCTGTGCTGCTGCACAGGGGAAGGAGCCAGTCTGGGCTTAGCCTCCCTCACAAAGCCACCTCTGGAAGCTGTCACTGGAGAGACACTGACAATCTAGGTACTCGGGTCTGGGGCTCCAGGTGAGGTGCAGGAAGCCAAGTAAACAAGCTTTGCACTTTGCATGTGGAACTTCATGACTCCACAGTGGGAAGCCTCCTTGCCTTCCCTGCACCACGTCAGGTTTTTGTCCCATGGATCCTCTACAGAGAGACAAACTTGCTCTTGGTTAGGTGGAAGCTCATGATGGAAATAAAAGCCCTCAGGGCTTTCATTTTTCACCACATTATTCTGGATGACTTTGCTTGCCCGGGATCAAGGGCTGATTTAGCTCTACCTATCTGAAAGTTTATCCAGCTGTGAGACGGATAGGAAAAGAAAAACCTAGATCACATACTTCATGTGGTGAAAGTAAAATTTGCCTTCATAATTCTAATCTGAAGTGAAACTTCCTGATCTTTCTTGCTGTGCTGCAGCACTTTCCTGTCACAGCCTGCCCTGCCCCTCCAAAGCAGCAGCCTGTAAGTCATCTCCCAGAATGTGCTGAATTGGTTTATAGTTTCCATTAAAGCAACACAGTTGGTTGAAACAAAGTCAGGGAGAATGACATAACGCGCAGGAATGCACCGCAGGCAGAATGGATGCACTGCGAACAAGGAAGAAGTAACTGAAAAGACAGACCATGAAAGATGTTGGCAAGGTTCTTGTTTACACAGTAAATGAAAAATTAGTAAAAACTTTTTAAGGGGGAATTTTTCAGGACAAACTATTCAAAAAGCCTCATGGATATAAACTGGAGAAGCACAGTCAGCCAAGTGTCACACTTCCATTGATGAGGGCTGATCCACTCCCCTGGGGCTGCTTCGGGTTTAATACAGTGTGCCACGGAGCAAAATCTACCCCACCACATCTTCTGTAACAGCTGACATCTTCTAATTAATCTGACTTCTATTACTTTAATTTCATCTTATTTAATTCAATATTTTTAACCCATCTAGCTGTAGACTGTGATTAGTGGAGAAGTACTGAGGCTGATTAGACAAGATTCTGCAAAGCCTATGCTATCCATGAATGTGCTGTTTGTCATCATTATATAAATATATCTTAGTACATTTGTATAAAGCTCAGGACTGCATATGCCACGATAAGTCCCATGTTTATTATAAATAACAAACATTTCCTTATGTACAAGTTTGGTGACTTTTTTGTAACCAGGAGCTAACAAAAATTACAGGGGAAAAAAAAAAATGAAGACAAGGACATAAATTATTCCAGCCAACCACAGTTACATTAAATGTACATTTAAGTGTATACATCTCATGCTCATTAACAGTATAAAATTTAGAGACTGAGAATACAAGGATGATTCTTAGTTGCTTAGAATTTAACAATACTGTATGGTCCATACTGCAGTAAGATAAATATTTTTTTCTCCTTTTCTTCCCATTAATATACTGAATGTTACTAATTACTTACAATACATTTTCCAGTACCATCTTGACATCTATTTGAATTTCCATGGCAGTTGCAGGGCACACAGCGTCCAGCAAATAATCCTTTATTCTCACGATAAAATCCAATGCCACACTCCTGGATAGCAAGAAAAAAGAAAAAAATTGGTTAGCATTGGTAGAAAGTTTTACATGTTAGAGGAAGTATATTTTGCAAATGTTTGCCATTTCCAGGCAGTAGTGAAGGCATGTATTTCCTTTCAAGCTCTCCTAAGCTCAAAATGTGGTTTAATTTTTTTAATGCAGTAAACAGCAATTAATGGAGATGAAGAAGTTTCATCTGAACCCTGTGCTTTAGACACTTTGGCAGTGATGATTTAGTAATTTTGACTCTAACCTCTGAGGAAAACATGTTTCCTGTGGCTATGTACAAAGGTGTAGAATATGATTTCTAAACCACTGAAAAATATTTGAGTATGAGAACACTGTAGTGTCAGTCTAAAGAAGTGCATCTGTAAATCTCACATACTAATTAGGGGTTATATCTTGATAATAATTTCACTACAGTGTATTCCTTGGAAAAAATTCTGGATACTTTTTACATACATTCATCATGACTTCCACAGTTTAGTCTACTAAGAGCTAAAGCCACACCTAGACATAGCTAGGTGATGTAACAAAACATACAGTGGTCTAATTTCTAAGTACAGGCTTGCCCTGGAGACAGGGGAAGCATGAGAAGAATGTTCCAGCTACTGAGGGCACAGAAGCAAGAGCACAGCCTGTCAGACCACAGTTGGAATTAAACAGGGAGCTGCACCAGAGGGACATTCTGAATGGAGGAAGAGACATCAAGTTTGTTTGCCTATAGCAGGGAGGTAGTAACTAATGCGTTTACACCAGGCTCTTGCTTGGCATGAGCAGGGGAATCACAAGGAATTCCTCATGGGCATGAAGCCCTTCTGCATATAGATCAAAAGTTCACACCCATCTTCTCCTGGAAGATTCTGGGCACACCAACCACACTAAAAATGACTGGATATCAGTCTGTCCTTTCTATTCAGTAGCCCTTTTCCCCGAGGAACTAAGCTGGTGTGGTGCCAGGAGGATTAAAGGCTTATGGAAGCGGGGAGAAAGCTGTGCTCCCCACGAAGCCAGCACCCCCCAGGTTCCTGCCTCCAGCAATGTTCCTGTGAGCTGTACCTATGCCTTGCCTTTGCCTCACGGGCAGGGGCTGGCCCCAACAACATGCAGAAAACAAGTGACAGTTCAACTCTAAAGCCATAAATCTTTTCTCATAGTAAGTGCACCACCAAGATTCGTGGAACCAGTCTGAAGAGCAAAGGGTCTGTGGGATTGTGTCACAAATCACATTCCAGTGGTTGGAGGCATAAGTATTCATGCAGAGGCAGGATTAACCAGAGAATTTTTCAATGATAGAACTACCACAGGGGAAAAAAATACTCCTCTCTTACAAAGCAGATCCTAAAAGGAATATTGAATTACTGNTATTGACTTCAGTATGAGCAAGGACTAAATTTAGAATAGACCGTTGAAGCTTTTCAGACACATTTTTTAAAGAGTGAATATTTTCCCTGAACAACAGGGAGCCAATATACACAGCTTCAGAAGAAACCTGGGCCTGAAATACCTTAAACAGCATGACTAAGTAAAATATATGCTCTAATGCATATAAATTTTATTTACTTAAAGTCTCTTTTTGGAGAGAAAAATAAGTCAGACATTTTAAAAATACATCTAATTGCATTTGGAAAAAAAATCTGTACAGCCTTTTGTTTTTCTATTTATGCTGTCTTTAAAATGACACATTTGGAGTACGTGGGCACTTTGTTTTTGAAGTAGCATTTGTGATTCCACACAAATGATAAATTGATTCCACATGAAGATAAAGCTCCAGGCACTTTCAAGTGCTTTTTAAGATCATTGTTTTCAAGTAAAGAGCAATTTAAAATAAACCTCCTGTACACAATTTTGTTAGTAAAGTACTTTGAGACAAAAGATTAATCTTCTCATTACTTCTATATTAAGTAATATAGAAGTTGTTATCAAATCAGTTCATTTAAAAACAAAGTGAAAGAAGGAAGGAAGCAAGGAAGAAAAAATTAGTAAATTACCTCTCTTGGATAAAAATCCACTTGAACTTGTTGCCACTGACTCCTCTCCTGAAGGTGGGGATTGGAGAGCCTCTGCTGTATATCTTGTGCTAGACAATGCCCAAGGGACACTAAAGTGACAACCATCCATCCTACATTTCCTGGCCTCTGTGCTTGGGCCATCATTTTATTTTGGCTCCCCTGTGAACATTCGCTGCTCTCCTTTCGGTGCTCACTGTTCCTTCTCTTATTACTCCCCTTTCTTCTCCAGCTTCTGACTCAGATTAATGAGGTTCTGGGCCGTGATGGGCCCCACCTTTAAACTTTATCTGTGAGTCAAGTCCCTCAGCACACAGAACCGTTCCTGAGGTTAACGAGTAACTCCGCAGTTCCTGTAGCTCGATATATACCTAAGTCGGGGTGTGGCAGGCATCACCTCCTCCCCACCTAAGGCAGCCAGACAGAGCTTGGTGATTAGAGCAGTAAATCACTGCCTGAGTAATGCTGCATAAACATACAGAGCTTATGAACTTCCCCATGAGTGTCTTGATCACTTCCTTTGGCTTTGTATTTTCATCAGGTTATATCAAAAAACCCCCAACAGCTTAGTTTAACCAAGGCAGTATGTAGAAAGCTATGGGATGGCAGTAGAATTTTCAGTCAATGCTCATCAATTTGTGTGTGGCACAAAGAAACAGAAGTGTGAAAAAATAAAAAATATTTCCAAGATGGTTATTCTGCAGATGATGAATTAGCTGCCCTGAGCAGTGGATGCACACATGAAATGTAAGCCAGCCATACCTGGTTTTGTTCAGTCTCTGCAGCTGCTCCAGCCTAGATATTATTCATTCACTCTCAATTCAAAAAGCTTTTGCAAGGTTAGTACAGCAATTGCTACTTTATGGTAATGCTCAACCATTTTCTGAGAGTAATTCCTCATATTTTGTGCACTTTGTACAGTACATATCTCTCTGGTGCTTTATTCTACTGCATTAGGTGCTTACACATGGCAACAGCCAAGCTCTAAGCTCAGCAAAGTGACAACCAAAGGAATTACAGCTGCAGGAACTGCATCAGGGACAGGATATACAGCTGTAGTGTCAGTCTTCACCTAATAGTATTATTACTTTGCAAAGCCCACACTATCTTTCATAAAAATATCTCCAAATACTTGTTTGCAAATATGTTAATTTCAGATTTCACATGTTCTTCTACACAAATAGTATCCTGAATAGTACAGTATACAATATATATAATAGTAGCCTGGATTCAGGCTGCTTCCCTTAGACCCTGCTAAAATAAGAAACACCAGGAATCTTCTCTACTGCGTATGGTCTCACAGACTTCAATTAAGTCAATTCTGACCTTCTCTCCATTAAAGTAAGAGATTATTCAGCCTCTCAGAGGGCATCACAGAAGAATCCCTCATTATTGTGCCTTACATATGCAAAATTACATTTGCAGCTCCATAAAAGCAATCATGACTAGAATAAACCCACAGCACTTCTTCAACGATGAAAGCACTTGAGCCGCTGAAAGTGCACAGGCTTACAGGAAGCACACTTAATTACTTTAACAACCATCCTGCTCCTCTAGCTAACCCAGTCCGTATAGCTGTAGGCAAAAGACAGAAGATAATGGCACAGAACAGAGGCGAATGTTTCCCACCTGGCATGAGTCACCGGCGTACTCCGGCGGGCAGGCGCACGTCTCCACGCTGTGCGCGATGCTGCCGCTGCCCTCGCTGCTGGCTTCCTCCAGCCCGACCTCCCCGAGTGTCAGGCGCTGAGTCTCCCTGAAGTAAAGGGCCCGGATCTGCAAGCCATCCAGCCTGGACAGGACTGTCAGCAGTTCTTCTCGGGATACCGGCTTACCACTGCTGGCGTGCCTGAAGTCGCCCTGCACATTAAGAGGTACAAAATGAGCACAACGCTGCAGCCGCTTGAAAGAGTAGCTCCAAAGAAGACCAGAGGACAGAAAAAGGGAGAAAACACCCATGGAACAGACTTGTCTAGTGCCAAATGGTGTGGGGTAATAGAGCCCAGGAGAGTAGACACAGGATGGGTGGAAAAAAGAATAATGAGCATAAAGAAAGGGATGTAGCTTTGACTGTGCAAGGTAAGTAAGGCTTTGAGGTATTGAAAAGTGGAGAAGCCTGTAGATTCTTCTTCAGTCATCCAACTTTCTTTGAAATATTACCCACGAAACCATAAAAACGTGAAGGAAAATGCCTTTTTTTTTAAGAGTAAGTGAAGTCCTAGAAACCCAATCTTTCAGGGCTCTCTTGCTGCTAATAAACACAGCATTGTTGAAAATGGTATTTGGCTTGAAGAAACTTCTTCTTTGTCTGCATATGAAATAAATTATCCAGTGTGACCTTCAGAGCACAGGTTTAAGGTAGGAATAATCCCTACTGAATTCACCTACCTGAATGTTGGACACCCCATTCTAAACTAGGTACCTAGACACCAAGGAAAACAGATAACAATTCATTCCATCCCTATTAAGTACAGTCTGTGGCTGCAATGAATCACCTTCTATTGAGGACTGACTCAGAATTACTCTATTGGCCTTGGAGGGAATGCTAATGGCTACATTGGACAAGATCCCCAACCCAGAGGTGTCTAAACTTAGGTGTCATGAACCAGAACCCAGGTTCAATGTGGCAGTAAAGAGTGATAAAAAATGTACTTTATATTTAAGGTCTACAGTGTTTAAGTTTATATTCACCACTGTTACCAAGTATTTGGTATTTCTGCACATATTCTGCACATATTCTGCTTGTGTTTTATGTGATTCTGGAAGGAAAAGAGAAGGCTATTCCTTTTTCAGTTCTTACCTCAACCAGCTGCACTCGGCCATAATATTGACGATCAGGCAGTGGGTTGTTGGGATCCATATAAACAACTTCCATTTGTTGGGCCTATGTGAGAATGAGGATACAACATTGCTGTTTCACTACTTGTTATGGGAAAGTGTTCAGATGCAATAAAATTTGGTGAAGCACATTAATCCTGTTGTTTAGGGGATCAAAACTAAGTAATACTAGGAAGACTGTACGTCTTTTTCTCAGGAAAAGTGGTATAGTGAGAACTGTTGCCAGCAAGGTTTTCACTACTTTTCCCTATTAACAACCTTGTTTACAAGTAAAACCTCAAGAGAATCAAACTATTGCCAATCAACTTGCACAGGAACTTATTACTTTAGAATAAAAATTATTTTGCATTTTGAAATGCAAAATGGTGCACCAACAACTACGGTAGTAGTTAATGGGGTACGTTTCCCAGTAAGAATCCTAGAACACTGAATTAGTATTTCTGATGGTGGGAGGAAACAAAACACCTCACTGAGAATTTCAATGAACAGTTAAAGATTTCAATTTTGGCTCTAAAGTGGTTAAATTAAAAAACTGTCAACCTAAATTGCATTTTTATTTCAGTCCCTTGAAGCCTTATAATTATGCTTAGCTTTATGCTGAAAAAAAAAAATCTAACAGAAAATAAGATCAATTACACATGAAATCCAGCGCATCTTTTGCAGAGATGAGACCATACTTGTTGACAAGTGTACAATGCATTAGTATTTTTTTTTCCCACAGGCATATTCTACAGAGAAAATCCTGTTTTACCTTTTTACTTGCTCTACAAATTAGTTATGCTTAATAATATGTTACTTTGGCAACAGAGACATGTACTGATGGCTTTGAGCAAAATGCAGTAAAATCACTTTTATGGAAATAGTTAATGGTTTTAATAGTTAAGTCAATATTGTAATAGTTAAGTACAGTATAAGAGCAAAATTTGCCATAGTTGTTAAGTAAGATAAAAATCATGGTATTTGTATTGCTTATTATTAAAAAAAAAAGGTATTTTAAAGCTTACTGTTAGTCGTATATCAGGTTTCTTATCCAGAAGAACCATGCCCTCGCTAGGTAAGCCAAAAGATTTCACTTGGTAACTCAGAAAGCCACCATATGAAGAAAGCTGTAACAAAATGCACAAGACCAGAGATATTTTACTGCACTATGGCTTGATATTAAAACAAATTTTTATTCCAGTTTATCTCTTCTTCCAGTACTATAAATAACACATCTACTCCTTGTCCTTTAGAAAAAAACATGAAAATATTACTGTTTGGAAGAAGTTACTTTCTATTTTGTTTACCATGTGTATCTGGCATATGAGCAGATACTGCTTTCTGAAAGGTTACCTGCATCATGGGGATTTTCCCATACTTGGGTTCACACCACCTGTGTCATGGAGAAATGACACATGAATATTGTTCTTCCCCTGACTATACAGAACAGATTTGGTGCATCAAGAACAGGCATCAGACTGACAGTGAAAGTGCTGGTGGACCTCATGAACAGCCATGGATGAAAAGAAGGCAGAATAAGCATGTTTAAAGCCAGCATTTTCTAAACTTACTGCTGACATGAATCCAATCAGGATTCATTTGCTCTTCCTTCAGGACAGGATTTCTACTGGTATCAGCTCTGTTGAAAACAGACTGTGCCTGTAGGCTGAGCTGAACCTAGGTGGCCTCAAACCCAACTGAACATGGGGCTGCTGCCCCGAACAGAGACAAGCGTGGTTGAGTCACCTGGCAAACACAGCACATCCCTGGGTGCCATGTGGGGGAGTCAGTACAAAACACCCTGGCAGCAAAGGAAGCTGCAGGCAGAGCCTAGGTAGTTTTTGTTCCAAGAAGAGCCTCAAAGGAAGGTTTGTGGGTACCAGGTGAAATCAGGCATTTTGCCATGGATGTCCTATTTTGGTTTGCACCTCTCTCATTTGCCCTTACGTCTTATCCTTGGTTTTACCATGGAAGAAATGCTTTGCCAGGTTCTGCTCTTCTACAGGTAAGCACCAGCCTTTGATCTACCCCTTTGCATATCTCTGATGAATTACAAACAAAATACTGACATCTCAACACTAAATTTGTCCCGTGGATCACAGGTCCATAATTAATGCTATTCTCCTTAGCCAACTGCATTTTCAAGAGCATCATTTGGAACATTGGCTATACTTTGCCAACGCAATCAAATCACCCTGTGTAAATGAATTCTTTAAAAAAAATAAGAAAATTCAAATTAGAGTTGATTTCTCGTTTAACATGTTTCAGAACTGCACCATTTGAGAGGCTGTTAAATTACTTCTTTTTCAATTCTTTGTTTTAATAGGACAATATTGGTGTTACAAACTTAACTTGTTACAAACTTTGTATTCTGTAGTACAGTATTTATTTTCTAATGTCAAAAGTGGTCTGTTAAATAGAATGTTAAAACATAAAAGAAAATGGGGACAACATGATCCGAATTTCTCAATTACTCTTAATTTCTGTACTGCTACACATTTTATATTTGATTCCCTTTTAAATTTGTAAACAAAAGACAGAGAGATGAAAGAAAATATACTCTGCTAAATATAAATGTTCTAGTGGAACCAGTTAAAAGGTTAGGTTTCAGATAATGGAAAACAGTATTTATACCCTCATCACAAAGAAAAATAGTTGAAGTGATCTTGTTCATGTTTTCCAAAAGAGATGCTATCACTGGAAGCAGACCAAACCCTGACATTTTCAAAACACAATAATATGAATAATTGGTAAATTTATGAACTTGTAAACTCTCAGCTAGATAGCATTTTCATGGGACATTCATTACTGCAGTATTGCCTGTGCTAAAACATACACTCATACACACTGTACAGCAAAAGCAGGACCCAAATTAGAACTACTTTATTTGTAGTGTTGTCATTGTAAATAACAGCAAGTAATGGCAGGCCCAGGGCCTAGGTAGGTACTGTGACATGCAACATAAGTCAGCACTGATCTTAATAGCAGTGTTTAAAAAGGGTTATTGCCTGCTTTATATCTTGTTATGGAACAACAAAAGTACTTTTGGTTTAACACTGCAGGTGATAACATCTGCTTTACCATGAAATTTCTTTCAAAAATAATTTGTGGGCACTGAAACAAGAACCTTTATAACATCAACAAAGAGCACGCTAACTAAATGTGCTTTTCACCTGAGATATATATATATAGCTCTGAGCAGAAGAGAGCAGGAGGAAAAATACTGCACTAGTCTTTAAAATGAGGACTAAGAGAACCTTCAAAAATGGTACCATCTTTCATGTCTCAGTGTCTACACCATTTCTTTTCTCGTGTGTCGGTAGGATTGCACCTGAAAAGCCTGTGTGGCCTGCAAGTGGCTGGTAAGTATTGGCACTGTCAGAGTTCCAAAGAGGGGGGCTCTGGGCCTGCAAGTCCCCATCAGCAAAGTCCCCTGGTCAGTGTGACCCTCAGGCTGAGGTGCTGATGGCATTAACCGTGAGCAGAAGGCTGCTCCCATGCACAGGTCAACAGAGCAGCAAGCAGCCCAGAAGAACACAAAGGGTAGAAAACCAGTTGATGCTCTTCCCAAGCAGAATATCCAAAGCAAAAGGCTGGGGGCTTTTGTGTGCCACTGAGCACATAATCACCTTTTATTCTTTAAGAAATCTGCCCAGGGCATACTCTAGAGAATCTAAAGATTCTCTAGATCACAAGCCCTATGTGTTCTGGGTTTCAGAGCAGCCACATTGGCAAGTTCTACATGTTCTGGGCTTCAGAAAAACAGCTGAAGGTACCAGCTGCTTGAGACATTTGAGCCATTGGAGCCATCGAGCTCTTGATCATGCTGTTCACATTAAGACCTGTCTGGCATCAAGAAATACAATTAATTCTGTGTTACCAGTAATTTCAAAACTGTACTCAGAAGTAAGATGTTGTAATTCCTGGCATGACAGGTAAGAGAGACAAGTGAAGAGAGAGAAACTTCTCTAAGAAAAACAGTGAGACTATTTATCAATGATGCTGGTAAAAAAATGATTACATGTTACAAAAACAAAGAGTTAGGTGGCATTTACCTTCTCTCCCAGGTAGGATGGTGGTGCTTTCCAGTACAAATTATGCACAGAAGTTGGTAATTCTTGAACATCAGCCACCACACTGTTACTGACTGGATTGAAAGTGACTGGAATGTCCATATTTTCATCTACTGCCTCCAAGCGCCAGTTCCTCATATCCACAAACTAATGAAAAACACATAAAGGAAACAAAAGTTTGCCTCATCCTTTTTTAAAATTTTACCAGCACCAAGTAACGAGAAGAAATTGTTTAGCCTCTGTAATTCCCTTAGCATGAGATCCAACCCCTTCAGAGCCAGCCTAAAGTCTTTGAACAATGGATATTTCATGGACCTCAAAAGAGAGTGAAAATGTGAAGATGTATCAAATCTACTTGGGATGCAGGCATTTGGTTTGTCACCTGGAAACTAAATTTTATCTTCAACCCCAAGAAGACATAGCCTTCTAGGTGTGACTAGAAATTGTGCACACAAGCTTGAGGATATAATTTGGAGATGCTTCTGAAAGTCCATTCCAAAATCAAACCCAGGGCACTAACCTCAGAGACAGAGTTTGGAACAGGTAACTGTGAGGGAGGGGATGACATTTTGGAGAAGCAGGCATGGTAGCCTAATATTCTGCCTCTTTAATGTACATTTTATGTTTATAGCTGTTGTTTCATGGAAGATTGTACCTCTATTTTTTATCATTATGCTGGAGGAAAGAGAGCATAAAGCGTATGATGTACCAGAACAGTTCTGGATTCTGGTGGATCGCCCTTGACTGGCCAGAGCAAAAAACTAAAAATATAGAAATGTTTTCATAAACAGTTTTTGGTGAGTACAAGTAATGACTAGAGGAAATTTTCTACTGATTTCACTTAGGCCACATTTTCACCTTTTGCTTGTAAACAGTAAAGGGCACAATCTGGATTGCATCTAGTCTACATCTAAACTTTAACTAAACTCATCAACCATTCTACCTCTCCTCTCTTTTCCTTTGTCTTGCCTTTTTTCAAGCAGCTGTTGTTTTTGGGTTTTTTTTCAGTCTTCAGCCATTTTACTGATAATTTATGCTACTAACAATCTTTGTTTCTCACACTTGATGTCATGTCTCTTTTACAGGGAGGGAAGAAAGACAATTTTTGCAATCTCTGTAGAATCTGTTACACAGTTCTTAAGAATGTATCTATAATATAGACATGCAAAATGATAGGTGCTTATCAAAGCATCTTGAAGGAGATCATTGCCTTTAATGATGACATAGAGTTTGAAGATAAAGCAAGCAAGTTAAAGGCCAGCTCAACTTCAGTCCAACTAGTGACTTGTAAACAGGTGAAAAGGACCATTTCTGCTGAAACAGACAACAGACAACACCTAATCTTAACAAGGCTCCACTAAATCATCACTCAGAGAATTGCTTGGAGAGTATCTCTCACCCTTAGAAAGTAATAAAATATATTTTCAGCTGGAAGAAATTTGGAATTTCCTTAGTGGAAGAAGTGTAAGTTCATGACAGAAAAGCAAAAAGATCTTTGGTGCACCTTGGTTCTACGACGATCCGTGCTGCGACAGTTGCTGGTTGCCCCAAAACAAAAGCAAGGTGTGCATCCCCTGGGGTTAGAAGGGTTCAGATAAAAGGATCCTGGTCTGCAAGTGTCACATGCTGCACCTTCAACATTTTCCTGTTAAGGCATAGATTAAAGAAATTTCAGTGCTTTTCTTTTTGCTTTGCTGAGGTCCCCAAAACTTTCTTCACATGAAATAAATCTTCTGAAAGAATATATATTTAAATGTATAGAAACAAATGAATGAAAATACGTGGTTGTCTGGATAGACTATATTCCAAATGCAAATAAAACTGTCTTGGAGGCCATCTTATAAGCCTTCTTTCCAGTTTATAATGTGAAATGTGAACCACTGAGTAATAAACATTAGTCAGAGACAGCTGGTAACTTCCTTGCCAAAACCCTCCTGCTGGCTTTTGCAAACCCACAATATAAAAGGTCACTTGTGAAAGTTCACATTTATCACATTTAATTATGCAGATCAGAACAAAAGAAGATTTCCTAGCTATAATGATGTGGTAAAATGTCAACTGACATAATATGGTTAAAAAAAGCATGGGACTTGGTTAACATCCAAAAGGCAAGATGTAGATGGATAAAGTGGATCTGTGCAGGGTACAGACTGCTTCAGTGATTCAATGGGCATCTACTCTGCAGCTCTCAAACATCCTGCAAAAACTAAGACCACCTGTACAACTGATAGATATTGAAGCCATTAAAAAATGGTATTTAATGTTACCATGATAATCTGTGCACATACTCCAAAGTGTGATGGCTTTGTACAGCTGCATTTCCTGAATTTACTGGAAATTTAATGATAAACTCACTTTATTCACCCCATTATATATGAAAGAGTCACTGGCGTGCAAATGATGCTTGTGAATGCAGAAGTAATTTGATTTATCTGACCTTGCAAAGACAAATTCCTGTCTGGGGATCACAAATATCTGGTTCTGTTCCAGCTCTGTTACAGCTACATGGCACACAGTTAGGGAAACCATAAGTTCCAGGAGCACACCGATCACACTGACGTCCTTTTATTCCTGGTTTGCATCTTTATCAACAAACACAAAGGAGAGAGTCAATAAGGGAGGTAGGAATACAGCAGGGAAGGGAAAATAAAACAACAGGCAAGAGGATATTCAAAGGGATTGCATGGCTACGACACAACTTTATGACTTCCACAGAGAAAAAGCAGCAGGTTAGAATTGTTCTCAGATTTTGCACAGTGGGACATTTTAAATGGGCGCAGAACCGAGTAGGAGTGGATTTGACTTTGAAGGATAAAAATGCTCACAACAGAATTAGACTTCTGCACCTATTCAGTGCTTGCAGTGCAGAACGACTCTCTCTGTACACCAAAGTGTAAAACATGGATGTTGAATATAGGTAAGCAGAGCTGGAAGAAGATTTACAGCTGGAAAATGTGCCTGGGCATTACTCAAGGCATGCGCCTGGCAACAGAAACATGGGGAATTGCAAGCATATGAATAATTACAGGGACCTCAACCATCCACAAAGCTTGTGTTAGTTTACAACTCTTCACAGTGGATAAAATCCATTTTGCTCACACTGAAAAGTGAATAACTTAAATTTCCCATACCCTCTCCAAACACCTGAAAAGAGCGCCGAAGCAAACCATTCACGCATTGTTTATAACACACATAACCCAAACTTACTTGCATTGCCCAGTGGTTTTATCACATTCTGGGCTTGCCACATCAACAATTCCTTTTTCTGAGCAGTTGCAGCTCTTGCAGCCAGCAAGGGGATGATAGCTGAAGTAATATTTCTCACACACTTCACATTTTGGCTTCACAGTTCGTGGAGGGCAAATGCATTTACCAGTCATGTCATCACAAAGACGCTGCCCACAACTGCATACTAGATCAAAGAAATTGTTCTACAAATCAATCACATCTCATCTTACAACAATCAACTCTTACTGAATATGCAACAAATACACACAACCTTTATGTATAGAAAACATGACTCTGCTCTCTCACTAGTTTAAAGTTCAGGGTCATAAAAACTATGTGACTGCAACAACAGTTTCAAAGAGCGGGTTTAGTGCTTGGCTCTTTTCCACGGATTGGTTGTTTAACTTCACCACAGAAATTGTTTATCACTTGCCAAAACTGCCAAGGATTAAACAAGTAGTTTTGGTGTCAAGAGCACCACTTTTATAAAGCAATGTTTATAAACATCAAGCATAGTATCTATGAAAGCAGCTGAGGACTGTTGGTGTAATCTATAGGTCTGTTGTCATTATTAACATCAGAATATAAGGAATTAGGAATGCTGTGTCTCTGATTATCTATGGAAAAGCCTGAAGGTGTAAAAATGGGATTAAACATTAACAACTTGGAAATTATTCAGCAGCCAGTGCCGAAAAAATCCATTTCACTGAAAGAGTGGCAGTATGGACTTTAACCAGTTCAGCTGTAAGCCTATTATATCTGATCAGACAACACATGCAAAGGCTCACTTCACCATGAGCTACCTGATTTAGGGGAATGGGATTTCTTCTGCCTTAAAAGCTGGAAGCTATGCTATGGTGAAGCTAAAACAGCTTGACCAGCCTCTCACAGGATCAGGCTCTACAAAGAGAAGTCAGGCTGCAGCACATCTGCAGTGAAATCAGAGGATTAAGTAGGTGGCTGGGTCAGGAGCTGAAGGAGTGCAAGCACATACTTACACTTGCAAAATGGGAATCCATAGTAGCCGGTTTGGCATCGGCTGCACTGGCGACCGATGACATTGGCTCTGCAAACACACTGCCCTCCCAGGGGGCTGCACGTAGGGCTAGTGGCACCTGCGCTGTGGCAATCACATGGCAGGGCTCCGTTGTTGTAGAAAGCCACCAGTGACCTTGCCGAGTCCTTACAGAAGGCCAACGATCGTTCTGGGCTATTTAGATTGAAATATAAATCATGTAAGTGCTGGCACTCAGGATTGTTATGAGAGTGCTTTGCAGTGGTTCGGTAAATTAGGGTTCTGTCTTTCAAACAGTTTGACATAAGGATGGCATCAGCACACATGCAAGGATATACTTCAATTAAATCATGGTGAATAGCTTTGAACATGCAGGTAAGTGGCTTTTTTCACAGCAAGTGCGTATTAGTTGTATCAGTTCAGACATGCCAAGCAGAATACCAAAGATGGAAATACCAAAGACAGGAAGATGACATAGACCTTCCTCTTTTGTACCGTGAGCAATAAAGCTCTACCTTTACATTGCATTTGCAATAGAAAGTAATAGAAAAAATGACTCATGGAAATTCAATGGGCTAGCATAAGCCATGAAAAGCATTTTAATGTAGCACAATTACAGGGATTTAAAACAGCTCTTTTATGCAGAGTAAAAGTAATATTATTCCCAGTTTGTTGTAAATGTTCAGCTTTTTAGAAAGTGATGCTTACTCAATATAAAAACTGTTTCTTCCACATTGGCTGATAAAATCAAATGACTTGTCCACTGTCTTTTTGTCAAGAATTTTGTAACTGTAGGTGTCTGCTGGAACAACTAAGATATTTTCCTTAAAACAATAAGAAAGCTAAATTGTATATCTCAGAGAAAAACAAAAAAATACAAGCTAAGGCATTTACACATTTAAATGTTGCTTCATTGTACATTCTGGATTTTTTTTCAAAACCTTTAAGATTTTAACCAAAAATAAGAAAATAAACTTTGCATGCTGCCCTCAAAGTTGTTATGCTACAAGCAGTGTACAACAAAAACAGTGCAGAGTATCTTAAAAATTTAAAATAAAACCAAAAGCAGTGCAAAAGATCCTAAAAATTGGAAACACAACATTTAAAAATTTATTCTTTTTGGCTTTTATCTTTGCATCTATCTCTAAATGAATGGTGAAACTGAGAATAACATTTTCAAGTACATTTACATAATACACGTACCAGAACCAGCGTTCTTCCATCTGGTATCATCACTGTAACTGAGACCATGGGTTCAGAAATGTCAAGCTCAATTTGGTTTGCTGCAATCACCTGAACCCGACAGCCAGAAGCATGAGGGCAGAATGAAGCATTGAAAGCACCTAGAAGAAAAAATGTACTGAGTTTATGTGAGAAGGTTTTGGTTGCAAGGGCTACTGGGGTCTATGAAAATCTGTGAGAAGCTTCTCCCACATCCAACAGAGCCGATGCCTGTCGGCTCCAAGACAGACCCAACACTGGCCAAGGCTGTGTCTGACCATGGCAGTGCCTCTGGAATAACATATTTAAGAAAGGGGAAAAAACCTAGCTCAACAGCAGGTACAGCCAGAGAGAGGAGTGAGAACATGCAAGAGAAACTCTGCAGTCACCAAGGTCAGTGAAGAAGGAGAGGGACAGTGAAGAAGGCGCTCCAGGTGCTGGAGCAGAGATCCACCTGCAGCCTGTGGAGGAGACCCATGCAAGAGCAGGTGGATGCCCAAATGGCATCTGTGAACCTCTGGGAACCCCACACTGGAGGAGGCTCCTGGCAGGTCTTGTGACCCCATGGAAGGGACCCACACTGGAGCAGTTAGTGAAGAATTGCAGCCCACGAGAATGACTCATTTTGGAGAAGTTGGTGGAGGACTGTCTCCCACATGAGGGATGCCACACTAAAGCACGGGAAGAGTGTGAGCAGCCCTTGCTGAGGAGGAAGGAACAGAGGCAACCGGTGATGCACTGAGCCCACATACCCATGTGCCACTCAGTGGGAGGAGTTGGAGAAATCTTGGAGTGAAGCTGAGCCCAGGAAAAAGGGAAAGGTGGAAGGGAAGTATTTGAAGCTTTGGCTTTAGTTCTCATTACTCTGCTCTGATTTCATTGGTAACAAATTAAGCTAATTTCCCCAAGTCAAGTCTGATTTGTCCATGCTGGCAACTGGTGAGTGATCTCTCCATGTCCTTATCTCCTCCCACATGCCTTTTGTTGTATTTGCTCTCCCCTGTCCAGCTGAGGAGGGGAGTGACAGAGGGGCTTTTGTGGGCACCTGGTGTCCATCCAGGGTCAACCCAACACAGCTCTATATCCCAAAATGCTAAGAAAGGAAAGGGTTTAGGTCAAATTCAGATGCCTACCTGACCACACATGTCCTGCATTCACAATGACTTGCACAGAAAACAGCGGGTGTGCCGGCTGATAAAAATGTACCACAAATACGTATCTGCCCAAGTGGGGCACTCTGCCACTCAAGGTGATCTGGTTCTGGAGAAACAAGAACAGCTCTGGTATTAAATCAGAGAACCACAGAATAGATTTGTTTTGTGAAACATTCTTGTGAAACAAGAAACATTCCTTGTGAAACAACATATCAGTTGTGCTCAGTGCCCCCTCCTGCAGTGAAAGAGAGGGGGCTTAGCATCTCTCAGCAAGTTCAATTCCTTCAAGGGACATGGCATAACAACTGCACACTCTGTTTGCCTGCCAAGCACATTTAACATTCTTCTGCAGTCTGTGAAACTGTTGTGTAGTTCAGAAGAAAGCTGGTGTTTGGGTGGATTTTTCCCCCCTTCAATTCTTTATATTGTCTCTGTGGCTTACTCAGTTTGCAACATTTTCATCGTATCACATCATCCAGTTTTGATTCTCTTACAGCGTTTCATCTATTTAATTTTATTAAGAACACAGCCTGTGACTTGCAAAACAAAGTTTTCAAAATATGAGGTACCTGTAACGGTGTCAAGGTGACTGCATGAACTGAACCAGCAGGTAAAGTGGCACTCAATGGATCATGGAGTATATTCTCCTGTACTTCAGAAATCTTCCCATCTTTGAATGCATCCAAAACCAAAGCTCCTGGTGGAGTTTCAAAAACTGAGGGAATGCATGCTGCACTAAACACAGAACCACAGTAATCATCCTTGGGGCCAGGAGAAAGTTTTAATCATAACAGGAAAAGCTGCTTTTTACAAAAGTCAGTGTATTAGACTGTACTGTAATTGATAATGCAATAATAAACCCTGTACCTATTTGGATTCTTTGTGAATGATCAGAAAATAAATGAAAACAAGAGGTATGGATTTAACTTCCATAAGAAGGAGAAAGTGTGTACACTTTTAATGTATTAATTGATTTTATTCACACAAAATTTCCATAATGTTAAGTTTCAGTGGAAAGAGTTTGCTAAGGAAGAGGAAACTTAAGGGAATCAGGAGTGCTAAAAATTAAATACATTTTAGTTAATCCAGTTAGTTACATTCACCAGAATCTGTACTAATATTGAATTCTCAGTTCTACAAATATTTACATAGGTGTACCCTTTAAACATGCAAGTTGCCCCACTGAAGTCAATGGGACTACTTAAGTACTTAGAAGTTAAGTATATACTCAAATATTTGTAGAATTGGAGCCAAAATAAATACCAGTACTCATTGAAAGCATCCTTATTCATTCACTGCAGTATTTAACTATTTCTTCCTCAACATATTTAATTCTGGGATTGAGAGAAGAATTTTCCAAGACTGCAGGATAAAATATTTTTGGGGGTTTCCAGATTGTGTTTGTTCACTTCTAATAAGTACTCAGCAGACAACGATTAATCTTTGCTCAAGACAGGCCCAGAACTGGAATGGCAAATATGTTTCAGGGCCAGAACTGAGAGGTATTTGCCAGGCCTGTGTGGGAAATCATGTGCAGCATCCACTTACAATACTGTTCAACTGAGCCAAGCCTCTGCATCCTTCAACTTGATGAACTTAAACACTTTCAGAAAAGCAAAAATGCTGCCAGATAACAATAAAAACAAAACAAAAACCTACAGTAAATGATGCAAATGTAACAAGAATTTTAAAAAACACCCAACACAAAACCGAAGTAAAATAATAAATTTCTACATTAATTTTATTTTGAATCATGTTTTTCACCCATCCTCTTTCCCTGTTTTACTCAAAATATAAACGCCTGTATTTGCAAAATAACTTTGGTGCAAGGACAAGTATCTTCAGTCTTAGGAAGCTGCTCTCAGTGGTAACACTGAGAAGGATAATTAAAGCTGTGATTCAATTCTATGCATGCTTGGAAACCAAGCACAGTCACATGTTTTTATCCAATTTACTATCCAGATTTTTCTGCTTTCTGTTTCAATTCAACCATTACATTAGAAGCTACCACTTGGAAAACTATTAGACTAAATCACCAACTCTTTTTGCCTCCTAAGTCCTGCAAATGACATTTACTTTTATTTGAGATCCTTCCCACTGCTAGATCAGTAGGAAGAAAGCTTCAGGAGTAGGCATCACGAGGCACATCCTGGGGAGTGCAACAGGCACTGAAAAGTGGAAGTCCCTCATTTGGAAGCTGCTGTGACAGTTCCTCTCTGTCCCAAAGAACAAAAGATGGAGAGGGGAAGAGCTTCAACAGGACAGAGGAGATGTTTTGAGGAACCCAAACATGACCACTTGGGAAGACAAGGTTCAGGTTCAGATCTTCATGGCAAGAGAAGAGCTGTCAGCCTGGATCAACCAAGCAGTACATGAGTCCCCTAATTAATTACTGGTCCTATAATGTATGATGGAGAAGAAGGATCAGCTAGCATTACTGTGTGAGGTGAATGATGAGGACACACCTCCCTAAGGGCCCCACGATGACAGGGGGAAAGGGAATAGCTTGTTTGGGAAGCAGGGGTTTACATGTGGAGTAATTTGATGCTGCCAAGTTGTGCCTGAAAGAGCAGTCACACCCCACACCTAGTGACAAATTAAAGCCATTTTGGGACAGCTGAAGGAGTGACATGCAGAAGAAAACTCCAGATGGAACAGTAAGCATTTCAGGCCACTAAAGTAGAGGGATTTTCCGGCTTAGACACCTGTAGTACTGGATGGCGTGTGAAACATGCGTGTTTCCTCACACATCAGCACATCAGGGAAGTTCAGATGGGCCAGGAAAAGGCTGGTATCAACAAAATTCTGTGCAAAGACTACCTAGATTAACACTAACATTTCAGCTTCTTTACAAAGACTACTTTACAGAAGTGGCCTACAAACCACCTGTGAGTCAGTGAGCAAAGCTTCACTCAAAAGAATTGAAACACCTTTTATTCTACCTTTCAAGGTTGTCCTCAGATAATGGGATGCATAAAACCAAGCAAGTTACCTTCCATCACTGCTAGTCCTGTAACCAGCTATGCACTGTACTTTAGGATCCACGTATTCTGGAGAAAATTCTTCAGCTGATATAATGCAAACCTTGTGCTGAAAAACAAGCACAAGGCACAATTAACAATTAATATCATAAATAACAGGGCCAGGCCTGAACAGGAAGGATGAAACCTAATTTTAGCAAAGGGAGATATGAGCCTAAAGCCATGTTCTGTCATGGACCTCCCACAAGATTCTGGATTCCTTTACCTCCCTGAACCTCAATGCCTCAGGGTTAAATAGCATTTTTCTGTCCTTGTCAAGGGAATAGTAGCTGTTCAGGAGGGAAATAACTAAAAGGTAAGTATATATGTGTAGTAAAGGGAAAGACAGAAGACCAGCTCAAAGGCTGAGAAGCAAGGCAAGGAATGTAGAGAGGCAGGAGGGAAAAGCCCTCAGAGACTTTTGGACTCTGGGGGAACTCCCAGACTTTCTCAAATAAAGGCACAAAGTGCAAAGTCCATGGGAGTGAGTTTCAGTGACACAGGATTTATCTTCCAGGATTCACAATTCATTTCAAAAGAAGCAAGACCTCATATGGGATTTTTTAACTAGAAGTAGACATGGACAAATGAATCTGTGGTAGTCTTGCTGTACCCATGGTGGTAAGGACATAAGGGAAAGCTTGCGGGTAGACCGAAGAATATAAAATATATAAGAAAATACATATGCACAAGTTACAGAACTTATCCATTAACTACTTGTAAAGGAGATGAAGATGTCCAATAAGCAATAAGAAAGCATCAAGTAGTAATATAAGTAAAAATTGTGTAAGGAGAATTCATTATTATGCAACATGATTTAGTTTGGAAGCACATCCTAAGGGGGTTCAGCCTGTGTTTTAAAAGTAGTAAGCAGGGGAAAAAAACACCTTTATAAGCTACAAGGCAGAGTGCTAAAAATCCCTCTTCCTGGGCAGCCAGCACATTGCTTGTCCTGCATGTAACAACCCACAGGGCTCCAGGCCATTGGAGCAGAACAAGGGTACATGCTGAAGCTCTGAACAGCACTTCATGAGTGGCTACGAGGTTAGTGCCAAGTGCGGTCTGGGTTTAGACAGCTTGTCTGCATCAGTGTGAGATAAAGACTATCAAGCTGTAAGAGCCTCTCTTGACAGATGGCCTCAAGAACCCCATTTCCCCTTTATTTAGACCAGAAGTCTCCAGCATTGGAGGTGGCTCCCATCTGCCTCTCTGCTCTGCATGAAGGGAACACATGAGCATCTTTAACCCCAAAAGTGCTGCCACTGACTTCATGATTAATGTCTACACACCAGAAGCACTTCTTTTCCCCTTTCCCATCTTTTGCTAACTGCAGCCTTTACAACTATAGATTGTGAAGATCGGCTCTTGTTAGCACAGCAGTTGCTGCAGGAAGCTAACAGAAAATGTAAAAGGTATTAGTTTACACTGACTCATGAAATTAAGAAAGTATGTATCAGCTGTTAGTCCTAATAGTTGTTACTAGCTGGGTTGGAGCCCAAAATTTTAACAAAACTTGTGTTTCTAAAATAGAAAGCAGAAAGAGCATGTAAGAAAATTCAGTCTCCAGAAAAGTATATTCCTGGTGTGGCCAAAAGAGGTCAGTGAAGGCTTTTTATTTAAAATACCTAAAAGCTATGACTAATGAATGCATTTATTACCTGAAATAAATGCATTTATTACCTGAATTTTGTAAGAGACACAGGAAACTCCTACATGGGTTTTGAGGATTTAGGAAAAATGAAAGATAAAAAAAGAAAATAAAAAATTAGGTATAAAAGCTATCAGAATATGTTTCCTTTAAAGTTTACTTGCAGGAGAGAAAGGGGAGCTGAAATAAACACAAGAAAGCTCAGAAAAAACCCTGCCAATAAAGGCAAAGTTCTGTTTGTTTTTGAAACAGACAAGTTTGCCTCAGCATTCTGGGGTATATATAAAGCATGTCTAGTCAAGCATCTAATATACATAATTTCACAGGCTACCATACAGAATGTGAATATAGGGAGACAAATATCTTTGTTTACCCCATCAAGGAACAAGTATTACCAAAGGGAAAAGAAAATGTCAACTTACCAGAAGAAAGTTACTTGATGATGCCTTAAGACGTATCTTTGTGTCTGCTAGAAGGTCATGGGCTGCAATGCGATTCCTGTCATCAACTACAACGCTGCGACAAAGGAAACTGAGACAGAAAGCAGGATTAAGGATCTGCTGGCATTGCCACCTTGTTTAGGCTGTCACCTAGCTTCACTGCCTGGCTGGTGGCTAGCCACAGCACCTAGCCCTCCTGCTGGATCATAACTAACCTGCCTGTGGCCACTGCAGAACATGCACTGTCCTCACCAGGGATACACAGGATCTGCCATGTACAAACATTGCTTATCCTGGGTGGGATAGAGCTGAAGCCTCCAGACCTCAGCTCAGACACCCATTTGAGCTACTGGCTTAAGTAGGATGTGGACAGACAACTACTCATAGATGCTACCTGCAGACATTTTCACACTGTGTAACGTGGTGTGTAACCAATACCCTCCTGCCTGGGTCGTGCTCCTTGAGGTGCCAGCCCACATCAGCTGCTCCTTTCCACTGCTGCCACGTGCCACTGAGGATGTGAATCAGCAGCTCCTGCACACAGAGTGGCAGCTGGGCAAGGCCTGATCTTAGGAAGCTATTCTGTATGCTGAGATACTGCTCAATGCAAGTGAAAAAACAGGTTTGCCTCCTCTACAAACCAGAGACTGTGGAAGTTTCACTCCTGTTCAAAACATGGATCAGAAAAAAGGCCAGCTCTGGGCTAGGGACATGTAAAACTAGAGAAATATAGATCCCTTATTCATGATTTGCTCAAAGACTATGATGTTTTATTCTCTTACTATGTTTTATTTGGAATAAAACAAGCTCACTGAGCTGTAAGAAAGTCTGGCACAATGTATTACAAATTCTACAAGTTACTGTTATCTACATGTACCTGGCTTTGTCATTGCTTGATTTATTTTTTAACAGAAGACGCTTGCACCTTCCTGTTTGGGAAAGATGACACAGCACCTCACTCACAATGTGACCACTCAGTTTGTGCAGAATGTCTGCAGAAGGGATTTGCTGCATTGCTACATTAAAGCAGCAAGGGCTTTCTTTGTATTTCCATTAACATTTTTCTAATGTATCATATAAACAAATATGTATGTTCAAAATCAGCCCATAAAATGTGGGAAAAAATGTGAGTGTTTTGGGGGAAAAAAACCCACCAAAAACCCAATAAAATGGAAGATCTATAGCAAGATGTTTGGGGCTCACAGTATTATGGAACAGGCTAAAATAAGAGCTTTCCCCAGCAATAACCTGACAAGGTCACTGCTCCACATGGCTGTGCTCTGTATCACAAACATGCTGATGAAAATGATTTTTCTTACTGAGCAATTTCATCCTGAGTATCCCTAAGCCTCCATTTTGCCAAACAGTTGGCTCATGGGAGTAAAGGATGCATGTCTGTAGTCCCCTGGCACTGGGTAGGCTCTCCCAGGGGCGCAAAATAAGCTGAGGTGATCAAGCGTTAAGGACCATCTCACTCAGGACAGGCACAATCTCTTGTGGAGGAACATCTGCAGTAACTTCATCAGTCAACAAGGATAAAGAAGCATTTGGCTGAAGACCTTGCCTACAGCCTAACAGCCAGAGGATGACTACAGGCAGAATTTCAGACACCTTTATACTTCTGCTTCAGCAAATCTTGTTACAAACTGTGGGAATACTCTTGTAAAACTGGCTGCTACATTTTTTATAGCCAAAGCCCTTGGACACAATTTTAACTGATGAAAATCAGTGCAGGCATCTGCAGCCAACAGCGATGCTTTTCCACTGGACTTGGAGATTATTAGTTTATAAGGATTTAAGAATGTACATTAAAAAGTAAGCCTTTGAATAGGAAAACAATTCATTGAAGCAGTAGCAACATTTAATGAGCTGACTGCACAAAGAGAATTAAAAACCTCTACAAAATCCACAGAATCCTGCACTTGCTTTTAAATTACCCTAGAATTTGAACAAACTACATGGTAAAATGGATTCAAATATATAAAAAGTATAATTACATTCCAAATACTTATTTAATCATTTAGTGGTTACTTCAGAAATTCTTACCTGTATTTACAACTGTATATTCTCACTCTGCCTTCAGTGACAGGTCCAGAGCTATGAACTGTTACCTCTGCAGTGGTTACCTGATCCTCTTCGTTGGCATATTCAAAAACCAGAACATAGCGACCGACTTGAGGAACATTTATGGTCATCTCTAAATTGACCTGGGTCAAAATAATTGGGAAAAAAAAAAAAAAAAGGTAGTTACATTTCACTCCCTTTTCCTGCAGGAAGCTCCCATTTCCTGCACTTTTGACTGGTCAGCATTAGTCCAGAGCCAGTCCTGCAGTGTCTCAACAGAAGACACCCAGCAGAATGCAAGCAATGCTTATAAATATCACTCTGTCCTCTAGCAAGAGTCAAACAAGGTCAAGAAGCAGCTGCCATTATAACAGTTCTAGGGAAAGGTGTAAAATAACCCTGGGAAATGACTATATTATTATTTCTCTTCTCCCCAGCAGAAAGGTTCATGCTAAAAAATTGTCACCATCATCTCTAAGCTATCCTTAACAACACACAAAAACTGAGCTTACTTCTCCACTGAAAAAATATTTCCAGGAACACAGAAGTCCTACTATAGCAATGCTGTATTTTGATTCCCTACAAGGAGTGAAAGCATCTTCTCCAGCAAACAATAACACTTTGAAGCATCAAGATTTTCTTTTAGGTTACTTGCACAAAGTGGTTAATACAATATTTGATGCAAAATACTTCTAAGTAGTTAAGTGCTGTGGTTACAAAGGTTTTGCTTCAGTTGAGTACATAATTATTTTCAAATTTAAATTGTTTCTTCTCAGTATTTCCTTAGGCTACAAACACTTAAACATGTAAATAATTCTGTCAACAGCCCTCTTGACTTCACTGCAATTATTCATACCAGTAAATTTTGCACATGCATCAGTGATGAAGCACCAGAGCCTGTGGCATGTGAGTATTCTTGTTGTACTTGATATTTTTAAAAGAAATATCCAAGCACAGTAATAAAGGCTATAATCATTTTACATCACTATCACATACTTGATAAAACACCTTACTTTTTGCCAAACACACTTCTAGTAGATCTTCTCATTTCTTAAAAAAAGGTTTTGCTTTCAAAGGACCTACAGCAGTGGCATAATTGCTTTTGCTTGTTTTTCAGTAAAGCAAACATTTTACCTAAGTGTAGCTATCTACAAAAAAAAAGAGATTAATTTAGAGTGATGTATGTACACCATTTCTGCTGACAAATCATTATGTCATTTCTTCTGAACAAGCCAGTATGCCTAAAGGAGAAGGATTTTTATTTAATGAAATGCTTTTGCTTTTGACATTAGGAATGTCCACTCCAGTCACAGTTATAAATCTGCCTACACAGATACTTTTACATAGTTTTCTGTAAAATGCAGACCTTGGTGCTGAGTCAGTTTTAGGGATGTGTTAAGATCTGAAAATCCTGAGCTGTAAATCTGCAACCAAGTTAAGTCTGGTAGGTTTATAGCCAACAGCACAGATGGGACTGCAATTAGCAGGCAGGAATCTGACCTCTCTTCCACTGATATGGGCCATCACTGGCTGATTGGGAGCTGGCTGTCGCACGGGTATTCTTCTGGATTCTCCCCTGTGTCTGAAATGCACTGCCTCTGAACCAAGGACACAGGAAAATCTGCCCAGAGGCAAATGCTGATAGAGCAAGCAGCTTACACAAAAAAACAAAACAAAACAAACAAAACACAGGATTATTATTGTGTTCAAGTGCAGCAGGATGATAACAAAATAAACCAAAGCACTGGTTTATGCTGTAGCGTAACTACTGACTGTTCTGCTGAGGCAGGCCCGGGACGTGTGCAAGGCTCTGTGACTCGAATCTGCAACAGGGATGCCTCGTAGTAATCACTGGGTAACAGCACCAGATAATCCTAAAAACAAAGAATACAACAAATGCTAAAGCATTCAAAAAAACAATGACAAAAAGAACATCTCCAGGCTTTCACAATGTAACAATGAATGAAACCAATCACATAAACAGTTTGTACAGAGGGTATCTGCGTGATGTGGGTGGGGTTTTTTCTGTTACTATTTGGGCCAATAACATCAAAATGTATTTCCCTAATCCTGTTATTTTATGGTATGAAGGCAGCTGCCCTGTGATCAGGGAAACTCTGAAGCCACTCTCCCATCATGTGCTGTACAAGACAGTGCACTGAAGAGAACTTCCCTTCAGCTCAGTAACACACAGCCTGCAGTTTTCATCCATGAGTGCAATCCACAAGCACACAACTCAACTCTGGGTGACTCCACACAGGAGATTCATGTATCCCAGATGACTTGATTAAAATACTCCATATAACCTATTAAGGTTATCTTCAAAAGCTGGTATATTTTTGTTTTGCCTTGCTTACTTAAATTAATATATTAGAGCTTAAGTATAACAAATTAATGTGAGAACATGACGGACTAAGATAATTAATATATACTTTTTCAAAGGTATTAGTGAAAAAACCCAGCACAATAATAGTGTCACTTTCAGCAAGAAATATGTTTACAAACTCTTTACTAACACTTCATGTGATATTCCATAAATTTAACACAGCCCCAGGCTTAATGACTAGAAACACTGCTTTTTACCCCTGTACAAAATACATAAGAATTTCAGTATGCTGTCTTCGTGATCATACATATTTATGCTTTTTCATAAATTATAATCTCAGACAATTTCTCTTTCTCTAGCAATTTCTTAGAACTGCTGCTAGAAAATTTTTCAGTTTGTCAGTGAATGAAAGGAGAGAAAAGATAGGAGGATAAAAGCAGTCAGAAATTGACCTGCTCATAATGCAGCACATCTTACAATACTCTTATGAAGATTTTTTGTCAAGAAGCTAAGGCCTTGGCTGAGCTGAGCTCTAGACACAACATCTGATATGTAAAAATTACTAATTTTTGTGAGCATTTATGTTTTGTGCTGTATGTTAATAATACCTTATCATTTGAAGGTACAGATTCCAGATAGAATTAAAGCCTGTAAAGAGAAGAAAAATTAGAGCAGGAGAAAGTCAGAGAAGAAATAAGAGGGAGAAGTGTAAATTTTCATAATTGTATTCTATTCCTTTCACTAATGCTGAATTTCACTTGCTTGCAGGGTTCTTCCCAGCAAAAAAACTCCAGAGCAGTAGCTTCATGACAACCTTCAAGCAGTTGTCTTCCTCAGTTGTTTTCTTACCAAGAGAACTTCCTCTGCCATTATACTGACAGTCCATGTGCCTGGAGCCAGTGAGAAAGGCTCTGTGGAACTTTTTCCTGGGATTGTGATAAAAGCTGGCTCCTTGCTGGGTGGGAAGACAAACTCTTTGCTCTGAGGAGCCCCTGCCAGAAAAAAAAAAAAAAAAAAAAAAAAAAAAAAAGGCAAAAAACATAAGTGACTGTGTAAAATGTCTCTACTTGCTTAGTGAGCTGGACTGATAATTTGGTCCATTAAGCTTTGTTTGACAGGAGTTGATCAATGCTTTTCAGTCAATATACATTAGCAATGCACTTGACCAGACACAGAGCTATGCAGTGGTTGTTGTTTTCATTCCTATTATTCTTGAGCAAACTGGCACAGAAAAGCAGAGCTCTGTCCCTGCAATGACCAGTTTTGCAATATTCTGAAATGGCCACTTTTTCAGTTTCCCCTTCCATAATTTTCCATTCAGCCTCTCTCTGCACTGACTGTCAATATGTTCAACTGACACATTTCATATTCTCGTGTGACTTTAAGTCAAATACTTCAGATATTGGAGGTTGTCAGAAGCATCTAAAATGTTTAGTTACAGACAGATAACTAGGCAGAGATGATGGGCCAGCTGTGGATGCCCCATCCCTGGCAGTGTTCAAGGCCAAGCTGGATGGGTCTCTGAGCAACCTGGTCTAGTGGAAGGTGTCCCTGTCCATGGTAGGGGGGTGGAACTGGATGATCTTTAAGCCCCCTTCCAACCCAGACCATTCTATGACTTTATATACTACAGAAATATAGCTGTGGTATGCTTTGTGAAATAGATGTCATGAGGATCAACTGTTATGAATATTAAAGGTTTCCTCTCTGAAGACCCTTGACACAGAAAAAATCTGGTTCCCTGTCTCCCAGCCATTAGAAGCCAGTGATGACCACAAATTTCTGCCACTCTGCTGAATGGTGTCTGTGAAGTCTTCAGTTCTGTCTTACTTGAATTTCTAAAAGGACCTATAACTTTACTTCTCCCAGTAAGGCAGGAACTGTAAGACATAATTCTGCATA
This sequence comes from Dicaeum eximium, assembly GCA_013396995.1. NCBI lineage: Eukaryota > Metazoa > Chordata > Aves > Passeriformes > Dicaeidae > Dicaeum > Dicaeum eximium. The sequence goes on along the minus strand of VWZP01001398.1, from coordinate 143,216 downwards.
TAGGCCTGCTATTCCCCTACCATTTAAAGGATATGGAGTACTTATCTTTTATCAGGGCCTGAAAGGCATCACATGTGTTTGAGGCCTGTAATCAGAACTAACTTGGTAGACTGCGTCCGTCATGTTAAACAAATCTTCATAATTGAGTGAAGGCAAAACCCACATTAAAACTTGAATATTAAAGGCAAGTAAACCAAACAAAGTGTTGCTACCCCTTCTTTAAAAGCTTCATAAAACGCACAGTTCAGAGCTTCCGAGCACAGTACTGAAAGTACTAAGTGTGGCAAAGTGTGGCAAACATTTGAAGAAGCAAATGTTGATTACTACTGCAAGCAGGAGTTTCATGCGAACACAGCCACATCAAATACTCGGCAAAAATGTACGAGGAGAAGCACAAAAGCACTGACACTGTTAGAAGTGCTGCCTTTTAAGCAACATTAAAGACTTGACTTAGGTGCACCTTGGAAAGCCTTCTCTGATCTACCATTCATCTGAGCTGTTGCACTGCTGAGTCACACCTACCTGCTCCAGGCTGAGATTGACAAGCAGATATGCGACCAGACAGCGTTTCACCTCCAGGGTTAATATACCTCAGGATAATGCGAAATAAGTAGAGGTTTGATTTTTCCACATTCAAAGTTATCCTCACTTCATTCTGAAAAATGGAAGTTAATAAACAAAAACAGCCATAAAGTGCTGAATTGAGGAACAGTTAGAAGCCATGCAAGCACCAGACTAAAGTCCTACAAGAAAAAGGCACATGCAGCAAAGTATATACTGGAATGGCAGTGCCGGTGTATGACAGAGAAGACAGGGAAACCTAGTGAGAAAATTCATTCACTTACAAGTATAATTAGTGCCAATATGTTTTCCCTCAGCAACTGAGATCTTCCCTTTAGAGCTTTTTGAGCCCAGGCTGACATAGTAGAGGACTAGGTGGAAGAACTTAGGGGAAGTCACAGTGATAGGCATAATCACCTCTGGCTGGGAAAAATAAAAAGAAAGGGAAAAAGGAGGAATGGAAAGTACATTATTTGTTACTATCACCCAGAGAAAGAAAAACCACTTGGCAGAGACAAAAAGGCACAAGAAGCTTACAAAAGAGCATAGAACAAAATCTCCTGTGAAATAAAACTCTTGTTGAATACCAGCTGATCCAGAAGGACACAGAATGGCTCGACTAACATGTGTGTTAGTGATACAGCAACAGTATTTTACTGTTATTCTCCCCACTCGTGCCATAAAGGAGGCATATGGTAGCAAGGGCTGTTGATACTCCTGCATTTCCAAGGAACAGGCCACAATCATTGACCCTAGTCTGAGATCCCACAGCATGCAGACAGCTCAGACTGCCACTGAAACTGCTGATCCTCTACCAGATCCTACAGTTGCTTAGAGTTGCAATACCAGGAATGCTGGGCTTGTCCTGGAGCTGAACTGACACCTCCAGACCCACAAAACTCTCTGCATTCACACAGCCCACTATTTAGTTTTCAGAAAAACTAAGAGACATGTTAAGGGTCAGTGATGGATTAGGAAAAAACAGGATTGGCACAGTCTCATGGGTTTGGTTTCTTTTTTTCTATCCTAAATCCAAAGCTCCCCTCACTATCCAGTTCCCATCAGTTCACCCATCACAATCCACCTGCTGTCCCTTTCCAAGCTACTTGTGGCACAGTGACCTCCCCACAATTGTGGTCCACTCTGCTTCCCCAAATGCAAATGTTTTCTCTGTTTCCCACATCTGAGAACAGAATGAAAAGCCTGTACAAAATGCCCCTGCAAAAGAAATGCAAAAAGCAGCTGAATTAGAAAGCAGGCATTAAAAAATCACAGATACCAAAGAGTTGCCTTCATTTACAAATGTGGAATAATACTGAAAATTCAAAAATTATCTGGGATTAAAAAAAAAAAAAAACAAGGACCAAAACAACAAAAGAAGAAAGACTGAAAAATGAAGAACATAAAGGAAATCATTGTGCAATGGTTATGTGCTTTTGTCCCATGCTGTAGTGACTCATTAGTCTCTGGACAAATGGAGGCTGGATACGGCTATACCAAAACCCTACTTTCAAGATGAGCGAACAAATTCCATCTATTACTCAAATCTACTCTTTTAAAATTCTACTACATTTGATCAGCAGTTCAATCCAAAGTCAGAAGGGCCCTTCTCAGAGAAATTATGGTGACTTTCTACCTGAAAATAAGTGATTTACTTATTCCCTCAGCTGTTGTTTAGTTTATTCATAGTCTGCCATGAAACTAAAATAAATGTTGCCAATATGGCCCTGATCACAGCTTCTTTTACTGAACCACACATTCTCCTGTTTGCTGAAGGTATCATTCATAATGAAAGCTGGCACTTTTCCTTTACCCAATGTAAGTTCAAGTCTAAGATGACTTCAGTGACAGCACTTGGAATTTACCTGAAAATCTGATGGACACAGAGTGTCATGGACCTGTGCAATTCAAATTATTTAGCCAAGCATTAATCTTCTGCTGTTCCCACTGTTCTTGGCATGACAAGAATTTCTGCATTTATTATTACAGACTTTTAAGCTGTAAGTTACCTCTTTACAGCTGTCTCCTGAAAAAGCCAACCTCAAAGAACATTTCTGAAGGAGTATTTGCACAAGCAACGTGCAAATAACCTGACAAAAATACCAACAGTCACTAACCCAAACAGCAACATCGTGCCAAAGGGTTTGGATTAGTCAGATCCTGTCCTTTACTCTGTCTTTTTTCAATGACCTTCTACACATATAGCAGTATTATAAAGACTTATGTGCCACGGACTTTTGTTTTCATTTTCACCCCAAAGGCTTGAGTGAAATACCAGCTTACTTGTATAGAGGACATCTGTGCATATCCTCTCCAACTGAAGCCAGGAAATTCCTGAGGATCATAGCCAAACCGAATTTTGCCTCCTTGGACAGTAGTACCATCTTCAATCTCAAACTTCATGTGGTGCAGATCAGGAAAAAAATAGTTTTTTTCAGGCCTTTCAAGGAGGGAAAAAAACCCACAACAAATCAGCAAAGAACTACCAGTCATTTATGATCTACATCTAAGGGTAAAAAACAGCGGAAGGGAGATGATCTACTGATGACTGAGGAATTCTGACAGCAGCTCATAGATTCAAGACAGCTGGTAAGAGGGATGCAATGAGAATTTTCTTTCCAGAAGCTGTTACAGCTTTCATACTTTTTTATACTTTTTCCATACTTTTTCCTATACAACTGTTGATAGATATATAGATACATATGCAATATTATTGCAAAACTGGTGTTGGTTATTTAAGGAAACAAGTCAGAAAATCTTACTAAAATATAGGAAGGAAACTGTCCAGGAAAATTAATATCATTAACCAGTGCAATTTACCAAGTTAATTATCAACAAACCCAGAATGTCACATGAAAACAAGGGACTTATGGGCAGTTTGGACAGAGCTGTGCTGAAGCAGTGCCGGGAGCTCCGGCTGGACTCACTCCCGACAGGTGATGCCCACGACGTGCGCCCGGCAGCGGCAGCTGCCCGAGGGCTGGGAGCAGGCTGGGCTCAGGGATCCTCCAACGTCGCACTGGCAGCCTGGCAGGCCAACAGCAGCACCCAGTCAGAAAAAGAGGGATGATGGTTATCAGCAAACACACCATGGCTTCACCGAATTAAACACCATTAACAACTCGCTTCCTCCTCCCAGAGCCCTTTAGACTCCTTCAAACACAACTTATGCTGCAATTATTTTGAGCTTCCTATGTTTGTGCCTGTTTTCTTCTGAATTTCTCCTCAGAATGTGATAAGTCACTTTTAAAAAAAACCTCAGATAATACACCCTGCCACATTGCTAAATGCAGGGCTGCAGTTTTCCGGAAGTGCCATTCAAATGTTTTCCTAGCAAGTCAGAATTTCTGCAGCAATATCACAAAGAATAATTATGTTTAAAAAACCCATGTCTCAAGAATTATTATGTTTAAAAAAACAAAATCAAAAATCTAACTTACAAAAATTGCAAGATGTGAATTTTTTGAAGTCTGGTACCTCATATTTTAGCAGACAAAACTGCAATGTATGTGTTCATATACATATTTTTAACTGACACTGGACAACAATATTGAATGACTTTCTACAAGAGACAGGACTTTTGGCACAAACTAAAGGACACCTCTAGTAATGAGGTATACTATGGTGTTCTAAGGAACAAGTATGTCAAGGCTAAAAATTTCAAGCTGGATTGAAAGGCTGAGTGCTCCTGAACAAGATTTATGGCATAGTCTAAAAGCACCCGGTTTTCTAAGACATGCACAAAATGACTGGGAAGCACAGTGGTAGCACCTGTCCTGTTCCTTCTCCTGCTGAAAGGCAAAAGAGGAGTCACAAGCAAGGTTACAGCACCAGTGCAAAATGCTGTGCACATGAGTGATTCAAACATCCCCATCCTAAAAGTACAGTCTAGGGAATTCTAAAGACTTCTGTGCTAAGCGCCAATGTTCCACAAGAGATGTCCTTTATTCATTTTACCTTGGCAGCCAAAATAATTTTTTTTTTCAAGAGCATAATAACCAGCTTCACAAGTGTCACAGGAATCTCCACAAACATTAGATTTGCAGTAGCAATGCCCATTTTCCTGCAAAGAAAACAAATTTTATTAAAAATGTTTCAGTACCTTTCCAGAACTTTAATCTCTCAATACTCTGAATTCCTTCTAATTCTAAAGAGGAAAAACTTTCTAATCTCAAAAAACCAAAACCAAACCAAACCACAAAAAAAAAGAGAACAAAATAAAACAAAAAAAACCCTCCAAATCTCAAGCAAACAAACAAAAAAACCCCACCAAAGACAAATCAAAACAAAACAACAAACAAACAAACAAAACCATTATCTGGACATTATTTCTGTCATTTATCATCTTCAGAAACAGACTAGAAAATACATAAACTCAAGAAGAAAAGAATTTTTAAAAACTTTACACATCCCTAGGATGTGTAAAATTTATTCTTTGATGTATAAAACTAGCTATTTTATGTTCAAAAGCAATAACCAGTGCTAAGATTTCTACCTTAGCAAATGTTACAATCATTTATCTTTAAATAATCAATTTAATTAATATCTTTCTTTTAATTTCACTTTACCTGATGACATTCTCCAACTCCACTTAGTGTTCCACTCACATCACACTGACATGCTGCACAGATGAAAAAAAAAAACACCTGCATTTCATCTTTTCATGATACTTTACAGGGAAAAACCCACCACCCTGAATCTGCAATTTTGAATCAATGCACCACAAAGTGGATTTTATTCTGGAAGATTCAGAACAGCAGACAAGATACTGGTCTGAGGTGAGAATAAAAAGAGAAGGAGAAAGAATGAGGGCTTCTAAATATGTGTTATTTACTGGTGTGTTTTAAAGTGATTTAACTTGCATTTGACAGTTATGAGTTTGAATTTACAATTGTTTACTTTCTTAGAAACATTAAGACAATTGATACAAAACAGTGTCTTCCAGTCTGACTGGCACCTTCTATTTTGCAGTGCTACCACAGACCTACTCTGGGACCAAATCAACTCTCCATATGAAATAGAAGTGGAGAAAATATTGCAGGGAGGAATTATGCTGACCCAGAAGTTTAGAGAAACCCAGTATTGACTCTGTGACTGAAAGCAGAGAATTACATGGAAAATGCAGTACTTAATATTTGAGGAGTTGTTTAGTATTTAGAGATCTAAGATAAAAAAAGTAATGATAACATTATCACATCTAAAGCTACTCATCCTAAGTGGCTGTTGTGGTGGAATCTGTTCCAAAAGAAACAGTTGCAGACAACCTTTAAAGATTTTTTTTTTAATTTTTACCCTTTTTCATCTTCATTAATTACTATTACCTGCCTGAAAAACACACCCTCCCTGCTGGAAAACATTGACAATCATAGGTTATCATACAGATATAAACCATAACAGATTTGTCACTCCTGAGGCCACAAGAAAGCTCCACTTTACACTCCAAGCTAGGAAATAACATAAAGTGAAAAAGCACTTTTTTTTTATTAAAAACACTGAGCCAAATTCTGATTTCAGGGTTACAGGTAAAAATCCTGTATCACTCCAGGAGATCTGCCATAGGCCATATGAAGTGAACATCATTGTAACTTCAGAGCACACCTTGGTTCAGCACTAGGCAAACACCCATGAAATTACAGCCTGGTTTCTGAAAGGAACTGCTGGTATCATGGGTAACTTGGTGCTACAATTAAGCAGCATGAGAAACATGCTGTTAGCTAGAGTTGTGAAAGTCACAAAGAGCAGCACAGACAGTGTCTGTGAGAGAATAAAGATGACTACATTTCATGAGCCAAAGAAATATGCCGGGAAGTCATACCTGTACATCCCTCAGGGTTTTCTTTGGCCAGATTCCAGTACAAGGGTTTGCATTTACTGCAGGTAGGACCTTCAGCATGCTGGAGACATTGACAATATCCCTAACAACAGAAAGGAGCTAATATAGGCTCACCTGCTTCATAAAAAACTTACTGCTCTTTACTACTAAGAAAAACCTAATACTGTTAAGAGCTCATGCAGTTTACTGACTTTTACAGATATATGGGTCTCAGGCTGATTCAGACAGCTTAAATTTTCTGTCTCATACTATCAGCACAGGATTGTTCCACCCTGCATATTTTTATGTATCTAATTTATTTTAAGAGTCTCAAAGGATGTACTTTCCAATTCTTTTATAGCCTTATTAGAACTGCTCTAATGTATTAACTGGTTTGCACAAAGAATAAACCCCGTATTTCCTTAAAAATACGAATTCATTTTCATATTTAATCTTTCCTTTATTGGTGGAAGACACACTCAGCTCTATACAGGAGCCTACATAGGTAGCCCTACCATCCATCAGACTCACCCTCTAGGTGGTCTTTGCTTAGTTAACAAAGTTAACTAAGTTAACTCAATTAACAATGCCTGTAATTTCTGGTAATATGCAACTACCAATAACCATCATCGTATTAATAACAATAATAGTGGAACAGCAACAAAGATGTAATAGTTTTTCAAGAATAATTTGATGCTGAAAGGCCTCTTGCAAGCTAGACCCAGAAGGTCTTTGAGACATGCACAGGCTTGTATCTTCACGTATATGTTAGTGTTTAGAGTATACCAAATAGACATAAACAGTATGCATATTCTAGCCATAAAAGATTAAAAAACCCCCACCCTTGACAAGGTTTTGCACTGGTATGATCAAAGAACAAAACATAAAGTTTATTTCCACTCCTACTCTTCAGACAAGCTCATGCAATTCTTTTAGAGTCTGGCTTCAGGGCTTGAGCAATGAGCTGGATGTGTTCAGCAAAGGTACATGAATGATTAACACTCACTGTTAGCTGCAGTGGCAGAATACTTACAGAGTGAGAACCAATGCTACCTGCAGGGTCACACTCGCTGTTGAGACCTTTATAAAACAAACACATTGAAAGATCTTTTGAAAACAGAGGCTGTGGAATGTAGTAGTGCAGAAGCACAACGTAGCAGGTGTGAGGGCTTTTTAATACAGTTACCTTGGAGAGACTTAAATACTTTAAACTCCAAGACAGCAGAAACCTTTAATAATGATCTTTTTAAATGTGTATTTAGCTTGATTTATAGTATTTGAGTTTGTATGCAAAGCAGTCTCTTGGAAAAACAGAACACTAACCTATGGAACTGACAGATACTTTCTTAAAGCTCCTGTACCTTCAAAATGGAAATCTTTTAAATGGAAATACATTTGAGAAGATTTCTTTCTCCCATGTTGCAGAAATGGGAAGGAAAACCCCGGTAAAAGCAGGGCAGGCTTTTACTCACGCCAGCAGTTGGGATAGCTGTAATATCCCGGAGCACACTTGTCACACCTCAGCCCAGCATAGTTACTACGGCACAGACACTGCCCTCCAGGAGCACAGGTATTCCCCAGTGAGCCAACACCATCACAGCTGCATTCTGCACAGAGGAAAAAAAACAACAGATACATGTCTAAATCTAGAATTTACCTTTGAATGTAGATCAATAATTTATGTTCAGAAAACAAGACAAAGCATATTTCTACTGTCAAAAATAAATATCCCAAAACAGATGGTTATTCTTCAATTGCCTCCTCAACCACTGATAATCTTGGTTCTTGCAGTTCTGTAATGCACAGCTAAGAGATTCAGTTTGATGCCTTGCAAAACACATGTAAGGGACATAAATCCATCTTACATTTGGCAAGAATGTCACATGAGAGAAATACTTTTAAAACATCTTTTAAAAATATACTCAAAGCATGTTGTCAACTATAACAGCGAATTTCACATGGAGTTACCACTGTTTTGGGCTAACAGCTAAAGACAAGACCTGCTATTTTCTTGAGATGATGCTGAAATGTTCCAGAGGGTCACACATCACAGGTACAGGAATGGGACCCCACCTGGGCATCCCAGCTGTCCCAGGCACACGATAAAGTGCTCTAGTTAACCACGTGGATGTTATGACTGCCAGAAATGGCTGACTGACAGAAATAAAAAGCAAACACTGTCTTCCTGTTACATGTTCATGTTTCTGGTTCCCCCTCTTGGTTCCTCTTTCTGCTGCAGTCAAAGACAACTGCCTTTGCTGTGTTTACTTAAAAGATGCCTGGAAAGACACAGGGCTTGCTAGGAAGTTAGTGTAAGAGAAATACAAACACTGAATCTTCCAAGAACAACACCTACAGTAGAGTCCTCCATCATTTGACTATTATATTGCATTCTCTCCTAATTGTAGTATTAGTGTTTTGTTTAAAGGCTTTGTTTTGATATCACTTTATTTGAATAAAGCTTCTTTTGATTTCAGCAAGTCAAGACCAGAGAGATTAGTTCTAGTCACAGCAGCCCAAAAAATATAGATCTGTCTCTCTTTTGAAGTTGACAACTCCTTACAGGAGTAGCAGGCTGGGCTGCTCACTTTCCCCCACCGTTTGCAGCATGCTGGGTTAATTTATGTTTAAACCCATGGCAGCTCATTTTAACTGAACAAACTGTGAACTGCAGCAGTTCTGAGTAATCCCACTGACTGTGTTTTCAACTATTTTTATCTGTCTTTTACAATTTGTTTTTGCATGCTCTTTTAAGCTTTTATGTCTCTTTTCAGCTTTTGGCATTCAAAGATCAAACATATTCAATATGGGTTTGATTTGCTTTAAGATTGCTACTTAATTTTGCTCTAGGAAAAAAAAAAAAGGTTATTTTAAAACCACTGAACAGTGTGTACCAATGCAGAGTCCTGATTTTATGTTTTTCATTAAAAATGTTCATCTGCTCCAGGCCATAAATCATGTGGTGTTTCTTTATTCCACCCATTGTGTTTGGTAACACAACACAGTCCATCTTTGCAAGGTGCCACAGTTTACTCCAGCTGGTAAATAATACATACAGCCACGCACACCCCGCCCATGGGATGGGGAGAAGAATTGGGAAAAAAGGTAAAACACAGCACTGTACACAGTACTAGGAATAAAATTAACTCTATCCCAGGTGAAACCAGGGCATGAGGGCATAAAGAATTCTGGTGTCCCTTTGTAGGAGATAAACAACTGTATAAGACCAAAGGAAGAAGACTGACATAGCCAACAGCCAAAAAAAAAACAAGAGGGAAGAAAGTAAATCATAATTTTATACATAAATCTTGTTAATCAGTACAGGAAAGCACATACCAAAACTCTGCAATATTCTATATTCTTTCTCAATAGAAAAATTGCTAAGGATTAAAGAGCCCGCTCTCTCATTCATTTTAAAGGCAGACAAAATCTAGGGCCAAGTAGGATTGGAGTCCTTGTACGCACACAAGACCATTATGATACTCAAAAGTTATACTCCATTAATTTCCTTGTCTTGTAAAAAAGCAGGCTAGTCCTTGGTGGGAAAGTCCATAGAGATCTTTCATGTTTCATGCCTATCTGGACACAGGTTGGGTTTAGCTCCTGACAGATGACCTTAAAACAATTGAGAAACCACCATGAAGGGGACAAAATGAGAGATTCAGATTTTCAGATTTTTTACAAAACACACCTTTTACAAGGCACCAATCTTTAGTACCAAACAAGGTACCAAAGACTCTCTGCAAAAGCAAACCAGTGCTTCACAGTTCTGCTATGCCGGTTCCTCAGCAGTCAAGTGTGCCCTGTTGCTGTGGGCCTCCATGTGAGAACAGCTCTCAAATGCTTTGGTTATAGTAAGACAGCTGAGGGTACATCAAACAGTCTGACTATGAGGGGAAAAAAAGTCCTGAAATTGGAGAATTAAAATATATAGGGATTTCACTGTAGAGCACAAGAAGGAGTTGCCCATTTGCTGCTGCAAACATTGCTTTAGCTGCTGTCCTGGAAGGCACTGCTGTCTGCCTTTTCAGGGCCCTGTTTGATGCTGTACATGCAATCAGCAGCCTTACCTTGACAGGCAGGGAACGCGTGGTGGCCAGGCTGGCAGCTGTCACACTGAAGTCCAGCGACCCCTGAGCGACAAATACACCTCCCAAGAAAATCGCAGACTTCGGGCTCGGTACCCATCAAGTTACATTCACACACTGCCAATGAGAAAAGGTATTTCACAGGCAGCCTCTGTACAGACTCTCTTCTTTTATCTTTCTTGAAATAAAAATACAATTGAAAAAAAGAGCAGTAAAAGCAACTCCCTGCTCCCTGATGCTCAACAATTTTTCCATCAGATTTATATGGATTCATAACAGCTTTTATTGATTGCTCACATCTGTAACAATTCAAGAACAAGGAAAACATTAATGAAAGAGCAAGGAAGCTGGCTCAAAGTTCAGTTATCAGTGTCAAAGCACTACACTTGGCCTGGCCCCACTGAGAGTCTGATTTATAAATTCCAAGTGGTTTGTCAACTATTGAGAGAAGTTTCATCACTTCTGGGACTGAAGCAATTCATGGTTCTGATTTACAATATCAGGTAGGAGTGGTCAATAAACAGCCTAAAAAGACAGTACAGAGACAGCTATTAAAGTTCAAAAGCAGTCAGTTTTCTAGTATTGATTAGATAGAGTAGCTTAGTGCATCAAAGTGAGGTTGCAAACTCATATTAAACACGAGTTTTTTTAAAAAACCCCGAGGATAAGTAACATAAATATTTCCAAATTTATTCTAAGTTTAATCAATGTTACTAAATCCAAACACAGACTGGAGTCTGGCAGCTGCACCAAACAGCAAACAGCAGACAGCAACCAAGGAAACAGGGGCATTTTTAGATCAAAATCTCCCCTCATCACATTATTCTTCTTTGACTTGTGTGAGTTTCAGGAGAGCCTGTTATGAATACATCTCCATGGCAAAATAATTTCATCCTTCAGTATAAAACTTGGGGATTTGGTATTTTGGATATGCTTGCCAAAAGGGAATGTTTGGCTTACCTTGGCAGAAGGGGTACTGAAAATAGCCAGCTGCACAGGTATCACAGGAAAAACCCCCAAATCCAGTTCGACATCTGCACTGCCCAGTACTTCCATCACAGTCACTGCCCAGCACTCCTGCACCGTGGCACTGGCACGCTGAAGAGCACATTTGTAAAGAAAACATTTGCAGTATTATGATCTTAAAGCTCTTATTTCCCTTGGAAGCCAAAGGTTGGTATTTATCCTGGAGCACAGGCTCCAAGTGTCAAAGAAATTACATCACTTACGCAGACACTCGGGCCCAAAATACCCTGGTTTGCAGCCTCCTTCTAGTTAAAACAGGAAAGGAAAAGAAAAAAACAAAGTTAGTGCATATAATCCCAGAATTCCTTGTCATTCTGCAGAGAAAAATAGATCAGTACTTAGTAAATATTACTCTTAAACAAAAATACCCTATTTATATGAGCCTTACATGCAAAATCTCATTCAAAAAAACCACAATCTGTAATTGTGTTTAGCCTAACCCCACAAATTAACTACTTCTACTGAAACTTCCCCTTAGAGGCAGCTGGCTGTCTTATGCCTTCAAATTCAGATGCTGCTTGTTGAAAGGGTAAAGAGCTAAAAATCTGTTTTCTCCTGTTATATTTATTCACTTTCCTTTGGAGTTTTTTCTTCTTCCTTTTAAAAATTTGTGAGAGAAGGGAATATGCAACAGAGCATACCCAGAGGCCTACCAGGGCAATTATTTTGGATGCTGTACCAAGGTGAAGTGCACTATAACTATGCAAGTGATTACGTGTTAGCTGTGATAATGTCTCCATTGTGCAGTATGATAATATAGGCCAAAAAAATATAAGCCCACGAAGGGAATTATTTTATGGATTTCAGGCAGCTTTGCAATGGGCCAAACAAGAAATATGAAACTTTCTTAGAAATCAAAGTCTTTCACTGCCAAGGGCAATGTACAGTTTGCCAAATGAGAGAGGACAGTCCAGAGGCAGAAGCCAGTTACCCTCAAGAAAGAGATTTACACCACAAAGTAGCAGTTGTCATGTCAGAAAGTTGTACATGTCAGAAAGTCTTGATGGATCTGTTCTTAAGTGCACCAAACAAGATGGTCAGCCCCTCCTGCAGATGTTTGCCAGAGGCTGGCTGAAGTTATTTTGATCCATAACTCTTTCTGGAGCTAGCCCACTGAACTGTTTGGTATAAACATGAAAATATGATTAACTTCTGACAAGAACAAAGCTTCTCTTGAAAGATAAATACCAACAGAGGCAAAATTACTACGTAAAAATCAACTTAATGATTCTACGATTCTACAGAAGAGCAGGCACCACTGAAACAGTGAAAAACAGCAACATGGGGAAAAACAGTGAAATGGGGAAAATCACCAAGAACTTGCCTATTATGTCACCAGCCACAGCATCTCTTGTAATTGAAGTAGTAGAAGGATATACAGGAGTATCTTTAAAACAAGAGAAACAATGAGGAACATTTGAAACAAACACATTAATTTCATTAAAAATAATGAAAAACAATGAAGTCATCTAGCATCAATACAGAGAGCATGATATTCATATGACTCTAGTAACCAACTTCAGCTTAGTTTTCTTAGTTTTCTTTAGTCTTCTTAGGAAAGAGGTAAGAAATATTGCACTTTTGATTCCCAATTCAGATGCAAGGTTTCCTTCTTGAAAAAGACAGTATGAAAGGCCAGATATCATTTGGAAATGCCACCATGTTGCTTTCCTGCTCCTTATCCTTTTGTGTGGAAAGCTTTCTTACACTAGACAGTGATGTGAGAATTATCTAAGGATCTTCATATTTATTTCACATTTCCTGCTTCCAGCTGAAGGTCCGTCTCCTTCTATGTGGCATTACCACCTGCTACATGAACTGACATACTTTATGACATGTACATCTTAGGAGCTTTTATTTGAGAGTCCTCCAGATTGCTGGATTGTCTTTTCCATTCTTAAACATTCTTGCATTGAGATGGGATCCAAAGTCAAGGAGCTACACACATCAGTGGGACTTAGACCAATGTCTACCTGAGCTGAATTAATTTTAAAATGTCAGATTTCAATCAAGAAGATGTATGAGATGTGATAATCTAGAATGCAGTGTACAGACAGAATTCTATCACAGCATTGAATTGAAACAATATTCAATTTTCACAGGGTTTTTTTCCTTTGTTTTGTAGTCTTTTCCCTCTTCTTGTGTTTCTATTGTGGTACCTCTCTTCTAGTCAGACCTCAGATCTTGTCCCAGAACAACACTTGTTTTTTATCAGCTGTCAGAAACACGTCTTTTTCCTGAAGGCACAAAACATCCCATTGATGCATTTCTGCAATCTTTTCATGGAGTTGTAAGTTTTTATGCAGCAGTCCTGATACTACATTTTCTGCTCAGTTATTTTATATGTAATTTTTAATGGGAAAAGCATTATTTATCAGAGATCCAAGTTCCAAAACCTAGGAGGTGTCAAGGAGAACACATACCCATTTTCTCCCCTCTCTGTCATTACAGTCATGTTCTACTTCTCTGTGCAGGTGGTCTTTATCCCTAAAAATCCTCAAACATGTTTAAGCCATTTGTTCAGGGCTTTAGGACTGGAGTCCACAAGTCACTGAGGACAGGCTCTAAACTTGATGTCTCAAAAGATTTCAGAATTGTAAGAAGGCAGCACAATCAAGTCACTATCATTTTGTTAAATAAACCCAACTCCCTTCAGTATTGTAACAACTGATTTATCAGAACACATAAACATACAAAGTTGATGTACCAGATGTTTTTAACCAAGTCAAGAGTGATGAAAACCATTAATTCTGTAATGCACATTTAAAATACAGAAAAAGAGGCAATTTTACTTGAATACTTACAGATACAAAATGGATAACCATAGAATCCATCAGCACAGCGTTCACAGTGGTCTCCCTGGAAATTCTGCTTACAGAAGCAGCGGCCAGACCCTTCCTCACAGCCAAATGCGTGCTCCAAGTTACAACTGCAGGCTAAGTAAAAGTACCAGCAATTAGGCACTCTTTGGAAAATAATCCATTTGCCTTTCACAGCAATGCACAATAGCATTATAACAGCATTATAACAACAGACCTGCAGTTGTGAATGACTCATTATTTAAAGAGTTAACATTTCCCAAGTACTTACATTTCACCAATACATTCCTTAAAAGCAAAACCCATGTTATTTTCTTAGAGAGTTTAGGAGTTTTTAATCCAAAAGCTGCATGTTTTTCCTCCACAGCAATTCTTCTGTGGCAACCACTCATGTCTCTCCATGGTTTTGGCTAAGCAGCAGACTATTCACTTCTATTTGCACACTACATGCACACTACGACCACAGCTCTGCTGACTTCCCACTCTTTTCAATCCCCAAACAAAACTTAACCATAGTTTCCTCCTACCTGTCACATGGCTCCTTCAGCCTCTTTGTAATCCAACACTTTCCTCTTATCTATACTCAGTTCTTTTTCAAATGTTCTATTAGTAATTACCCTATTGCATCACTTATTAGACGATGGGCTCAGCACTGCGTAAGATCAGAGTAGTGATCTTTGTGACCTTTTGAGCTATACAATAAAATTTTCAAGTGACCAAGGGTGTGCAGCAGCATCTCAGGTTTCCATGAGCCTATCTCTTCCGTACCCTTTTATGGCCTATTTTCTTTCTGCTGTTCTGAATCTCCTCATATGACACATAAGTTGAGAAGAATATAATTTAAAAGGTTTAAAGCAACAAAGATATTAATTTGTAGCTCTTCTTCAACATCTTTTCCCCAGTCTTTCATTTTTTCCTCCTCAAAAGACTCATCCTATGCCTCGATTATAGCCTAAGCCACCAGAAGATGCTCCACAGAGAAGGACTCACGTATACAACCATTGGGAGCTGTCACTGGAACGCCGTAAGGACGATAGTAACCTTTTGCACACTGCTCACAGTTAATCCCAGCTGTGTTATGCTGTGCAAAATAAAACAAAAGGATAATACAAGTTAAAGAGAGGAACTGGGAAGAATTAAGAAACAATAACATCCTTTACACTGTTTCTATACACAATTAAGAAGGCGAAGAAATGGAATATGACTGCAATACAGAATCAATCATCATGTGGTGTTCTTTAACCACCTGTTCTGTACAGAGTTCTGAATCATGGTATTCTCACATAAAGCAGTTCAATTTTTCTTTAAAGCACTATAAACACCTCCTCCCATTAATAAAAAGTCTTTGGAAAAACATCACTTTATATCGTAAAATAGCTCTTTTTAGGCTACTTTCTTACCACCATGTATATATTGTTCAAGAAACTGCATCACTAATTTTTTCTTATACTGTATATTAATTTTCTGAATACCTTGTGTCTAAGATGAGCAATACCAGAAGAAACCAAAAACTGAACAATCCAGCCAGCACAAAATAGATTTTCCACTAGAAAAGTATATGTCTCTATAATAAATATGTAGTTTAGGCACACACAAAAAAAAAATCGTAAGTAATTTGAACTACAGCAGTGATGGCAAGTACAAGTTGAGTAAATCATGGTCATGAGGCACCCTGATGAGCTCACAGACACGAGAGCCAGGGAACCAGAGCAGGAAGTTCTGACCTGGAGCAACCAAAACATTTCCCCCAGCTCCCATTCCCTGTTTAGTTCCTCCTTAGGGAGTGTTGCAATTTGGGGCTGAGCAGGGACACAGCATTTCCTGGATGGACTGGTGAGCAGTTCATGAGCAGGGCACTCAGGACTCTGTATGCTCTTCAGTAGCTACTGGAGCTCACTCCAGCAGCACAGCAGTGGCCCCAGCCCAAGACAGACCTTTGGAAAGATGCCAGAAGGACAATGCAGCAGGGTGCAAGTAATCCAGAAGTTATTTTGAGTGTATTAAAGAGAAGCAAACAAGACAAATAGCAGAATTACAGTTCTGGGCTTCTGAAAAGAAGATTTGTCCTTGCTCAGAGAGCTGCTTCACAAGATCCTGTGTGAAAGTGTCCTGGGTGGGAAAGGGGACCAAGAGAGACAGTTCATTCTCATGGACAGCCTCCTTAGAACTAGAACAGTTTTTTCCAATATGCAAGCTTGGTAGAAGGCCAGCATAGATAAACATAGAGTTCCTGATTGATCTCAAACTCAAAAAGAAAGTGCATGGAAGGTGGAAACAGGGACAAGCTATTTGGTAGCAACACAAAGACATTGCCCAAATATGCAGTAGTGGAGTTAAGAAAGCCAAAGCTTAGCTGAGTTAAAACTAGCAAGGAAGGTGAAGTGCAAAAAGAAAGATTCCAAGAGTAGAGGAGAAGCAAAAGAAAAGCTAATGGGGGTAGGGGCTCACTGCTCAGCGGGGAAGGAGATCCAGTGAACAAATTTAGAACACACTAAGGACAGAAGGTGATGGGACATATCCAGCATAGTTTATCCAGGGCAAAATATTCCGAAATCAACCTCATGGACCTCTGTGACAGGACGACAGGTGCTGTGGGCAGACCCACACAGATGGAGAGGGACTGTAACACATGACATCCAAGAAGAGGCTGAGATGGTTGGGTTTCTTTAGCATTAAGAAGAGAAGGGTGAATTTATTGCTATCTACAACTAGCAGATCAGAGAATACAGAGGGGATGGACCCAGACTCCTGTCAGAGGTGCACAGCAAAAGGGTGAAAGGCAACAGGCACAGATTGGAACATGGAAAATTTCAGTTGGATATTAGGGACAAAACTTATCATTCAGGAGCCAAATGCTGAAATAGGTTGCCATGAGTGGTTGTGGCATTCTAGTCTTTGGAGGTGTTCAAAGCTTGGAGGAATGAGCTCCTGAGCAACCTGATCTAATTAGACCTATTCTGAGTGGGACTGTGTGATTTCCAGAGCTCCTTTGTCATCATACTCTAAAGAGACTGATTCTATCTTTGTATGCAACACTTCAGTTATATCACTTCTTCATTCAGGCATCCATTCCTAAAACTTTTCTTTCCCCTGAGAAAATCAGAAAAAGTAAACTAAAATTTGTAGACTTTGTCAATGAAAACAGAAACCCCCCCCCCCAAAAAAAAACCCCCCAAAAAAAACCCCAAACAAAAAAAAAAACCCCAAGCAAACAAAAAAAAACCCACCAAAAAAAAAAAAAAAAGCTATAATTGGATTTATGGAAAACTCATTTAATTCAACTTAACTTCTACAAAATTAATTACAAACAATTTGTATCAGTCATATAACTAGGATTTGTAGATTTTAGACTAATTTTGCTATTTTCTATCCCTGAAGTAGTATTAAAATAAACGTTCTTATGTTCTTTCATGAACAAAGAGCTGATAGAAAGGACCAACATGGTAAACCTTACTAGACTGCATGAACAAAGTTCTGCACAGGAATGTCAATGGGAAGACAAAGAACATTTCTTCTACTCATGTTGGTAAAAATAACTCTCTTCTAACTGCCTTTTAGACAATATCTGATTATACTGTGGCAAGAATATGGAAAACATAATCTATAGTGGATATTTGCCTTTTTTGTTGCTTAAATACAGCTATATTTTAGAATTCACAACATAGTAATACATAAATCATCATGCATAGATTTCACAGGAACATGACAGGAAATATTCCTGTAATGCAAAATTCTGGTCAGCTGCTTGTCATACATCAGATGACTTGACAACAAAAGGAAGACAGACTCCCAAGTAAGTCTGGATTTATTTAACCATGAGGTCACTGAACCAATGAATGACTCAGGTTGTAAGGGAGCTCAGAAGCTCAAGTAGTTCAGTCCTGCTACAAGTAGAGATTGTAGTTCAGTCCTGCTATAAGCAAGAGAAGGACAAGATTAGATCTTTATCAGAGTCATAGTTGATCTTTCCTCATAGTCATTGCCAGAGTCTAACAAAATCAGAATGAAAGAAATTCTTTTTCTTTCCAAGAATGTGCTGTCCATTTATGACAGACACAGTGTAAAGTCTCTGATTCCAAATTTACAACTTTTGATTCAATCCAATGGAGCCTCTAAGACAGTTATGGAGCTCATCCCCTCCATTTTCAGGGGAAACTGAGGGAATTACTTTGGTTGGCACGAAGGGGGAAGGTGCCTAATGGCCATTTTCCTCTACCTAAGGCAGCTTTCGTCTACACAAAAGACAGAACCAACTCTTCTCACGTAAGCACAGCACAAGACCAAAAGCCAACTATCACAAGCTGAAATTGGGGAAATTCCTACTGAACAGGAATGTGATTAAGTGCTGTTAAAGACTACCCAGAGTGTTTGTAAAGTGTATCCTCAGAAATTTGCAGAATTCAACTGGGTGTTTCTCAGTGCAGCTGGATATAATTTTGCATCTAGCCTTGGTCTGAGTGGAGCACTAGTTCAAAAGGATTCCAGAGGGCTCTTCTATGATTCTGTGCTTTCCCAACATTTATAACTTTCGTCTTGGCATAGTCTAGATCCTCCTTTATTTCTGCTGATTAGAGCCCTCTGTGTTTTGCTGCAGTAAGGAACCAGCTGGCCTGAGCTGGCATTTCATTTGGTTAATTTTACTTCCTTCTGTTAAGCAGGGAAATGGCAGAGCTTGTAACAACAGGAAAGGGAATTTTTATAGCTAATTAAATTGTTTGGTTTGATTGTGTGGTTTTATTTTGATCACACAGGACTGAGCATAAATACAATGTTTATGTGTCTTTTACACATTACCAAGCACTGTTGAACAAGGTAAGTAATTTTCATGCGCCTTTTTCCACACTTTGAGTACAAGTAGTAACACCATCAGGGAAATGGGCCTATCTGGACTGGTCAGACCCAAAACCACTGGTGTGAACATTTTTTTAAACTGATCAGAATAACCTTTTTACCTGGCAGTTAATGCAGACTCCTCCACCTTCATAATGCCCATGGATGTTTAAGCTTGCTCGATGCTGATCAACATCAGCATCATAGTAGCAATCAGTGGCATGTCCATGGCAATTGCAGGCTGCAAAAGTAATATTACAAGTCAGCTTTCTTTATAATACTGGAATTTAGCAACCTCCAGCAGAAGTGTAAAAGTAATGTAGTTTTACACCTCTGCAGCAAGTCTTACCAGAGAAGGAAACAATTGTACCATCTCAAAACTATACAGTTATACACAAATGCAGAACTATGAAGCTCCAAAAGAATGGCCACAGCAGCCTTTTTTTAAATTATCAAAAACATACTCAAATGTTTATTTTGCCATGTCTCAACAACACATCTGGACTGATGCTATGTGCACTAAATCTTTATTTAAAATTAACAATTATAGATAAGATACATACATTTAAATAAAAAAACCTACACCAAAGAACTCTCACATTCAGCTGTAGCTACAGATATACAGCAAACTTGGCTATAATATAATTCTGAGTAGAAATCAACCATAACAAACAAACAGAATAAACCAAAGGGCCATAAATTCATTCAATGTCCTCTTTTTTTTTTTTTTTAATCTGATCTTCCTTCTTCACTGGAGAGGCAAATAGGAATTTTTTTGACAGAATGCAAGTAGCAAAAACAGGCTTCCCCAAGCATCTGGGTGGTGGCTGGTCTTTTAATTACCGGAAATTAACTTCCCAGGAAATTCCCGAAGCTATGACTTGATAAATCTATTACTTCATGTTTGGGAAACCCTCCCTTCATCTGGACCAGGGGACAGTACCCTGGAAGGCAATGGGTTAGAGAAGCTAAGGGCTCTGCCCCTTCTTCAGGATGAGGGAAGCATATGGGAGGTAATCCTTCCAAACTCTATTCCAAGTTGCTGTCACAACTGGGAGCACAACTCAGGGACAATTGATTTTCTGTGTTTCGCTACATAATCATACAGACAAGAGAAGAGAAACTGGATCATTCTCTGCATTCTCTCTATGTCTTTTTATCTGAGGAGCTGTGGATAAGGAAGCCTCTTCCTAGAAATTACCAACCACACAGCTGAGGAGGTGCCCTGCCATCAGGCTCCCTTATGGTCTGCTGACAAGAACTGGACAGGGTTCCCTGGCCAGGATGTAACAGCATATGAAGACCTTTGGGTTTTCTTACTCATAAAATTCTTCAAGGAAATTAAATATTACACAAATTAGATGCTGGCTCAAGATATTAAGTCAGAAATGGGGAAAAAAAGAGAATATTATATATATATATGTATAATTACAATGTAAATAAAACCTCCCTTGGCTCTAGAGCCAAACCATCTGTGAGTTGCAGCTCAGCTATGTCTTCTTACAGCAATGGGAAATTATTTGCTCTGATTACAGTAGCAGCACTTTCACTCATAGGGAAATAGAAACCCCTTCTACCTCATCAAGCACCTTTTCACCACTTTGGGCCATTTGCTGATCCATATGTACTGGGAAGCTCATAGCAAAATCTTGGGCTGATCCCTACAAGCCTCTTCCAACCCCTTTCAATCAGTTTCTCTCAAGGAACCTCAGGCTTCTGCAAAGTTGAATAAAGTTCTTTTAATTCCTTCACTACTGGCTGCCAGCTAAAGAGGCCTGCACCTGGCAAGTGCTCTCAACAAATCACCTCAAACTGCTAGGAGCAATCCATACTAAAAAGGGTATTTTTTCAGAGGTAGTTAGAAACGAAGTGGTTTTGGCTCAGAATCTTGCAGATGATCTTCTATACAATCATTCTTCAAAAAGCATGACATTATTTATGTTCTTTGTCTGTCTCTTTTTCTGGCAAAAAATGTTTTCCTTTTTAAGAGGGGAACTTAAATGAGGTTTCAAATATTGTTCAAAAACTGTGTCCCAACATGCCTACCTCCTATCAAACATTTTAATCACACACAACCTCCTTCCCCCCTCCCAAGTCTTAGTACTGCAGTTTTAATTAAACAAGTAATCTCTTTATTCCTCAGAGTAATTATATAGGTATATCTCTTTGGCTTTCAAATAAGGCTCTCCTGTTACGAGTTTGTACCCACTGGCTATGCTACTCTCAGGAAAGGCAGACAAAAAAAATAGATTGGGCCAGACACAAAGGAAATGGCAGAGATTACAATGCTCTGTGCCACCCCACCTGGTTTCTGCCCAGGGGGATGCAAAACACCCGTGTGTGACAATACAAACCCATCACCAAAAGAGGGTCCATGTGTTTAATTCTTAAAGAGGGTTTCTTTAAGAATGAAACACAGGGAAAGTGGGAGAAAAGCAAATGACTGGACTTCTCCAGCTTGACTACTCAGTCTGTAGGGCTAATATGCTCCAAACACCCAAATACAAGGATGGGAAGAGGTACAAGTGTGGAATGGCCAGGATTCCCCACCACAAACAGTGACTTTGTGCCACTGGCACACAGTCAGTGAGGGGCAGCTCTCAGCCTGAGAAGGCAGGGCAGCTCAAGAGCCTGTGAGCAGTGGCAGCTTTGAGCAGCCTCTCTGCAGTCTGAACACCAAGAAGCCAAGTGATGGAAAGGAACATTTTGGAGTTGTACAAGATGCCTACAGCCTCTGCTCTGCTTGGAGATCCACAGTCTGTCAGCAGACAGCTATGACTGGGGAGAAATGTTGACTCAATGTTCTACAAAAAGTCTTCTATTTTTCTCATGTCATTCCCAGACAAATTACTACTTTCATTGTTTAATAAGAAAGAGGAACATAAATAATATTCACTGCATTTTTGATTCTTATTCCTGTATGGAAAGCATTTTCTCTATACAGAAAATAAAGGTGCTAAAGCATGCTGGTTATGTTCCATGAACATGTGTGCTACAGCTAATTCCCACCCTCTTGTCAGTATCTCTTTTAACCCACCATCTTTTTAGCTACTCACGTTCACATATGTTTGTGCTCCCAGCTGTTGCAGGTTGCCACTGTTTCTGATTATATCCAGGGCAGCAGTGATCACAGGTTTCCCCGCAAGTGTTATGCTGACATTCACACTGAAACCTACAGAAATAAAAGCCTCTTAATGAAGCTGGGCTTAAAATTTATTCCTTAAATTTTAAAATAAAAAATAATTGTTTTTTTCTTTATTTTACTGCAGTCCAAGACTTACATATAGTATGAAAAGGATAGGACATAAACCTCACATGTAGAGAAGTCAATCAGTAATACTAGAACATTTTGGACCTTTCCTAAAATTCTTCAAGATTGATTACTTTAATCATGTGATTATGAGTTTATTAGAACACATTACTTATAGAAAATGTTTATCATTGGATTCCATAGACTGGATTATGAAACTATTGTAAATTATTAAATTAAATCAAGCTGATATACAATAGTTTAGGACGTGTCTTGTTTTAACTTCATTCCAAGAATCAAGCTTGTTGACCTACAGTAATCAAAATATTTATCACCTTAAAAGCATGCCTTCATAATTTTTCCATTACACTTTGTTTACAATAATATTATCAGTGTTTTTAATAAACCAAGATCATAACTTGATCTTGTTATTTTTAAGATAGTGCACACTATTCACCAATAAAATGTAAGAATGTTTTTGATTTATTTAGCTGAATAGCCTACTTAAAGGGCAGGGTCTAATTATGAGCTAGGCCTTACCATCCTGCATAGTAACTGAATCCCAGGAGGAACAAAGGCCTTGGGACTCAGGAGGCCTTTTACAACATTCTTCTCTTATGTATGTAGTCTAATAACACAAGGGCAATAAAACTTTCCAGTATAATCATCTTATTTGCACAGACTTCTCACCTTCTTTACTTATTTTTCTCTATCACAGACACATGGAATGGAGGCACCCATCTCCCCCACTTACTCTTCACTAAAACATAACTAGAAATATTGCATTGTCCTGATGAAAGTTTGTTTTAATGCTGTCATGGATAAGAGCAACAGCTGGTTTAAAGCAGGTTTTTAAAATACGTTTGAGACAGGCTGATTATTCATAGTTACTTCCCTGTAGCAGGCAAGCCAAGAAACGTGATCTAACTCCCTGTGAAATCAACACAGAGGTCACAAACTTGATAGGAAAGGGAACAGTCCATTCAGTTTGTTTTTATGTTTTTACAGTAATGATCTAAAGCCACTGGATCTTGCATGAGCTCAGTTATAGTGCTCAACATCTCCATGAAGTTGACTGATTTTGTTCCTGAGTTGGACTTCTAATTCCTAATGTAAGAAGGTGATATCAACACATGTTTTCCACAAAAAACTATGGGTTTCTAAGAAATTATTCAATCTGCTGAACTTGTACTTCAATTAAAATGAAAAACCTAACTAAAGATTTTCTATTATTATATTTCACATACAATCACTCTTGACATGTTTTCTTGCCAACCATTAGCAGGTTCTATTTTTTTTAAATATAAAGAAAAAAATCTCTGTACAACTATGTAATCCTATAATAAGAAAAGGTCATTTGAAAGCACTCATGTATTGTTTTTCTCAGATGAATGTCAGGTTCCATTTACTTACTGGTATTGATTTTCAGCACTCTTTGGACTACATACTTCAGCATGGCCATGGCAAACACATCGACCACCGATACTGATGTCCTTTATACTGTAGTAATACTGTGGAGCAAGCACAAGAAGTATGTATGGGTCTTTCCTTGCTTGTATTGTCTCAGAAATATCAACATCAGGTTTGCTAGATTTGGAAGGTCTCTACAATAAAAAATTTGCACTCTCCTTTAGGAATTTAATAAAACACTTGGGATTTCATTCACCTATCCTACAACCCACAGCCAGGATAATACCAGAAGTTCCTCACACTAAAGCTGTGCTGCTTGCCAAGTAAACTGCATACTGCATTTACCTCAGCCTGTGAGCAACATCTTAAAATTTATTTAAGGCACCAAGGGTGCTTGATGGGAGTGCTATCAAATAACTGGAACAGCTTTATGTTTTTCAGTGCAGACATTTGTGTGGTGCCTCACCCCAGGGTTTCCTCCAATTGTTAACAAATCATTTTAAATGAAAAAGTTAAAAATAGCAATACAATATGAAGTCTGAAATCTCTGTAAGTATATCAATTTTTGTGTGGTGTTCCCTGTATTTCCTTATATTTACCCACTGAATGGCAGTGGAATTCTGGCCTTCAAGCTCTTGGATAGCCCATGATGCACTGAAAACACCTAGGCATCTCAAATGGTTTGTGGAAAGATAGCAACTTTCAAGTACAGCCTATGATTTCTCCTCCTTCATAAACTCAGCTACTATTTTCTGACAACCTTTGGTGAATAAATACCAAAAAGTAGTGCCAAATAAAGTTGAAGAGATTTAGTTCCTCAGTTCTGCATAAAATAGTTTAGAATAATTTTGCTTTGGCTCTTTAGAGCTCCCATGATGCACTCAGCTTCCTTCCATATTAGAAAGCAGGGAATGAAAATGGTCTTTTACAAAATCATTAAACACTACTGCCCCTCCATAAATCCATACTGGCCCAGTTACCTTCTTGTCTCAAACAAACCTGGAGAAAAAATACAGGGATTTCAAGGTGGGTCAATGCAAATTTCATTGCCAGGATGTTGCAAACTTAAAACATTCAGACCATTTTTTGGTCCCTAACATGCTGGGTATGATTGCTGAGTATTTACATCTAAGTGACAACAGTACTTACTCTACGAGTTACAGTGGGGTCCCGCTGAGCTTTGGATATCAAGTGTCCAAGAAGAGTATTAGTTCTGAGAAAACGGAGGCGGATGTTTGTTGCCTTTGTGAATTCTTGAAGACCAGGGGAATAAGTGAAGTTTTCTGCTCCTGGGCGGCCATTTACCAGAGATACTACAATCTAACAAAGAAGTAACACACTCTTGTTAAAATATATCAACTGCAAGTGCCAATAGCAGCATAGAGCAGAATTAATAAAATAATCCAAAAACTTACTATTGTTTCTGAACATATTTGCAGTAACAACTAGGCATTTCATACTGAAGTCAGGATATTGGGGAAAATAGTGCTGTTAGTATTGGAGCCTCCTGTATTCTCATTATCCATATAACAAATCAAGAAAAAAAAAAAGAAAAAGAAAGTGCCTCTATCTGTTTTGAAAACAGTAGGTACAGCATGCAAAAAGTACATTTTAATAGGAAAAAACAATAGGAATAGTTGCAAGTAGTTGTTTGAACAGTTGACAGTGTCAATGGAAGTTTAGCCTGATTAAAAACATCAGATCTTGGCTCTTTCCCAAAGCACATTTATTTTTGGGTCAAGGCATAAACATTCCTGGAAAATATTATTGTTAGCAGGTCCAGTGCCTGCGAGCACATTAATGGTCTTCTGGAAGAAAGTACACAGTGTTGCTTTAGAAAATCCCCTCATACGAAAGCAGGTTTGTCTGACTTACAAAACAAGGGATCCAATAATTTTTTTATTTTTTAAAGAAACAGCTGCCAGCAGCTCATCAGCAATCATAAATCTCTATTGAATGAACAACCTAGTTTGTATGTACAGGGCTCAGTAAAAGACTTGAATTTATTTATAACCATCCAGGTAACAGATTTCTATTTTCAAATGGCTCCAATACTCTTAAGCACATAACAAGGGTATGATGATTGTTCCAATTGCAGCACAATTCCTTCAGGAAAATCATAGAGCATATAATAGGGAATGGCACCAGCAGTGTTCTTCTGTGGAAATTATTCTTTACAATATCTGATTAGGAAAATTTTATAGATACTTTAACAAATAAGTTCTATTTTAATATGAAACCCTAGATACATCTGCTCAAAACTCTGGATAACTCTTGAGGAGCTCAGATCTGGATTCTAACAACATCAAGCATAAGAGCAGAATGCCAGGAGGAGCCATCAACACATCCAGGAGTTTAACGTTCATTCAAGTAATACAAGCCACAGCTCTGCCTAGCAAGGAACAATGGCTAAAATCAATGTTTTCCAAATACTTTTATTATATTATAAACATGTAGCTTTCTTTTATATATATATATTTTTTTTAACAGCTATTATTTCTTGAATGGTAAATATCTGTTTCTACAGCCTTTATTCACATGAGCAATTTTGGTGTACAAAGTTTTGCCACGCACATTTGAAGTATTCAGAAAATGGATTCAACACATTCAAATGCACATGGCTATACTGAGGTACATAAATTATGATAATTATCAACACAGGTTCCCCTGAGAAGCCCCTGTCCCCACAGGAAATGGTGAAAACTAGGAGGAGTCAGGTCACACTCCCAAAATCTCACTGAGGTTTAGGTTATGGACCTACTGATGGAGATTCAAGCAGTCATAGCTAAAAATTACATCCAATAAGCTTCTGAAACCAATTACGTTTGCTTCCAGCATCACACATGGCTTTCCTGAAAGCACCTACCTCTCCATTTTCAAGAGGCAGAATGCGAGAGTACTCGGTGGTGCACAGGACGTCGCTGTCCCTCCTCACGGCGAGATTTGCTTCCTTTCCAAAACGCTCCAAGCAATCTACCTTTGAGTCTAGTCAAGCAAGAACAAAATTAATTTTATATAAAATAGGCCCTATTGTTCTAATTTAAATTAACAGAGAAGTGCTTTCCCTGTGCTTTCAGGTAAATTCTTCCCATAATAGAGTAATAACTCAGATTGTGTCACTCAGCACAGAGTAACAGACATTCCTTAAAACAATAATCTCTCTTCCTAAGCAATTCACTGGTGCCTGACAAGACATGGCACAATATTTCTCATATCATCACCAGAAAAAAAAAAAGTTATATAGATACTCCAAGACTTTGCATTTGTATTTCACTTTGAGTTTTGCAAGAAACTCCAGGGTCCCAAGGGATGAAGGACACTGAAGTTCTGACATACCCAGAAAACAAGAGAAACAAAACAAATAAGAAATTTCTAAGAAAGTGAAAAATATTCATATGCTGAGTTACACTTCCACAATACCATACTCGTACACTCCTGCCACTAATTTATTGTGGCTAAATAAGAAAAGATAAATGTATTTAACATTCACCATCTTCTCTTGCAGGTGAAATCTTCAGCAAGCCCTATGGTTTGATTTTCCTGCTACTGAGGAAGAGATTAAAGAAACCTGTCCCCAAAAGACACATGACACAAGGATTGATACTTACAAGCAAAATATTGCCAGGGAGTGTAAGTTTTTCCAAAGTCCACCGACCTTTCCAAGACCCAGAGATCTGGACGAGGAGAATTTGCAAACTTGATAAGGATATAGGCAACATGGAAGAGCTGGTAACAGAATATACATAGATCTTGTCAGGAGCTTTTTTGAACTCTATAAAATCACAGCAGTAATAAAATTAATGCAAATAAGCACTTTTTCTTCAGTGTACAGGAAGAAGGTTATTCTCTGCAGTTTCATTCCATTAAAATAAGAGGCCAGATTCTCAGCTGGCTATTTCACCTGGCAATGTGTTCAAGAACATTAAGACATCTGCAAGAGGACTGTGTTAAATGCCATCTCCCATCTCCCACATTTCAGAACAGGTCTGTTGTGCAGCTGACTGATTGCTTGGCTGTGTTAAGGGTACAGTACTCAACCTGGAAAAGTTGTATCACTCAACTAAGCTGCTTCTGCAGCACCATGGTATATTTGTGATGCATTCCAAGCACATAACTGTGCTTGTAGCTAAGGAATATCAAAATTATGTCAGATAAAATGCAAATACCCTTTACACTGGGACTCCTTTGGTTGATAATAATCCTAGCCATCCGCTCCCTCATGTTAGGATTATTTCCAGATGAATTTGCTACTTGACAAACTTTCCAAGTCATGCAAGCAAGCCACCCCACAGTTTCTGGGTATCAAATAACACAGGAGAGATTTTTGTAACTGGTAGTTCGTTCAGTGTCTGAAACAGCTCAAAGAGCTCCATCAGCTCAAGGTTCCCAAGACCAAGAGTTTCATCTGGCTTCTTTAGGTGCTCACTGTGTATCACACACAGGGCTCCCAAACACTAGAGAAGAAATGGGTCTTACAAGACAGGAAGTCTTACTGTAAGCCTCTTGGGATAGTCCACAGTCTATCTATCTATCTAAAAACCAGAACATCAATAAAAATTGCCTTTACACAAAAAGCTAAACACAGATCGAGTCTAAAGCTCATTTAAAAATTAAACTATGATATGGATGGAGCTGTCAATAAAAGTGAATCAATACTGAGGTACACTTAATATTCAAGTGAAGCTGCACTGGAATTTCCCCCTCAACAGCCTCAACTGAGAATCAACTGCTGGCAGGAAATTCTCACTTTGATGGGGGAGACTGCAATCAGCAGTTTGTCAAGTAACTGCTGCCAGAGCCCCCACATCAAATATACCCAAGCAGCTTATCTTTGCTCATACCTCATAAATGTCATAACCCTGAAGCTAATACTTTGCAAAGTTCATTAGACTCCAAACCACAAGTGCATACAAGCTCTCAACCATGAACT
Source organism: Dicaeum eximium (assembly GCA_013396995.1). Classification (NCBI taxonomy): domain Eukaryota; kingdom Metazoa; phylum Chordata; class Aves; order Passeriformes; family Dicaeidae; genus Dicaeum; species Dicaeum eximium. Next base: position 114,490 of record VWZP01001398.1, on the reverse strand, counting down.
GGGAACACCATCTTTTGGCATGCCTGGCCCATTCAGCTGTCAGCCATGAACAATTCAATAGCTGTCACACCAACTGGGACCACCAAGAGGCAGATGCAAATGGTGAATGATGCAGTGAAACAGATATCTGGGAATATGTGTCCCTAACCAGCTCTGCACATGACAATCCCATGGCTACTTGCAGCCTCCATCCTCACACATATATTTCAGACATCAGCTTCTGAATGTCTGTATACTGTATTCACAGCAGAAAGTAAAACCTCAAGGAGAAATGCGAAAAATCCAGGCACTTCATGGAATATGTTTTAATGATAATAACTCACATATCAGAAGAAAAAAAAAGAAACTTTTTTGTTGTGCATTCATTTATTGTAGTATGTACAACTACTCTCCAGGGCAAGCCCCTGTTCTACACAGACAAAGGCATCACTGCAGTAGGTATTGCACCTTGCACCTATTTCAGAAACTTTTGCTTTGCTAAATGTTGCTCACTTAGGTCAGTGCAGAGAGAACCAGGAGGAAAATAATCCAACTTTTCTGTTAGTGTTGAAATTTACCCCGCTATTTAACACAGCCTGACAAGCAGCAGCTTCACCTCCAGAGATACTAAATTAGGTACCTCAGCAAATAGACATTATCTCCACAGGAAAAACTACTTAGACAATAATACTGAGCACAGTAAGTGGCAGCCATTCTGCTGACAAAGCTATGGCAAAACCCAAACCTATGTTCCATGACTGCACAAGTGGAGTAATGCCCTAAATTGCTGATGGAAAGTCTGATTTTAGCCAGTCAGAAATAGGTGACTACTTTGGGGACAGTAGCAAGATTTGCTCTTACTGAGTTTCTGATACTCTGCCTGAGTAACTTCTGCTACTTCACTGTCAAGTTTCAGAGTAGAGATATTGGCCATACGGACACTACATGACATCTGGTATGGCCACTCAGTGCAAAGATTTGTATTCTTCTAGGAAAGCATAATAGTTCTGAAACTTCTAAAAAAAAAGGGCTTCCTGTTCTCACTTTTGGTCAGCTGAATCTCTCAAGCGGCATTTACCTGTTCAAACCAGGTTTGCACTGGCAGGAAACATTAATATATTGTCTTTCTTCTCCTATGCCTTAAGATCTTTGGAAGTCCCATCTTGACATGCAATTTAGCAAGTGTTGATAACACTGTGTGTTGACTAATACAGATTTAACCAAGACAAGTAGTTTAGAAAGCTCAAGATGAAATAAAGGAAGCATATAGACAATATCCTGCCTTTCCCAGGGCTCCACTTTTTGCAGTCACATTGTGGAGTGGTTACAACAGCAACCTTATACCTACTCTTAAAAATGCATATTACATCAGGAACTCTGCAAGTTAGTCAATGCTTAAAGAACTGCCACCCAGCACCATTCCTTGCATATTTCCATGCAAATAAAAAATGGAAGGAAAAAAAAAGTATGGCAACTTCACAGTACTGTTGTGTATGAAAAACTTCTATTCACATGATGCTCTCTTTACATCTCTCAGTTTTGAAACCTGAGCTTACTGCTCAGGTTTGTACTGGCACATTCAGAAGGGGAAAAGGGACAGGTCTGATAAAAATTAAATTAGTATTAGTTAATGACAACATATCACCAAAACATAGTCACCAAGCCTATCATCTGTCCTGCTTCTGACTTGGCATGAGTGCCTACGGTTTGGTTTTGGCCTGGATCAGGGATATAGAATGGCACTCGAACATCTAAACTTCCACTAAGGTTAAATACTAACCAAGCTTATGAATGGTCCCTCTCCAGATCTGTTGAGACAACAACAGAAGAAAAATAATCATTTGGCTTAGCAAATAAATCCCATCTGAAGATAGAAGAGTAACCTTGCTGACGTAAGACCTAGAAAAGCAAACATTAAATCCAATTTTAATCACATATTCTAAGCTGGCATTTCACTACTTTGAATCTTGATCCTGACCTAAGACCTATCCTGAAAAAAAGGCAGACTAAACTCAAAGCAATGTTTTCCTTCAGCCATCTAGTTCTGAAAAAAAAAAAAAAAAGGAAGCACCTTCATTTTTTAAAAAAATGTTTATTTGGTTGCTTTTAAGCCAAATTTGTTTCATGAAAAAACAGCCATCTCTACAAAGGAATGTTAGAACTGTAAATAAGCATTTTAGTATAATTATAAGACAGTAAAAATATTTTAACAAAAAATCCCGGGAATAAGACTTAATCAAAATTCTGGCCATTTTCTTGTATGAATAAAGAACTGAATTCAAAAGTGGAAACAGCATTTTGTTTACAGTAATAGAAACAACGCACTCTGGAAATGCATGCTTGAAAGAGGATGTATTACTGTAACAGTCAAACATCATATCCTGCTGTAATCCAGCATCATAGGTCAAACCTGATGGATTATCAACAGTTGGAATTTAATCAATTCCACACTGATGTGACCTTTTTCCTCTTCACTCATGTTTGTTCCGATTGAAAATGTTCTAGCAGTCAATGGCCTTAAAAAATCACAAAAATCCAGAAAAAGTTTTTAAAAGTCATCCAGTAGAATTAACAAAATGCCCTCCTCATCTTAGAATGAAAAATAAAATTCAGTGTTGGGCATTAACAATATTACATTATATTATTATTATAAAAAGAGATTTCTAAAAAAGCTCTTTCAGGTGAACTTAGGATGATATTAAAGGAGATCATTTAAATTGATTGAGAGCTACACCATACCATTATTGTTAATGATACAATATTCATGATCTCTAACAGCATGCACACTACTTATTTTAAACCAACAGAAAGAAAACTTCCTGTTACCCATTGCATTCTCATGAGAATGCTAAAATTCTCAATAATATTAGTTTAAAATGTTTTCTCTATTTTCTCCTTAAAAGTTTAAACAACTCTTTATATAGAGAAATTTCCAAGCCTTTTTTGAGTCCTAAAAAGCATTAAAAAATGGATAAAAGTTAGATATGCATATATAAAGGTATAGCACATTTTCCTGCATTCCTGACACCATAAACTCAAACCAGAATACTAAAACACTGAAATTACTTGTTAGATGAGTGCTGGACATAAAGTAGCACAAAAGAAAAAAACACACTACGTTCCAAACAACATGATGATCTGTGTGCTGCTTCTGTAGGAAAAGATTGCTCTTCCTTTTTGGTTCATGAAGAATAAAATGTCCTGGAATGTGGCAGTAGCAAGAATCCAACTAAATCCAGGTAAACCATCTATGTGAGGCATTCTGTAGATCTTTAGATGCATTCAAAAAGTTATCACAGGAATCTTTCTTCATGTAATTAGAATCTGCTTCCAGCAGGGTGAAATTTCCTCAGACTGTTATTGGCAGATACAGCTTCACCGCCAAAACTTCCCTCAGCATGGTATGGTTGGTATTGTAGGTTTCTTTCATTATCTTGAATAATGTGGTTGGTGTTGCACATTGCTCAGAACAGACAGAAATCTGATATGATTCAGTACACAAATTAAACTTTCAAAGGGAGACTGATGTAGGAGAGGGATTCAAGGAGTGAGAACTGTCCTTAGCACCTGCTCCAGAACACACCTTAGTGCCACTGACTGCATAGGGCTGGCATGTGCATGCCCATTGGTTGCTTGGTGCAATGAAGCCTTAAGGTCTTGAGCATTGTTTCCTCTCAGAGACCAAGCCACAAAAGCATCAATCTGTTCAAATGAAATAAAATTAAAGGCTTTGATTTCTTGATGCTGCAAAGAGGGAAACAGTCCTTTTATTCAAATATCTCAGTAGGACTTGAGGCACCCTGGCAGATTCAGGTACTGTATCACTCCTGACAGTCAGTATTCGTCAATTCCCAACATTTATTTTGTAACATAAACGGTAATACCAAAAAAATGCCAACTAGAGAGAGTTGAGCCAGCATTTCTGGAGTTGCCAGCTACTCTTCTGGGTATGTGGAAAACAGCTGTAGCAAAGGTGCAGAGAAAACTGTGTGGGGGTAGTACCTGAGAGGCACCAGAGTTCCTGAGTGTGTTCCATCCAGCTTAACTGAGCACCCATACATACAGCAATGACTACCCTGCATAAACAGCAACAGTGGCTGCAGAGGCTCCCACTGCACAGCATGCTGAAGTCCTGCCTTGTGTTCCAGCTTACCAGTCTGGGGTTCAGAAGCCAGGAATAAGCACAGGGTTTTCAGTGTTGTTCAGTTATCTCTGGCCATGCTGTATTCACATTGTGCTTTCCTTTAACCAGCCACTGATGCTGAAAAATGTCTTCAGTTAGGTCAGTCAGTGCCTGTGAATAGGTCTCATAGACACGTCTGGAGAGCTTTGTTCTGACCCAGTTGATGGCAGGACCAGAAGGGAGAAGTTTTCCCTACATAGCATGGGCAGTACTCTAGAAGGAAGAACTGCATCCAGAGATGAAATTATAGTCCATTCTCCACCATTCAACCAGTCTTTGTTTTTTTTGCCAAGGCTGGAGGCAGCTTGGCAATGAGTCTTGGTTATTTTCCTGAAATTTCTCATGCCGCCACTTTTCCATTAGGATTTGGACAAAGACCAACTCAATGCTCGTAATCATGTCTTACATGTGACCTATTTCTTCACAGAACACTGAAGCTATTGATATGGGAAAGGATTTGTAAGATTCAGCCCTCAGCTGTCCAGATGAAAAATGTCTCCTTATGAGGGCTGCAGTCCAAAGCAGAAGGAACACAGTAGGACTGTCAACATTGGGAGGAAACCCAGGGAAGTGCAAAGGATTAGAGGCAACCAGCATAAGTTCTGCTTTTACTACACTGGGTTAAAACTGAGGTATTTAGAACAACATATCACAAAATTAAAGTAACATGTAGGAATAAGCATGGAAAGGAAGATGGGGGAAGCAGAAGTACAGACATGAAGGGAGAGAAGTGAGATCAATGAGTGGGAACCAAGACCTTCCTAAAGGGATGCTGAGGAAGCGCCAGAGGAAGACAGCATCAGAAAAGCAAAGGAGAACAAGACTTGTAAGGTTTTCTCCTGTATTTTTTCAGAATAATATCAAATTAGTATCAGAAATTAATTTTAAAACCAATGATGCCAAACTAATGCAAACACAAGAAAGAATGTTGAGCCATTGAAAAGGTCTTTAATGAAAGCTTTAAAAAAACACAACACCTGGGCTACAACCTAAAGGAAAACATATGAGCAAGAAAGAATGTATTTTAAGGTATTTCCCTTATTAAGACTGGTAGCTCAACTCTGAATGAGTTGCTTGTAGTATGACCTAGGAATAAATGAAACATATATTACATGATCCAACTTTTAGAAGATTCTATCAGACAGCTGTTACTTGATCAGATGAAGTTGTGTTACTCTAGAGTTCACAACTAGATGCACCTTCCTGTGGCATGAGCCAAAAATCACAACTAACTTCAAAGCATACTGTTCTGCGACACGACCCCAAATCAGCTTCCTGCACAAACTGAAATACTCAGAACCAGAGTCCTCTAATACAAAGGAACACTTCTGTGCTGTTAGCATCCCCATTTTTGTGTACTGTAGGGACAGTATTGCACCTTCGCCAGGCTTACAAGCCCCTTTTCTCCCCAGTGTGAACCGAAACAGCAGAGGAGGGCTTGGTGCTGCTGTGGATTCAGAGCTGTGAAGGGGTTCAACAGGAAGGGCTTTGTCTCACTGCAGGTACAGCTCTGTAGCACTGCAAAAGCCTCGTGCAGTGGTTCTCATGCCCTAATCTGTAGGACTTCCCAGTGTTATTATAGAGGTTATGCAACTTCACACTAGAGCTGGGTCTGATTTCAGGGTCAGCGATAATACAAAGTCTTCAAAAGCCAAGCACAATGAGTGCAATGACTAATTTTGGGAGCCCAGTTCAATGCAGTTTGTGATAAATCCTCCACCACCTTGAGAGTTTCTCCCTACAGAAGAAGTCAGCACAAGACACTATATTTTGCAGTATGACATTTAAATTAACCATATCTTCAGAAACATTTTCAGTTATCGTGCCAATCTTTTGTAAGTTAAGAACAATAGGTTTTAGTTCTCAACAATTAGCCAAAGCTGAATAATATTCCAAACAACAAATATTGTTTGTAAATCAAAGGATTGATACCAAATATAAAAATTAGACCTCTACCATATAAAAGCAACTCAGAAGATTTGCCAGACTGTGAGGCTATTTACAAAACTTTATACGCTTTAACTCATAAAAAACATAAAAGCACGAAGTCATCCACAGGCCACACCACCTAGCTTAAATTTATGGCTGAGTTGCCCTCCCTCCCTAATAAAACTACTAATTTGGACATTGCATTCCACTGTGTACCTTTAATTTACAACAGTGACTATTAATATCACTACATAAAAACTATTCAACATATTAGTGTACATGTCTTCACTGAGTCTGAGTCTTTCAGCATGATATTATTGCCAAAATGTGCAGCAAAAATTTAAAAAAATTATACACAACTAAAAGCAACAATAAAATATATGGCCTATACTCCTTTGAACTACTTTTTGTAGTTGGACATTTCTTTTTCATCATATGCTATCATGCTATCCTGAACTTTCATTACTTCTGAAGAAAGAGTTCAGGAAAATACCTGGGGAAGTGTCACAATCACTGCTGAGCATTAACCAAGCCAAAGATGAGGACACACCTGCTGAAATCAGGCAATCCAAAGAGTCAGGGGAAGGGCAATGAAATTCAGTCAGACATTCTGGATTCAGAAGTTTAAAAGCTGTTGAAAACTACATTGGGAAAAACATAATCAATTAGAGGAATAACTAAAATTTCATTTGATCCAAATATTTCAAACAAGTCAGGAATAGCCACAGTGTAAGCAGGTATGTTAACAGAATGGAGAGACTGCCTCAGGGATCAACATTATAATTGTTATTCAGAAGGACTGTGATTGATTAGAAATGTAACTGTAGTACAGAAAGTCAGAAAGGGAAGTAAAGCAGGGGTTTTGCTTTTAGGTTTTTGCTTTTTCTCATATTACGAAGTACAGCTAAATGAGCATTCTTCTTGCAAACAGATTTAACAGCCTGAAGGCATTCTGACTCATTCTGACTTTCAAGATCACCCGAGCCCTTGTGAAACAGAAGCAGCACCAGGTGGGTGTTCTGTTCCAACTCCATTGTAGTGAGCACTAAAACTTCGATCGTGATGCAACCATTCAATTAAATATTGTCGTGAGACCGTGGTAAGAGGCTCCACTGGGACTCTGCTTTCAGTCATAAAGATATAATGGCAGGAATGCAGAAAATAAAAGCTTTTGACTTTGCACTACGTCCTGCTTCCTCTAATTGTGGATACTTGATGACCAGCTTACACTCAGTCATTGCTTCCCTGCACGCATTTGTACCTTACTCTTCGTCATGTTCTGCATACCAAAAAAATTTACCATTTTTTGTTTCCAGAAAAAATGACCTTGTATTAAAAAAGAAACAAAACAACAAAACAAAAAGCAACCAAACAAACAAACCAAACAAAAAAAAGGACAAATAATTAGTGAGGAAAAGTACATCCCTGTTACCTTTTCAATATTACACTATGTGGTTCTGTATTTAGATACACACCTAGCTTTAAGAAGATTTATTTTTCCTTAAAACCCAAAACCTTCATCTCAGTTCAGCTGAGGGGGAATTGCATTCTGAAAAATTGTCACTGTCAATTACTAAGAAAGTCTGCATCATTAAGACCAAACTCTTAATATTTAGGACCAGGAAATAAGGTAAGGTGAATTGGGGTCTCAGTGCTTACCTTTTCACTTGAGTAGACTTACTCTGTCACAGTACTTAATGTTCTTCACTATTAGTCTTGTGTGCTACTGTATAAATTTGGGAGTGAAAATACTAAGCAAAATGTCAAAAGTGAATCTCAAGTTTAAACAAATCCTGAGTTCAAGGTTTATCTGGATGAAAGCAGATATGAGATAATATCTGTGAAGTGGGGAAAAAAAAAATCATATGTTTTTTTCCAAACCCTCATCCATCCACCAGCTAAAATGATTAATTCCTGATCACAGGACATGGAGTAATTTTCACCTTTGTCTTGGATTACCTTCATTTCCAAGAAAAGGGATTCAGAGTCATCTTTCCAAGTAGTACCAGAGTAATGAGAAACACACAACCTCGCTCTAAGAAATCCTTTAACAACTACAGAATTCTTAGCACATAGCTGCTCGTGTCCAAGGAGTCCCACAAAAAAAGGACACTTAGCTCATATCCCTCCTCTCAAGGAAAGGGGTTTCTCAGAACTTTACTCAGCACATAAAAAGTAAGGACCTGTCAGTAGGTCCTCCAAAGAAGGTAAAAAGTGCGCAACAGGAAAAGAAGTTTAGTATGGCCTTTCTTGCACTCCAGCTCTACTGGATGCAAAAGCACTGACTGAGGGTATCCTCAAAATAAGAATCATTCCAGCCATGGGAGGAACAAGAGTATTAGAACACCATGCAAGACAAGATGTAAAATAAGTTGCACCTGAATCCCCAAGAAAATGGCAGCTAAATCTCACAGAGAAATACTTTCTTAGTTATCCCCCACCTTGCTGTCAAGTAAATTGAAGGTCTACTCAAAAAATCCTGTCCTCCCTAATCAGCCAATAAGCAATTACTGCAGTCCAAAATATATATACATGTGTATATATATATTTTACAGGCCCACACATGTATTTATAAACATGTGTTTTCATGTCATCTGAACTTGCACAGTGTAACTAACTTCACTGGATCAGCACCCAATTGTGGCAGCTGAGAATCCATCCCTGTGGCTTAAAACACAGACACGGACTTTACTCTTAGCTATGTGAATATGGGTGTTCTTGTTCCTGTCTCATTACTAATTCATATTACACTGGTTTTGCTGTCCCTTCCCTTTTAGACCACCTTATCAGTATTTTTCTGTCTATCTTGAAGATCTTGCTGGATGACAGAGAAACCAGAAGGACCCCTCAGGCAAAAGCAGACTCCAAACATTATTCTAAAAATGTGTGCATGCACAGAGATCATGAAGCCTCTCTCTCTCTGAGCTCATGGAAAAGGGGAATATTAAACAGAAGGCAGAACTTGAGTTTCAACTAAGAGGTACCCCCCATGTCACTTCAAATTAATGAGTTACAGTGTCTGTGGAAGAAAGTACACCAACACTACATCTGTATGATCCCAGTGGCAAGAACCCCCATCATCAAAATTCCTAAAGGAAAACAATCACTTTATACAGCATACTTGGTAAAAAAATGCAGAACATAAACCAGACAAAAAAGCTGGAAGTGATGTCAGCAATTAAAATCATCAGCTCAAAAGTCTCTCCCAACTGCAAAACATGCACAAATGCAAGAAATTATCACACCCCACCCCATAGCTCAGGCACTTACCTGCCCCAGATCTAAGGTGACATTGACTTCGTTGTACTTCAAGCCCATGGAAAGAGGGGGACTTTGCCACCAGCTCTCAGTGCCATCAATGGCATTGGTTATTGGGTGAGCTTTGCTGGGATCAGCAGCATTGCAGTAATCACAAAACTGGCCCTGAAACACAATCAATCAAAAACATGGTCTCAGACAACATCTTACACATTGATGACACATAGTCGTTAATGGAGATTCTGAACTAGAGTGCTGACTAAAAATGTGGCTACATTTTGTTCCTTTATATACCATAATTTTTAATGTATAAATTATCCCCCTGGTAATTAAATTAGACACTGAAACACCCTAACTTTTAAGTTACAAGCTAAAACTTTGGAAAGCTCAATAAGGGAACTAAATCTTTATTAACTTAGTGACGCTTCACTATAGGTAAAATTACCTATATTACTTCTACAATGGTGTCTGCAGGAAATCTGCAGAAAATTAGTGAAATAAAGGTTATTAGAACTGGATTAGGAGCAACAAACAAATTATCCTCAGTTCTTCTAAAACACCATGAAATATCCACATATGCACATAGCCTGGTATAAATAAAACCATAACAAAAAAGCTCTGTTACTTGGCTATACTTTGGTATTAGAATTTTTTAACACTGTTTTCATTTTTTTTCATGCCATTATAATACATTCCAAATCAGGGTTTTCTAAACAATATGTACTTGTGGAAAATGCAACAGACTGTTCCCTTTAAGCTTCCCTTTAAATAATACCATTGTATCTTCATTTCAATAAGTTACTGCCCAATTTCCAGTCCACAACTAAAGCCACAATCCAGAGATGCCCTTTGAGAGTCTCTTAAGCTCTTTGTACAATAATGATGAATAAACTTCAGAAAAATTAATTGTCTTTTGATTTCATATCTTGGCTTGCCCCGCAAGATATTTTTATCTCCAAGAAAACACATTTTACAGTCGACTAAGATTAGTGCTGAGCTGCTGAAATTAGTTCTTAGGGGATCTTTTTAGCGTCCTATTCACTTCTTATTCCAACACTAGGTGGAGATAATCAGTGAAAATGCTAAACTCTGCCAGCTACAGATCTTTGTAGGAAAATAACACTTTCATTGAATGGCAGTACAGCCAGCATGGCTACTTCAGTAGGACAGTTGCTTAATCCATCAATGTGTGAGTTGTTGACACTGTGTTGGACTCCTGTTTAAAATAAAGGGAATGGGGCAAATGTTACCTTATCAACTAAGCATATCTTACCATCAAAAGCATGTGACAAATCTTTTGTTGTTTCCACAATCCGCACGGCTGGGCATGAAGCACATTCCTACCTTTTAAGAACTGACAGATTCCTATGTAAGTGCCATTGTTTTGTTAGTCGCTGCTGTCAGACTAACCAGTGTAAAGTATCTGGAGCAATCATACTTGTCAGCTCTTTACAGAGAAGTAGCAGAAGAGCTCTCACACTCGTGCTGGCTGCAGTCTTGCAAGCTTGGTGAGTTTAAGATGTTTAGCAGATTTTATTTACATCTACAATAGTTACTAACGAATTGGAAAACACTTCATCAATCTCATGTGATATGAATACACCATCCTGTGCCTCTCAAATATGAAACGTAGATGTTCACGGAACTGAACATTTCTGCATCAATAGCAGTAATTTCAGCATCTGCAGTAGTTCCATCCTCATCCTCCTCTTCCAGAAAGCCCAGAATATGATGCAGTTTCCAGAAGACAGGGCTACCATTAGCTGTTCTGATTCAGCACAGCCGATGCCAATCTGGCTGAGGATTAACTCTTGACAATTCAAAGAGACTAAATATTAACATACACAAGTCAGTCAGCTACAGCTGGGGTCAGGTTGTAACATGATTCTCCTCCAGCTCTGTTAGAGAAGATGGTTTGGCTGACTTTAATACAAAGTACAATATGCCAGGACTCTGTCTGATCCAGGTGGTTTGCTGCAGCAGATACACATCAGCCCGTGCTAGCTACAGGCAATGCTGCCCGTTTCTGCAGTGATGACAAAGAACATCATGTCACTATCTGCAAAAATCCATACCCCGAGAAATCAATCTATGCACTGGCAACTGCAGTTACTGCCACATCAGAGCATCTGCCCTGACAAATGCATACCTGAGTTCTGACGTATATGTTACAACAGGGCAAGCTTCCCTAAATAGCTTTATAATGGGCTTGAAACGTAGTCTTTAGATCTAAATTACACTCAAAGTGATCAGGCTGGAAGTACACAGGAAACAGTTGCTGTTACAGCAGTTTCAGCTCTGATCTGGAAACAACCTCAAAGAAAGGTTGAATGAGAAGAAAACAATGGGTAGTATTAAACACAAGAGTTTAATTTACATGCACTTATGTGATTTCAGTATACTAGAGCACTTGATCTGAACTCAAGATACCATCTTTCTCTTTTTGGGCACATAATTCAAAGAATTTCATTGCAACAGCTGGAGTTTCAGTTATTTAAATCACATTCCAGCAACCCTGCCAACTAGGCAGCAAAACAAAAATGAAAGAAAAAAAATCATTGGACAGAGCAGCCTTCCTTCCTCCTCACTGGCAGTATCTCAGGCACATCGTGCTCAGCCTGGCTGCACGTCTCCATTCCAGTAGACTGGGCCTTGAAACCTGGTGTGATTTTGGTTGCAGTTCATCAGACAGGCAGGGGTGCATTTGCTGGTGACTCTGTTACCGTCCTTCCCCCTGGTTCTCCTGAGCAAAGGAGAGACTTGGAACTGCATGAAAGAGTTAGCTGAGATATGCTAGTGTGGACCAGGGACACACGGGGATGAAAATGTCTCACCTGTGAGTTACAGAAAGTGACAACAATGAAGGATTTGTTCACTATTTCATACCTAGCAGCTCTGTGCCCACTAGTAGGGCAGGACAGGTACACAGCTGTACTTTAACTCACACCCTCACACCACTGTGGACAGGCTGGCAGGCAAAACCAGGCATGCCACTTATCTATCAGCTGCTTGCTGCAACCTGAAATATTTTATACTGTTGTGCATTTCTTCACTCAACACTATTCTCATTAAGTCATTTCCTACATGCCAGTGTGCTACATAAGGGAAACCCACCTCTTTCCACAGTGTATGTCCAGCACTGCCTTAAAAGCCTTGGTTGAGCTGCCCACAAAGGGACTGGCCACCCCACTGACCACCTTTAAACAACATTCAAATGCTCCTTCTGGATTTGCTGGATATTACAGGCTTCATTAAAAGACACATCACTAAATGACAAGCTGAACAAGAACAACCAGTGGCAGGGCAATGGAAATGATGCTGGGGCTGGTCTTCCTCTTTGCCTTATTTTCAGATAGCACTGGCAACAGAGCTGTCTGCTCCCTATGCCAGAATGTGGATCACATTCTGCACCTTCTTTCCAATTTTCCTATTCATAGAGCAACTCCTGCAATCCAGCATTGTAGAGAGTCCAAAAGAGAGTGACTCAAGTGTGTGCTATCACTTGAACCAGCACCACACAGTGGCTATTACACCTATCACTTTGTAAAAGCCACATTACCTTCCCTCAAGACTCTCAAGAAACACCACTTGATTTTAAATTTAATTTGCTGATTTTAAATCCTTCTATGTAAGCTCATGTGCTGTAAAAGTTCAATACAATTCCCTCCAATTTTCCATGAAAGAAGAAATTCTCTTATTTACAGCATCTTTGAACTTGAGAGGTGAAGTGGCTTGAGAATACACACATTGTGCATTTTCCATGTCTGGATTTGTCTGGATTTCCCTGGCCTTTTGAAAGACCTTCCAGCACTTCTTGAACCACAAGTACTCGTAAACCACAGAAGCATTCATGTTATGTATCTCAATGGGGCTTTGTTAAAAGTGGAAAGAGATGCTGCAGTATCTGTGCCTACACAAACGCTGCCTCGTGCCAGGGCTGAGCTATCAGCAGTCCTTCTGGGAACTTTAATGGGCATGAACCATAACAGCCCTCTAACCTAGGACCTGCAAGTCAAATATTTAAGAAGAAGAATTCCCCCCTTCCTAGCTTCCCTCTTCCTTTACACAGCAAGCCCTCTTTTCCAGCTGAGTGTTAGTATATAAAGGGAACAACTACAAAAACCATCAGCGGCAACACGCAGGCTTCGTTCCGCTTGCTTGACAAGTTTATCTGGTGTTTGCTTTGGCTGATTTTATTACTCTGTGATTTCTGATATTTCAAGGCATGTCAGTTTGAGATTTCACTGCAGCAGTGGGCTGTAGTGAGCTGCTGAGAGATTTCTGCCTTTACAATTTACCTGGTGGCACGGTTGTTTCTGGCAACTTTAAACATGGGTGTTGCATTCTGTATGGAAGGATGGGTGCCTAAACTTCAGAGGTGTGTTAGAAACAGCAAACCAAGCAGTTTCCTGATTATCACAACCTTTCTTTGTAACCTCACCTTTCCAAATCTATGTCCCACCTTCCCTTTTACTAGAACTGTATACTACTCAGCCTTTAAGCATCTCCAAAGTACTTTGAGCTTTTTTTATGACTGAAAGCGCGACAGAGATATAAGGTAATATAAAAAGAGAGAGAGAGAGATATAAGAAGATTTCATTGTGAGGCAGGGAGTTATGGCAGAGGGAAGTCCAGAGCAAAGCACACTGCTGGCTGTGGCTGCCCAATGAACTGTGAGGACAGGTTGCATGATGGTGCACGCTCCCTTCCGGCACATGGCAAGGAATACACATGCTGCACCTTCTTCATCTACTCCTCCTCTCTTGAGTGCCTATTCTCATTAAAAAATGAGAAGAACAACTCTGTTACCCATTTCAACCCCTTCTGAAACCATATCTTAAGGGCTATTTCACTATAAAACATACATAAGACTTTGAAGCACTAGCTCTTCTTCCAAGATGCTAAAAATTTACTTGTCTGTTTTCTGTATTGCCTAAAATCAGACCGTGGACCTTTAAGTTTTCAAAATCCTTTTAAAATTGCAGTTTATTTCTGGTTCTCCTCCCACCAAGACAGAATACAATTAAAATAACTTTAGAAGGTCTGAGGCTTCAGGAAAGTCCCTTCTTTTAACAAAGCCGTGATCAAACAGATATCAAGCATCTATTGCGGTACAAGAGTTTGATGCATTTGTTACTCCTTCCTTATCCTCCAACGAATCTGGAAATACATGTTTCTTCCAAAGGAAAGATATATTTCCATTAATCCTTTTTCAGAAGTTTTGCAGTTTTTTGTTATCTTTTTTGTGACTGGCACAAAACGTGTGTAGTAATCTTGTGCTATGCTAGGAAAGAACAGCATGATCCTTGCTGCCCTCTGCGCTCATACTCCCTGTCAGAGTCCCAAGGAGTCTCTGACTTCCTCCCACAAGCAATGCAAGGCACAAACGATAAGCTTCACATTTAGTGCTTCTAAAATACCACAAAACACTTGATTTAAGCCAGTACTCCTTTCCCACCGCCTGCAGAGAGATACCCGCTGCCCATCCAGCAGCTGTCAGTGAAGCCCCGTCCCATCCATTCCCCCAGGCTCGCTGTTTTACCCTCAACACCGCAGACCACGCGCTGAGGTCACAAAACACCACCCTGAGGCACTTCAGGTGCCCGAGCAGGTCACACACGCCCGGCAGTAGCCGCAGCCCCGGGGCACCGATGCCGAGAGGGGGCGGTGTGTGGGTGTGTGGGTGTGTGGCTCCAAGAGGTGCCGGGACACCTGAGGGCAGGTGCGCGGGCGGAGGCGCCGCTGTCCGCTTCCATCCATCCTGCCCGGCGCTCCCCTGCCTGGGCTCCCACCCATCCACGCTCCCCTTGCTATGCCGGCGGCACACGCTCAGCCAGGAGGAAACGAGACGCGCAGAGCAGGGGCACGTCAGACCCCCCCAAAAAAGACACCCACACCCACACGCACTCCGGGGATGGGGAAGTGCAGCGCGGGAAGGGGTCCCGCCGCCCGCTTACCTGGATGGCGCGTCCCAGCGGGGCGGCGGCCGGGCCCCCCACCAGCTTGCAGAAGAGCTGCGGCCGCCCGCCGCCGCCCGCCGTCTCCCCGCAGGTGGCCGTGGCCCAGATGCGGGCGGCCGCCGCCAGGTTGAAGTAGGGCGGGTGAAGGCTGAGCCCCGTCCCGCGGGAGGCGCCGGGGCCCGGCTGCGCGGCACAGAGGGCGAGGAGCGGCGGCAGCAGCGCCCAGAGCCGCGGGGAGCCCGGCGGCGCGGCCATCCTGCGCCGGGCTCGGCCCTCGCCGCCCCGGGGGGGCACTGCCGCGGCGGCGGGCGGGAGGGAGCGGGGCAGCAGAAGGAACGGCGACTGAGAAGGAGAAGGAGCAGGCTGGGGGCTGCTCGCACCTCTCTCACGCCCTGCCGGCGCTGCGCGGTGCGGGCTGGGGCGGGACGAGGCGCAGCCCCGTCCCCCGGGGCGTGCGGGCGCGCTGGACGGGGCGGGACGGGCCGGGAGGGACGGGGGAAGGGTCTCGGGGCTGGCGGGGCTGCCCCAGGTGTGTGTGCAGAGGTGCCGCCCCCCGCCTCAGCTGGAGCTCTCCGAGCCTCCTCTTCCCCGGTAAGTGCGCGGGTCAGTATTTGTGACAGATTTGTGAAGAAGTCTCAGAGAATGCCACCCTCATAATCTTCCCACAGCACGTTACGTTGTGGAGGCCCATTCCTGGTAGTGCTCAAGGCCAGGCTGGATGGGGCTCTGAGCGTCCCGGTCTGGCGGGAGGTGACCCTGCCCAGGCCAGGGGGCTTGGAAAACTAGATCATCATCAAGGTTCCTTGCAATCCAAACCATTCTATGATTTTCTGATAACACCTGCCACCAGGTCACATATAGGGAGTAAAGTGTCCAAGCTTCCTCCATGAGCAGGGACATCCCCACACAAGGTATACCCTGCTGCTCTCTGCATGTCCTCAGGAAGACCCTGCGTGACTGTGTTGCAGAAATCNGGCGCGCTGGACGGGGCGGGACGGGCCGGGAGGGACGGGGGAAGGGTCTCGGGGCTGGCGGGGCTGCCCCAGGTGTGTGTGCAGAGGTGCCGCCCCCCGCCTCAGCTGGAGCTCTCTGAGCCTCCTCTTCCCCGGTAAGTGCGCGGGTCAGTATTTGTGACAGATTTGTGAAGAAGTCTCAGAGAATGCCACCCTCATAATCTTCCCACAGCACGTTACGTTGTGGAGGCCCATTCCTGGTAGTGCTCAAGGCCAGGCTGGATGGGGCTCTGAGCGTCCCGGTCTGGCGGGAGGTGACCCTGCCCAGGCCAGGGGGCTTGGAAAACTAGATCATCATCAAGGTTCCTTGCAATCCAAACCATTCTATGATTTTCTGATAACACCTGCCACCAGGTCACATATAGGGAGTAAAGTGTCCAAGCTTCCTCCATGAGCAGGGACATCCCCACACAAGGTATACCCTGCTGCTCTCTGCATGTCCTCAGGAAGACCCTGCGTGACTGTGTTGCAGAAATCGCAGCTTCGCTTGCCATTTTCAGTGCTCTGAGGCTGCTGGAAACGGTGCAGGCTGGGCCACCCTACTGCAATGCACAGTCAGTGCTCGCAGCTCCTTGTGAAATGGGTGTTCCTGATCATCCAGGGCAGACAATGAGTCTCCTGTCTTTTTGAAGGTATTTGGCACAGACTTTGGATAGCACAGGAGCTGGAGGGTGAGGGGGAAGGCTGGGGGGGAGAAGGAGGCCTAAGTACCATGTCATCTGTATCAGAATTTGCACTGATTAATGGCATTGCTATCCTAGGTTTCATACCTATCCACATTTCCAATCCTACACATGCTCACACATCTAGCGTTCATTCCTCTTAACAACATTTGAGGGATTCAGACAAAAGATATGTGTAGATAGAAATGCTTACAATAGTTTAGGAGTGATTCATGTGAGTTGCAAAGCATTTCATAAGTTTATGAAAGCTTTGCTACATGCCACTCAGCAGTGGCAAGAGAGATCCCTGGTGTACTGTTTCAGGAAGCACCAGCTCCAAGCTATTGATTTTGCCTACAAGAAAATCTCACCACGCTTGTTTGTTTGGCTATGGCTTTAGCATGCCATAGAGACGTACCTGTGGGGGACAATTTTTGTGTCCTCCATAATAAAAGTTGGCTTTCATAAATGTAGCATGCTGTCAATTCACATATATCGGATTTCATAAATGCTTTTCTCTTCTAGAGCACCTTAAAAATATTCCCCCTTTCCAACTGTGACATCTTATTGCATATGTACATCATTTCATCAAATAGATTGCACTTCATAAGAAATACAAGAGGTCTGAATACAAACAAATGTTCAAATGTTCCATTAACCAAAATGCCATGCTATCAGATAGGACAGCCACTGGTCATTTCAAACTAATTATTGAAAAATGGTTAAACTCCAAGTATATTCTGGAGTATCTCAGTTTTTGCAAATGGAGATCTAGAAATACCTGATGGAAGTCCAGAGCAAGCAAGCTCTTAGAAAGGCCTGCTCACTTTTTTGGGTAGGTTAGGTAAGGAACCTAGCTTCAGGAGATCCTTTGCAATCTCACTTTGAAGAGAAGATTCTTGTGAGCTGTTTGGTGGGTTGCTTACAAGAGATGTCCATTCTCAAACAGAGAGTATTAATTTATTGCTAAGCATCACATGGGAAAACACAACTTACACGAGCAAGAACCTAATAGTTTAGTAAAATAATTATATGTTTTGGATCTAGTTTCCTAAAAGTCAAAAAAGGAAACTTCATAAGCATTCACAAAATTAGCCTATCAGATAGAAAAAGAGAGGGAGAAATATTCCTGTTCTTTCCCTGATAAAATTGTGTGCATTTTCCTTAATGTATACCTACAAAATTAAAAATGTTTTGTTTGCCTTCCAGGTGATTTTTCTGTCCTCTTGTGAATCGCTTATGCCAAACAAGGGATTTTTTTTTAATTCTGTGTGTTTTTCTAGAAATAGAGATCCAAATACCACCTTGTATATTTTCTTGAAAAATCTCTAGAGATCTCTCTAAATATGTGGGCAGGTCATACAAAAAATGCAATGACAATTTTTGCCTTTGACTCAAAGTGGTTGGAAAAAATGTTTATAGGTGCATTCCCAGCACAGGTATTCAATAACTTGACTCCTATAAAGAGTTTATGCAGAATTATCCAAAAATCTTATGCAGAGACCCTGGAGCTATGCAAAGCCAGAGAGAATAATTTTTGTGAGGAAACAGACAGAGCAGTAGTGTGAGTGTGTATATGGAGGTGATGATAACAGCATGGCCTGTCACTAGCAGATGAAAAACTGAAATTCTTCCATGACTTCGCTGAGTTTTGGTTCACCTTATCTAATGTAGAGCTTCATCCTCTCAAAAGGTCACCATCAATAATTCATGAAATAATACTTCATCTTCCCCTCATGTCATCTTTTTTTGTAATTACAGGTTTCAGAAACACAAGTAAGAATTTATTAGCTGGCAGCTCTCTGCAATCATCATTTGAGACAGTGCCCCTCTGCAGAAAACACTCTTCTTCAGCTATCTGCCCTTTTTTCTCCCAGTAAAGTTTGGGGTTTTTTTCCTTCAGCCTTTTTAAGGTTTGCTTTCCTTGTTTCTTCCTGTCTGCAATGAGTAAACTTTGTTAGCTGACTGATGTTGAGCACTTTATTGAATAAATGTAGGCAATTGAAAATGTTGCTGGGTCTGTATTGTTATAACATAAGCAGATTATATTACACTATTAGTCATTTATGCTACTATGAATATAGATTACTCTTTCTATTTTAAATATTTTAATTTAAAATTTCAAGTCAAGAATGTTTGTTGAAAATTAGCCTTGCTGATGTAACTTCTGTTTCACTCTTATTGATATGTACAGTACAACATATCTTGTCTCATACTGCTGTTTCACATATGTTACGTTATAAACCTCCAGTGAAAATGAAACCATCAATAGACAGTCCTTGTGAGTAATATTTTTTATTGCTCACTGAGTAATCAGTGGTAATATTTAGTTCCTAGTACCATCCCACATTGCCACACGTGGTGTTATGGGAATTTGTTCTTTCTTTATGAGATAATAATGAATCAATACAATCAACCAGGTAGCCAGAAAGTCTCCCAGATTAGATAGTCCTGAGTCTCTACTCAGTGCTAATGAAAGATTAAATTGTGTATCTTGTTCCTCCATTAATATTTCCTATCTGGCATTTATGTTTGAGCCAGTCTTACTAATTTTGAGGAGAGGCTCAGTACTTTACAGGAAGACTCTTCCACAGACTAAATCTTTATCAGGTAAGCGTGTCTGTAGCCTAGAGTGTAAATACCAGAAGCTTTCAAGCTCAGATAATGATCCCTACTTTTATCATGGAAATAAAGCATTTATCACATCCTGTCATAAATGCTTATGCATGACTAATATTCAGTTTATGTCTATATATATAAACTTTCATTAGTTTTAATAACAGCTTTTTGCAGTAAACCTAGAGTAAAATAAAATTACTTGCAAGCACTCTGGTTTAATAGTAAAAATGGTGCAGTGTGCTGGCAAGACCAGTGTCCTCACTGAATATCATTAAATAAGATGCATTCTGTTTAAGATAATTTTGGTCTCTGATTTGCTGATAAAAGTAGCCTTTTCACCTCTCAGAAATTCCTTTAGTATTTGAGGACTCTACCATGTCACTTTGAAAAAGATAAATTATCCTCTTTGTAACTGGAATAGAGGTGTACAGAGGGCAGGACTGAGGTCTAAAATGCAGTTCTATCAGCAGAAAGAGTTTAGATTACTACATTACTTAGTGTAATCCCAAACTCAGTTATTCAGAACTGCACTTTTGTTCTGTCCTTTGGTTTGAGTTCATTTTTTCTGGCTTCTTTCACCTGTTTCTTTCTGGATTTACACACTAGGATTATGCCATCCTTCATAGGAATTTTTCTGAATGCCCTTGTACTGTGCCTGCTAGATCTTGTTATCCATCCAATTGGAGCCTCTCTTACTGTCTGTATCATCTCACATGATTCAGGTATTTCAGCTGATGTTTTCTGAACCTTTTCAGAGTTAGATGGCTGGGCAATGTTGCTGTACCATGCAACTGTGCTTGTTGTGTGGTAGTTTAGTTGCTTCCATTTACTTAGCATCATTCTACAGCCTAATACAAGGTCTGTCCTTCCTTCTGCCAGACAGTAATCTCATCTACTAAGATTTTACTGTACATTCTGCTTCCTAAGTTTACTTGACATAGTCTTATAAAAGAAAACCACTGTGAATACTCTCAGTTTCTAAGGGCCCTCAAGTTCAATTGCAATATCTGAAGAGCATTCTCATCATAGCTCTTATATTTTTTCCTATCTCTTGTCTTTCTTGAAATGACCTGGCTACAAACTACTTACTAGTAAGCACTCATGGCTTGATGGGATTGTGGATCAAGAAACTTTAAAATGGCTTTGTATATCCCTAAGAAAACTACAATTGACCATAACTCATGTTAACTACAGAGGCTGATGTATCTTTTTTTTTTCTTGCATAAACTTTCTAATGGACAACATTAAAATCCACCCACTTTATTGTTTTGTT
The DNA here is from genome assembly GCA_013396995.1 of Dicaeum eximium. Classification (NCBI taxonomy): domain Eukaryota; kingdom Metazoa; phylum Chordata; class Aves; order Passeriformes; family Dicaeidae; genus Dicaeum; species Dicaeum eximium. The sequence continues at coordinate 93,614 of VWZP01001398.1, read as the reverse complement.
TCTTAATGGGTTTCCTTCTTATTCTCAGCTTCCTGTACTTTTTTATAGAGTTGGTCATGGACTTAAAAGTTCAAAAAGAAGAAAACAAGTCTTGGTCATAAAATGGCTGATTTTTTGTGAAGAATTACATGCTCCCTTTGGTCACTACCCGATGACTTGTCAGTCAAACATCTGGGGAAAACTAAAATGTCAGCTCTTGTATTTTTCACATCCTGTTTTTCTATTTGCTGACATTGGTGCTATTATTGCTACTTTGGCCATCATAATAAGGGAAAACAGCACTCCACAGACTCTCTGCCACAGTACGCCAAGCAGCTACTCATGGAAACCACTTCTTTGTGGACTGCTTTTCCTAAGAGGCTTTTTTAGCCATTGGTTAAATTAGATTGGCATTTGAATTTCATATTTTTCTCTGCCAGAATTGTCTTTGATCTGATCTCTAATAATAAGACAGTGGTTTTTTTCTGGGATCCATTTCCAGGAAGGTTTTAGGTAGTGTTGTTTTTACAAACTGCCTCAGGTTTACTTCAATCTCAGCTCTAGCCTGACCATAGTATCATCAATTTCTTAATTTTTAAATAGAACCTTATGTTTAAATGTGATAGAAAGCCAGACTTTCAGCAGTATAAACTGAGGAGACTTCAGTGCTATATCAGTTTATTCCAGTTGAGGATCAAGCAAAAAATATAACTGAAAATTCAAACAGATGTAGTTTAAGAATGTTGTTTTATTTATTTTAATTTTTGTAACTCGGAAAATGTAGTAAGTTTTAAACAAATCCCTCGTGGAAGTACTGAAAATTAAGTGGAGAATACTTTTGCTATGTTTTTTTGAGTACAATTACAGATTTCTGTAACACAGACATAATAGCCTACAAAAATTCTTCATGGAAGAGAATTTAAAATTAAAAGAGTTACAGCTCTTATAAATCACTATTTTTGGTTTGGTTTGGGGTTTTTTTGGTTAGTAATAATTGGTTTCAGTCATGTTAATTATCAGGAGCTTCATTAGGAGATGTGATAGTGCTTGGTAGCCTTATTGTGGTATTATTTTGTCATTTGGGTATTTTATCATACATTTGTATGCTTATGTTCTTTAGCTAAATCCTTTCTTTTCAATTAGTGGACTGATTTTCTGACCAGCAGAGCATAAGACAGAGAAATTGAACTGACTGAGCTGTAGGCAGTAACTCAAATTTTTTACCGGGCAAGGCAAGTAGTTTCTCTCTCACATGCATACAGTTGACTCCCATGGAACTTGCTTGTGCCACGTTATCCATACTCTCAGCCCAAGGTCTCACTCCCTTCTTTGGTGGACCTCCTTTGAGGTCCTCCACTCTCTTCAAGTGAGGATGAAATTAATCCACCAGATCAGTTTTACTGGGTGGGGTGAGCTCTAAGGTCCCAGGGAGGCATCTCAGAGTCTGGACTCTGAAAGTTATGCTCCACAACAGCTTCTGTTGTCCTCGGACAAAGCTTTTGTGACAGAGAAGAGATAGCCAAACACACACAGTTCAACTGGTCAGAATGGCTCATTGAATGAGACAGAGAGAATCTTACACTTCCATACTAAATACAGAGCAGTTTTGTGGTTCCCATGCAGTGCTAGTGAGGTGTACCCCCTTTAACAAATCTGTTTACTTTGGCTTAGGAGGATAACTAGAATTTGGCCTGATTTCTTACACTGAACTTTTCTATCTTAGTAAATGTACATGAATCTTACACTCACAAGAAGTTAGTTATATTCAGTGGGGAAAAAAAAAAAACAAGCCTTGGATAATCTGCTGGTTTTCCTACCTGTAGTGGCATATGGGATATATCATGCATTGTTCTCACACTTATGTGACACCTATGTTTTTCAGATCCACAACACTTCTCACAGTAAAGTTATATACAATAATATTCAAACAATGGCTGGGGGAAATGGATATGATAGTATTTGATTTGAATATGCCTTTCTGTTTAGAGAACTTCACTAGCCATCAAGTTTATATTGTTCATGGACTCAGACAGCCAGTTTCATTTATCTGCACCACTATCCATTAGCATTTAAGTGCCAAGCGTAGGGTTAGAAAGATTGCAAGCTTGAACACAGGCTCACGGGCTTCTCTCTGGCTGAGCAGATGGAAAATAGGTAAACAATTCACTTCAGACTGAGTCATAAAATCAACATATACAGAGGGTAAGCAGGGAAAGCAAAAGGAAATGATAGATGAAGAAGACATACAGTCACAACCTGTACACACTGTCTTAAAGCAATATAACTTGAAGAGAGCAAAATTCCAAGACTGGGAGGAGAAGGACAAAAAATATTTGAGTGTGATGTACCTGTACAGATGCTAACATAGAGCTGTTTAAGTTGAGCTGTTTGAAGGTTGGAAGGCATTTGCACTTGGATGAAGATGTCATGCTGGTGCTTATACTGGACTAGAAATTGGTCTTACATGGTAGTAGTCCTTTCATTGATTTCCTGGACCTGTCTCTTCAAATCTGTGACAAAAGTCATCAATTTGCTCTGAAAAGAGGAAGGAAAAGAGCAAACTCATTTAAAAACTCAAGTGGCAATTTGTGGAATTTGTTCTCTACTACTTATTCAAGTAATGAATAGTTAGCAATGCTAACTTCTCTCTGATTCCCTGGTCATTACCCCAGGCATCAATTCAAAGGTTCACATGAAGGAAGTTCACGCTCTTGTAGTCCCCAGCAGCTACATGTCCTTACACCAGCTTATATAAGCCAGCAAATTTGGTAGGAAGTTGGATGTCATAGGAGGCCTTAGCAAAAAGACCGTGTAGTAAAAAGAAAGATTCAAGGTAAGAGTTCCCTAGAAGGATGAATTAATACAGTTACCAACATGTTGGGTAAACTATTTCTATTAATAGATAAACTTTTCCATTTTCAGGTACAGTTTTGTAAATTCCCCATTCTATTTTTGAAAGGTTTATGGGACACATAAATACTTAGTACAGTTTTCCTGATAAGTCTGCAAGATTTATTTTCAAAGTAAGTTTTACTGTTTCTAATATTATCCCTATTAATTTCCAGGAGTACCTTCCAAAATAAAGAGTAACTCAAAGTACTTTCTTCATACTACTAGTACTAGTTTTTGTAAAATAGACCTGTATTTTTTTAATATTATGGAAATAAGGAACAGGCCATGTAGCTATTTATTCTACAGGTTAGCAAGGGAAAGATTAATGGAAATGGTAGACCAGATGGAAAATATTTTCATGTATAGACTGTTTTATCAATGTTTTCGCTGGTGATTTAAATGCATTTTCTTCAACATGAAGAATTTAAATTAACAGTCAAAAAAATAATGAAAAGTGCAATTGCAAAATTGAAATCAGTCGATTAGCTTAGTTTTCCTTATATTTTGCAATATTCCATCTTCAAATCAAAGTAGGTCCTACAACAAAGAAATCAACAAAACCAGGTTGTACTCCTTAAAGAATCACACGAAAGTGCTTCCCAAATCCTGAAATCAGGCTCATAATACAGGGTGAAAATATACTGGAAAGGTATGACAGCATGAATTAACCTGATGCAATCCTGTGAATTAATCCTTGGAATTGTCCCTGTAGTAAATCAGGAGGATTTATTGCCTTCACTGTCTCAAGTAGCAGATCTCCCCAAAGGTATGTTATTGAAACCTTTGTCTGTTGAGTGCCAGAAAGAATAAGATTTTTGGCTTGAAATGAGCAGCATCTTTTTTGTTCATAAACAGAAAATTTAGGGGATTAGATATCACCCCAGCAGCAAGGCTGTTTGTGTTTCTGTGCGCTTTCATAGTGACACATTCATGGATTTGCTCTGGTGCTTTCCTGATTTAAAACTCCTTGTGCACGCAAGGAGGAAGGCTGGAAATAAAATACCAGTTTGCTTAATTAATTTAGAAATGCCTCTCAGATCTGTCACTATTTCTCTTTTTAATCAAAAGACAGTTTGAATAGCAGTAATACATTGCCCTCAAATTAATACCCACCTCGTAATGTCCTAGCATTTTGCATGCAAACTTTGGCTAAGTACATAAGCAATAATCAATCTGAGACATGCCAGGAGGTTTTCTCCGTGGCTCGTCAAATGTTTCAACATGAGATGAGCAGTGCCACTCTCGCTGAAAGAAGCAAGCCCAGTTACTCAACCCTAAGTGCTGTGAAGGAGCCAAAGGGCATCAAACCAAGAAGCAGACAGGGATTCCTTTTGGACTGAAGAATATTCCTAGGTGGCATAGCCTGCTGGATTAGGAGTGATTAATACTCCCAGGCAGGGGATGAGCAAGCCGAGGCACTCTGGGGTGTATCACTCTTGTTGGACATGTACAAGCTGATGACATAAGTAGATACAGCATGCTTAGAAAGTATCACATTTATTGTGTATGTTATGTACCATGAATTTGCATTGTGCACCATAAAAAAAGGTCAGGTTCACCATGTCCTTGAAATGGATTGATGAAGCCCACATACATGAACCCCACAGTTGACTGCAGTGGACAGGCCTAGGATTTCCTAATGGTTTGTGGCCCATTTGTAGGTGCTGCAGAACATCTGCAAGTCCTGGGCAAATAGTGAGACTCCCCAGATTCTCACTGGAATGAGGACAAAGGGAAGGAGCCATGGCACAAGGCTTTGGCTGCTTTTCAGGGAGGAGAGGGGGGACAACATGGCTGTACCAGACATCTTATTATAAGGCACTTTTTCTGTATCAAAGATTGCACTGAAGTTCAGAGATGTCCAAGTTAGCTGTTGTAGGAGTAGCACAACGCTGGCTTTCTACGTTTGCAAGTACTGCAGCCTGACAGGAGTGAATCTGTAGAGCAAAGGGTGCTGAGGACCTAAAGTCTACGTTGTACCCATTTCATGTTGAGTTAGTTTTAATTCAGATAAGCAGATAATCCCAGATGCAGCTGCAGTCCACTGAGCCTGGAAAAGTTCTTTGAGGTTAGTTCGAACTGGATCTAGTTTGCACGGTGCAGGATCCCTTCACAATAAGAAAAGAGCACCGTAAAGGGAGACAATCAGGAGATTCACTTCAGATGTGTGCTCCTCATGCAGACTAGAGCACTATAGTAGCTGTCCCAGGGAGGTCAGCATGAGCTGATTTAGCCAGCCAAGCAGCTGGATTTGCTGGGCTATGCAGATGTCCATGCTGGCGCAGCAGAACTGCTGGTGGTGTCTGAGCTTGCCAGCTCAGTTCACCCCACAGCACAGTGCAGGATTTAGCCAAGATCAAGAATGATTTCAGCAACATAAGGAGTCCAAAGGCTGAGGAAAAGACAAAAGTTTTAGAGCTGCTTTCTTACTGTGTGCTGGTAGTGAATCTTGCAGATGAAAACTGATGTGCAAAAACCTTAGGCTGATGGTTTCAAAAGTAGTCTTTGTCTTGGTGTCATCATTTTGAGTTACAAGGCAAAAGAGCATAAGGAAGCCAAACTGAGAAGTTATTTTTAAACATTTTGGCACAAAAGGCTTGCCTAGGCCCACACAGGAGGTCATAGGCAGAAACATACACAGTCGTCTGACAGGCAATGATCCAGGATTTTGAAATCATGTGGAGAGAACAAGAGTAGTAAAGATAATTTATACCTTTAGTAACATAAAATTAGAATTTGCTGTTCACGATAGCCAGGCTTATCACTGTTGTTGTCTGAGTAAAATCAGGCTTCAAAATTTGTAACTGAAACTGTTGAAGATTGCTCCATTTTACATTTTAAATTGCCTTTTTTTCATACTTTGGATAAAGTAATTTATTTCTAGAAAAACATAGAAACCTATTTACATTTTAAAAATATTTAAATAACTAAATGTTAATGGAAGCAAATGTCCAAGGAAAGAAGACAATGCAGATACAGCTGAAATCAATAATATTATACTAAGATCTCCACCATTTGCAAAGCTTCAGAAGAAAAAGTAAGTTACAATCAGAGAATAAATGTCACAGACCTTCAGCAATGATCTTTATACAGGTGATATTGAAAGCAAAAGCATTGACATTATTGACATACAGCCATACAGGAAATGACAATAGCTATTGCAGAAAGGTATTTGTCAATGCAATATCTTCTGAGTTACACAGATGCAGTTGTGTGGCACACCCTGCAGTAGAGAGCTCTGGAGTCTGGAAGATGGCAGACAAATTTAACAACAGATTTTTGAGATGGGGACAGAATGCCATGTCAGAGTTCACTGAAGTTACAAAACACACATTGACCATCTTGTCTGCTGAAATGTATTTATCCATTTCCGTACACAGCAGGCAAACTTATATTGCTCTCTATTCACATTTCTAAATAGGTATTTGACTATTTATTGCTGTTTTTTAAAGCAGATAGAAATTAATGTCATCTTTGCATAAAAAATTGTAGAGGTTTTGATCAGGATCTCTGAAGGAATGTTTTGTCTAACCCAAAATTTATGCTACTTCTCTTAATCATCCACATATAGATGTGTTTGAACTGTTTTGGCTCAGGTAAGGTTTTTCTGTGACTTACACAGAATGGTTGGATCAGCTTTTAAACGCAATAATTTAATTTGTTCCTGCAATTCATCTTAGGTAGCCTTCAAATTTGAACAAAGCAACATGACTCAGGATATTTGAAGTAATTGCTGTGATGAAATACTAGGTGAGAGGAATGCAGCCTGCTGCCCTGCAGATGAATTCTGCCAAGCAGCTAACAAATCCCAACCAGTCCGAGTATCTTGCAATCTTAAATATTCTGCCAAGACTAAAGAATAGGGGAGATGCGTAGCCCTAAAATACAGTATTCCCATGATAGTAACAGGCATTGAGTTTGCAGGGCCTCAGGAACTGAGGCTGTCCAGGTTTGCTCTTTTTAAACTTTTCTTGATCTCCCTCAATTTTGTTTTACATGGCTTATATCTTAACAGCAGCTTTTCTAATTGAAATGACAATTAGTTTGGTTGTAATATGGAGCTGCAGACCAGTGAAAAAAGAGAGGTAGAAGAAGAAGAAGAGGAAGAAGAAGAAGGAGAAGAAGGAGAAGAAGGAGAAGAAGAAGAAGAAGAAGGAGAAGAAGGAGAAGAAGCACCCATGGACATCATAGTCCCTGCAATGACCAATTCCAGATGGTACAGCTCACCATAACATCACAAACCACCACCACCAGGATGAAACCACAAACTTTGGGACCCAGCAGAGCAGGGGAAAGGTGAGGATAATGTCCAGAAAAGGAGTAAAAACTAGGAAGTGTGTATAAGTTTTAACTGTAATGTTATTAATACTGATTTTTAACCCTGTATAGACTTTTTTCTTTTTCTACTATAATTACATCTGCTCTAGTAATGATTCTTATATTAGACTGTTAAGATCCAGTTATAATAATTACCAATTCTTGGTTTTATATATGTATGAGGTACATGTCCTCTTACCCATAAACAAGTTTAACAGTAGGCAGAGTTCTACATCAAAAAACATTGTTTCCACATGCTTTCTGGGATAAAGTTTCAAAGGATCACTAAAAAGCAATATACTTTATATATGTATTTCTGTATTCAACTGTTCTGACAAATTATTGTACCTAAATATGAAAACAGAAAAGTCACAGGAGACCATGTGCACCTGAAAATTGGTGCAATTGCAGATTTTGTGGGGATATTAAGGAAAGCACTATAAATTTTTCCCCCTGATGCCCAAGATAAACACAGACCCCAAAAAAACTACATGGCTTTTATCTCCTTTTTTGTTGTTCATCCAAAGAATTCTTTGGGGGTTTTTTAGTCATAAAATTTAATATTTAGGCTGATGAATGTGAAAAGTTTGGCATGTTATTCACAATAGATTGAATAAACACGGGGATTTTCCAAGGGTGAGGTAGGGAGTGTGTACAGATCAGTAATATTTTCCTCTTCCAGTGGATAATCATCACTGTGCAACTGGATCAGAGCAAGGATGACTCTCAACTATGCAATCTGCTGGGTTTATTTAGTATTTTTAAGAAGAAATCTGAGTGATCATGCAGGATTGTATGATCTTAGTAATTAAGGTTCACACCAGGCCATGCATTCTGAGATGAGCTGAAAGGTATTAGCAGCTTTCATCTGCTTGCCTCCCGTTTGTTTTACTGTATGCACAGATGCACAGATGAACAATGCCTCAGGAAAAAGATCTGCAGAAACCCCTTCACTTGCAGATTTGTAGAATAAGCTATTTGGACCTCAGCACAAGTATTTTCTCTCAATGCACGCGGATAATTTCCTCGTGAATGGGTTCATGTGTGCACATCAAAAGAGGAAAATCCCTAAGGGCTCAGTTTAAACCAACAATAGCAAAGAAATTCAGGAATCTCTCACCAGAGCATGCCCTGCTTTGCCTACTTTGTATCAGGAAGACTTTGAATGAAATCTGTGACAGCCAGGCAAAACAGGACATGAATTGGCTTTATGGTTGTTCATTTTTAAGGACTTAAAATTAAGCCCTTAAGAACTTACTGGCTTCCTAAGGAGAGCACATCAGCCATGGGAGATGGTGTTGGTAATAGCTGGATGCAGGCAAGGTGAAGGAACACTCACCCCCACCACAGGTTTGGGTGGCAGCACTGTGGCTGTACCCACAACAGTACCTCTTTACAGGTTTTTCTTAGATATGAGGGGAAGAGGCTGTGAAATACAAAAGTGGTGCTATGCAGGTGGCATTAGCACTGTGATGAGGAAAGGGCTGGGTGAGAGTGCTTGGGGTTTGGACCATTTCAGTGCTATTCCTGAGCTACACAGGCCTGATCCATAGGTCTAAACCAGAGGCTAAGTGGTGTGGGTCCCCCACCCCGCGGGCTGGCTTCTCAGAATGCTGCTGGAGCAGGGGCCCAATTTAAATAATAGGAACAGTACTACTACTGATAACAACAACAACAGAACAATAACAATTATGCAACAAAAATAACAATAACATGTATTTTTCTGTCATTATACAAAATTGTATGCTGATATAATTAGTATGTGTTCGAATATAATTAATTATATTCGGATTAATAAAATAAAATAAAAATAAAATAATAATAACAATAACAATAATAACAATAACAATAATAACAATAACAATAATAACAACAATAATAATATTGTTATTAATAATATTATTAATGATAATAATAATAATATACCAGATACTCCCTTCCCGCCCCGAAAAGAACCTCTAAAGAGCAATAGTAGCCAGAGCCCCATGAGCACAAAGTAGTAGCCAGAGCCCCATGAGCTCGGCTGCGGAGGGAGGCGCCGGCCCCGCGCCGCGCCCCGCCCCGGCCCCGCGCAGCCCTGGGCGCGGAGC
>VWZP01001398.1:0-84257 GCA_013396995.1 Dicaeum eximium | reverse complement strand
AGGATGTCTTTCAAGGTGAGCCGGGCGCCTCAAGGGGAGAGGGGCGGGGGGATGCGCGTTCGGGTTCCCGCTTTGCGCTTGTCATGCCGGCGGGCCGGGGAGTGCTCTGCTGTATCCGTGGGTTTGGGGATTGATTTATTTTATTTTTTTAGGAAAACCGAGGGTGGTGTAGGGCGGAAGGAAAGAAAAGAGTAACGTCCTTCCCGGGCTTTGGGGTGCCCCGGGAGTGCTGTGGTGGCAGCTGATGGAGCGGGCGCTGTTCACAGCTGACAGCCCCAAAAGGGTGCGTGCCTTGTGTTACATAAACTGCGAGCCTCCGTGGAGCTGTACGCTGGCTCTGGGGTGGCCGGGCTCCGTGCTGTGGGTTTTGGTGCAGTCAGGAGCCTCCTCCTCACTTTTACGACCATCTCTGCCGGCACTGGTTGTGTAATAGTTAGGAGACAGTCTGTATCCGTGCTCTTCCTTTCGGTCTGTGGTAGCCACTGAAGCCACGCTGGGTCGTTCCCTTTGCCAGATGTGATTGCTGTCACTTTTTGTACTTCTTCCACCCAAACCCACGCAAGAGCAGTCATTTCAAAAGATTGCCTTAAAGAAGTTTTTAAATTTAAGACAGGATTAATAAGATTATTTGGCAAAGAGGAAAGCAAGCAGCAATTTACTAATTATGTTAACAGATAATATTTATGATGGATGTACATCTCTGTTATGCACTTTCTGGATGCTGTGCTTGCCCTTCTCTTATTGATCAGCAGCTCAGTGCCAGTCCTTTGCCATATTGCTTGTTTTGCATTTTTTGATTTGATGGATTATTCCCTGTACTTGCTCTCTCCTGTCAGGATATCTCCCCCCTGGAGAAGCTGGTGCTTCGGTGTCACCACGTCAGTTCAATGGGGGTGCAGCAGGAGGTTCCCACCTGCAGTTAAAGCCCACCTGTGGCAGGCAGCAGAGAACCTTTGCTCCAAGGGCAGCTCAGTCCTACACTTGGTGGTGAAATTATAGAATGCCTTGGGTTGGAAGGGACCTTTAAGATCATCATGTTCCAGCCCCCTGCCATAAGCAGGGACACCTTCTACTAGATTAGGTGGCTCAAAGCCCCATCCAGCCTGACCGTGGACACTTCTAGGGATGGGGCATCCACAGCTTCTCTGGGCAACCTGTTCCAGTGCCTCATCACCTTCACAGTAGAGAGTGTCTTCCTAATATCCACTCTAAACCTACCTCCTTTCAGTTTAAAGCACTTGTCCTTGTCCTATCACCCCATGCCCTTGTAAAAAGTCCCTCTCCATCTCTCTCCAGGTCCCATTTAGCCACTGGAAGGTGCTCTCAGGTCNGCTCTAAGGTCTCCTCAGAGCCTCCTCTTCTCCTGGCTGAGCAACTTCAATTCCCTCAGCCTGTCTTCATAGGAGAGGTTCTGTGGCCCTCTGACCACCTTCATGGCCCTCTTCTGGATTTGCTCCAGCAGATCCACATCCTTATGTTGGGGACCCCATAACTGAGCACAGTACTCCAGGTGTGGTCTTACCTGAGCAGAACTGAGGGAGAGAATCACTTTCCTCAACCTGCTGGTCTTAATTCTTTTGGTGTAGCCCAGGATACATCTGGCTTTCTGGACTGCAGTCTCCATGGTCATCCCCTTTTTGGTCCTGCATTGGTCTCACACCTCTTTTTTTTTTTTTTTTTCTTAGTTTTTCTGTCCATTCTGTCTCTGGGAGTTTTTTCCCACTTTCATTACTCACAAGCATCCACCCTAACAGCCCCATGTGCCTGGCAATGCCAGGTTCTTTTTCTTTCTTATTCTTTTTTGGCCTCTTTGTTTATTTAACTTGTTCTTCAGGTCTTACTTTCTGTTCTGTCCCTATCAGCTCCTTTTCTGTGCCCTATTTCTCATATACTTGTACTCCCTCAAGTATTCCTGTTCAAAGTAGCTCACTGCTTTCCTTTCCCTCTGAAGAATTGCAGACCATACCTCCCTCTCTCTGTTTTCTCTCCCTTTTCTGTGACATTTTGTTTGGCATTTTCTCTTTCTCTCAGATAATGAACTTAACTTGGATTCTTACTGTTTGCCACAGGCTGTTCACATTTTCCATCTTATTATCCTTATCCTACTTACCCATGGCATAGCATTTAACTTTCTTTCTTACACAAATATCCTCTCCTCTACCACATTTTGCCTGACTAAACAACATTTATATATTGAATCACCTTTCCTTTTTATCAGGATCCTTCATGTAGGATATATTGCTATCTAATAAAGAACTCTGCTCCTAAGTTGCACTAACCTTTTCCATCATGCTTGATTGTGATTTCCAGTTCTTCTTCTTCTTTAAACTTTTTACTCAATTCCTCCTTCCCATTAGGATTGGTTTGGAAACTAAGAAAGAAAAGAGAAATTTCTTTGCCAGCACAAGGAACAAGCCAATGGGCAGAGTAGCATTCTCTTTCTCCTTTCTTTTTTTTCTCTTTGTCTATTGCCTCTTTCCTTTCACCTGCAAGATCCCTGTTTAAGAACTGCACTCTTCCTCCTCAGCGGTCATCCCACTGTCACCTGCCCTTTCTCTGCAAACAGTAAATCAAAGGTAGGGCAGGGAGCAGGAGCTAGTGGTCACAGCATTTAAATTATACTTTCCCCCTCAATATTCGTGCAATTACACAGATACCTTAGCACAATTCATTTTTTTCTGTATCCCTGCAGAGAAATGGTTTTGTCAGATTTATAATATATCTTTTCTCTAGGCCATTTTTGAAAAAGTGTTTTTTTCTGATGTCAATACAGCATGAATATAATGCTACCTTTTCATCTTTGGGCCATTGTAAAAGCATACGAACAATCAAAATTATTAGCACAGACAGATTTTAAAATAAAACTTTAGAGGACTTGATGAAGTGAAGGAACTTTTATCCTGAAAGTTACTGATGCTGCCACAAGTGACATAATGAAACAAGCAATTCTCATGAAAGCTATTAGCTAATAATTTTCAAATGTTTATTACATTCTGCTCCTAGACTGTCAGTGCTGAGGATCAGATGTTTACTTTGAGGATGCTTTGGGAACAGACTGGCTTTATTGTAAGAATTACATAAAAATTTTGTCCAATTAATCTTTTGAAATTCAACATCACCTCTCCCTAGGAAGTATCTGATGAGACATGACTGAGTTCATAACTGAACAGCAGCAGTCACATCCTGCAGCTATAAACCCATTTATTGCTCAAAAATAATTCAATTAATTGGATTATTAACCCCAAAGTGCTGTCTTACATTTTGCCTACCAGTGATGTCAGTATTCCTTATGAAAATGAAGATCACAGAGATATAGATCCAGAGATATAAACTGCCACATGGTACACAATGAGGCTGTTCTTGTAAGTTGCCCAGATCATGTGAATGATTTTGCACTTTCATTCACCTTAGCACGTACAATAGCTCAGATTTGCATCTGATTTTTAAAATCCAATCACTGGATGGCTGATGGTCCGAGTCTGCTGTATACTTTACTTTTATACAAGGAATCCCAAGCAACGCAGAGGCACAAGGGGAAGTAAAAGTGCTTAATAGGAGTCAGTTCAAAGGGGAAAAAAACTTAGTTTTGTGTCCTTGGTGCACTGAAGAATTCTTCCTTGGGTCTGATCCAAAGTGTAAGGACAACTCTGCTGGAGAGCTACTGTAGGACTTAGAGGGGAGAAAAAAGAGGTAGGAATTTATGACTCATAAGGCCAAAGACTTTGAACTTCTACTTCCCATCCAGGGTCACACTGGACATTTAGTTCTCTTCTCACTTGAACTGCTGAAAGCAGGTAAGGAGTTCGTGAATATGGATTCCAGTTCCTGCCTACCTGACCAGTGAAAGTGGTGGGGTATGATGAGCCATAATAAAATTCAGTCTGCTACTGTACCCTTGTAGTTAAAACTGAGGTGGATTAAATAAATCCCTTTATGGATGTATTGCCATACCTCTAAACTTTCTAAAACTTTAAGGGATAGTTTGGGACAATAAAAGGCAAGGAATTTGATTGTCCATTCTAAACATAATTCTTTTGCAACAGCTTTCCAGTGTATATCATAATAACAAAGCCAATAAGACAATATTCCTAACTGCCAGCTCTATAAATAAATATCTATCTAATAAATCAGAGCAGAAAGGGCAACATGATCCTCTGTGTGTTTAGGTCAATTGTTTGCTTTTACACAAAATTTTAGTGGTTCTAAGGGTGAAGATAGGAAGACATTACAGTGTTACCAGCAATGAGGATATAAACTGCTGTCTCTACTTTAATCAACATTATCTACAGATTCTCCAGGGAAATCCAATACCTGTGAAAAGAAGATCAGAATTTAGCTTATTGTGCTTGCTAAAATTTTCAGACTCCTACTCCTGCCTGTGCTGGTACAAGAAATACCACTATCAATTTATAAGAAGTGACTTAATATTTATTGAATGGTTGGAACATCTCTCATCTGAAACAGCTGCCAATTTTCCAACCTATTAATATTAAAAATGCAACCCATGGAAAGTGCTCAGTGTGACAGACCTGAGGTAGATTCAGATTCATGATTCTTGTGTCTGCTGGTTTCTGCAAAGTTTATTGTCTTCATGTCAGTGAAAGAAGCAACTTAAACTGTGCTGTCTGTGTGCATTTTAATGATAAAGCATAAAACTATTGAATCCTGATTCCCTGCCACATTACATGTGTGCATTGACATTTAGACAAGAAGTGCCTATGTCATTTCAGAAGCTGAACAATTGACTTTTATATCCACTCTGCACTCTCTTTGGCTTACCCTGAAGGCAGGGTTCACTGCAAAGCAATGCCCCTGGGTATTTTTGACTCTGCTTCGGTGTGACTATTGGTGAAGTGATGTTTTACTGCTCTGTAGGTGGTTTGGGCCCTTATTAAAAAATCAGCAGCATGAGCCTGCTCTAGGATAGGTATCATTGCCATCACAGTGTTTCTCCCCACACTTCACCCTTGACAGTGCTTACCTGTCAAGGCAGTATATTGACAGCTGTCTGCATTGATTAGATGAAGAGGATAGGAGCAAAGTCCATGTCTTTTTTTTCTGTCCTTTTCCTGTGCTGGAGCAGTCATCATTCACTTCTACCCAGGAGATATTGCACATGCCCACAGTCACAGGGTGTTAGTTCCAGGCAGGAGGTAGAACAAGCAGCCTGGGAGACGCATGAGCAATACTTTTCCTGTATTGGAACTTTGTGTGCAGAAAAGGAGGAGATGACAGAGAGCTAATCTGAAATGCAAGAGGACATCCTGCAGCAGGACATGTCAGCAGGATTCTTCAGCCTAACTGTGGCCAGTCCCACCACAGAAGCAGACAATACAGGCATCAGTGAGCATGTTGTTTTCTGTGATGTTTCCCTGTGGATCTGGCCTAGCATCATCATTTCTCATTACAGAGTAATCTAAGAGACATAGGCTGCCATGGACACAAGGAAGACTTGAAATAACATGAGGAAGCACAGGAAGACTGGTCTCTTTAATTGCAAAAGGAAATTAAATTATCTTCCTTTCCATGCTCTTGGTTTGAAAGAACAGCACACTAAGCTGAAACTTTCCTGGCTTGAATGCAGAATGTATGCCATGTGTAGGTGCCCAGTGTATTTTCCAAAGTGATTTATTTCTGCTTTTTTTTTTTTCCTTTTTCCACCAGAAAGAAACACCACTTGCCAATGCTGCATTTTGGGCTGCAAGAAAAGGAAACCTGGCTCTCCTCCAGCTGCTGCTGAACAGTGGGCGAGTAGATGTGGACTGCAAAGACAGCGTATGCACACAATGCACCTACAGCCACAGCACTCATTTTGCATCACTTTCCATAGCCCACCATGCAGAGGGTGTAGTAGGGATCTAACATGAAACATATGAATGTCTTATGGTACTTCTGGGTGATTTAAAACCTTCTCCTGTCAGTAATCAAGCTTGAAACGTAAGATAAAGTAGCATGATGATTTACATCAGTGGCAAGGGGTTAAGAATTTGCCAGCACTCAAAAATGTGTCTTACACAGTTATTTGTGGTGTTGACATTAAAAACACAGATCCTACCACCTCAGGGTTCTCTTTGCAAAGCAATGTCATTGTAGTAATAGATTACAGTGAAGAGTTGGCTGAATTGAGCCCAGGTAGCAATGATTCTGTCAGCTAGCAGACTTTCTTATCATTAGAACAACTGCTGGCCTGCTAAATTCTTCCTCTTCCACCCAGTCTCTGGACTGGGCACCAACATGAAGGCACAAGATTGCCAAGCAAGAGGAGCTCGGACACGTGACAGATTTCATGGGAATTTCCTTACTGTAATTGACATGAGTTGAAATTAGTTTTGAGATTAGAAATGGGTTGACAACACACATCATGAGCAAGTCTTTCTATTCTGCCTACAACACATGGTGAGATACTTGATTGTGCTAAGCTGAGTCAAAGAGCAAAAGGAAAAGGAGGTTGAGAAGTTCCAGGTTTCTTTTGTTTATCATTGGGACTGACAGACATGGAGTCATGCTAGTGTTGGCAAGGATTAATGCCACTTCCAGCGCAAAACATGAACTTGCCGCAGCTTCTGTCACTTTGAATACCTTCAAAGTGTAAGAGATTTTCTAATCCCATTGACTTTAACCTATCTTTTCATTTTCATTTCATTTTTGCCCTGTAGGCAAGTATTTGTCCCACAGTACATCTGGAGTTGGTGCTATGACTGTCCTTCTGACAAGGGAGGGAAGCTTGTTCAGGTAGAGGCTTGTAGTAAACAAGACAGAGATCAGTGTGAAAAAATTAAGTCATTACTGTCCATTTTTTTCTCTAAAGAAGGCTAACTTTGGACAAGAACTTTCACTCTGCACTGCGTTAATAATTGTATCAGACATACACATTTTCTAGACTAAATTATTTCTTTTACAATTAAGACCACATGTTTCTTTTTTGTAATGTCACCCATTCCTTCTTTAAATTGAGCTGTTGTGTGTGAATGGTTTTGAAGGATGTGCTTCGTCCTTATGCATGTGATCTGTGCATATTGGCCATACACTGCATACATAAAAATCCTACTTCATTCACTGGAAGTGACCTTCAGGTGTACTGAGGGAGTTGAACACAGATTTCAGTACAGAAAGTTCTCTCTTATAATGTGAAGAGTCACTGAGTGAGATTGCTCTTATTATTTGGATAGGGAATTACTGTTCAAACCCAGCCCCTTCTCCTGACTATGACTCAGAATTTTGACTCAGCTGAGTCACTCAGCTCCTGTGTCTGAGGTTATTCTTCTGGAAATGATGCAAAGAACTTTGGGATTCTCTGATTAAAAAGAGGGGGGAAAAAGCTGTTTAGAAACCAAACCCATTGTTTTTATACTAGTTGCACTTATTTTGGGACAATAAGGTATCATAAGCTCCCTCCAGGTTTTTGGCAGAGATGCTGTCTCATCCAGACAGCCTGATTCATTGCTGTAGGTGTCTGTTGAAGGTACTGACTTGTTTTTCCTTACTCCCAGCTTGGCACAACAGCTCTGATGGTAGCATCTTACTATGGCCACATAGATTGTGTACGGGAATTGGTGTTGCAAGGAGCAGATATCAATCTGCAGAGAGAGGTAGGATTCAAACAGGGCTTGATTAAGTGACTGTTGGTTTGTTACTAATAAGAGTGTTGTCTGCTGCTTGTTGCCAATTGTTTCTTTGTCACTTGCTATATAGTGAATTTATAACATGCATAACAGGCTCTGTTCTGAAGACATCAGGGAATCAGATATCTGGAGTTTACAATAGAAAAGCAGATGCCAGAGGTACATATATGATAACTCATGAAACATTTTCAGCACATCTGGTTGGTGAGGGTCCATTACATCTGGGATGTAAACCCCCCAGGGTTATGCCATTTATGTATTTGCAGTTTTACTTTTTGGCACAACAATTTACAGGTCTCTGGATGGGATAAATAATAAGAAGACCTTTACCTTTTGATTTGCAGCCTGGTCATTAAAATGGAGTGGATGCCATTGCTAGCACAGGGATTATTTTTGACTCTGTATGTTTTGGAATTTCTGCCTTTTAGTCTGAGCCAACTCATGTCTAGCAGTCACACAGCTTTATCACCCATGCCCTTCCCTGCATCTCTGCTTGGCATTCAAAGCACGTCTTGCACCATGACATCAGCATGGAAGGGACATCAGCAACTGATTTTTTTGGGAAATTTCCTTTCACTCATACTCCATGAAAACAGTTCTAAGGATTGCAGTTGCTCTGGCCTGTGTGTTGGCTGCGCAAAGAGCAGAATTGCTCTGGGACAACCACTGGTTTTAAGAGAAGAGCAGTTGAAGGAGGGCATGAAATGACATGGGATGGTGGCAGGTCGTGTAGGCTAGCAGTGTGCTCATTGCTGCAACAGTACAAGCCAATGTTTCTTACTTTCCTCGGTTACCTGGAGCCAGAGCATTAATCTCATGTTGACATCTGTAAGTTACTGAGCCAGTGAATGCCATGTTTGATGATGTAGGTGTCTTTGCACTTACTGGCCTAAACTTGCTCTAACCGTGATTGTCAGTGTCTTTCAGTGAGGTCCTGTTCTAACAAAACATGTGCTTAAATATGTCCCTTCCCTTAGGTAAACATTGCTTGGAAAGAAGCAACAAAAGAAAAAGATAAGGACGGTTTTATGGAGCTGCTCTTGATTATCACTAAGGAAATACTGACTCAACAAGCCAACAAAAAGAAAAACACTGAAAGCCTCCAAAATCCCTCTGTTGCAGAAAGGAAGCAAAACAGATGAAGTTTAAGCACTAAAGACCAATGGCGCTGTTGTGCAATTAAATGCAGTTACTCCAACCAGTGCTATTGTCCTCTGAAGTTGTTGTGAAGCTCAGGAAAGTGAGAGTTCCATAAGTGTGCTCAGGAGAGTGGGCTGAGACTGGGCTCTGAAATGGTCTAAATGGGGCCATGTACTATTGTAAAGGCTTTGGGCACTGGAGTGAATTTCACATGTAGCTCCCATTTCCTGTACTTTCTACAAGGGATGAGAGAGCCCAAAGTCAGGAAAGCCTGCATCTTCCTTCCTTCCCTCCTTCCTTCCTTCCTTCCTGCCTTCCTGCCTGCCTTCCTTCCCTCCTTTTACTCAAATGTATGATGCTGGACAGATTTTTCAGTGCAATGGGAAGAAGACTGAGATAATATACCTGGTGTCCTCTGGAGTCTTCAAATTCATCATGTCTTTTCAGCTGGTATTCAACTGATTGAGCTCAATATTTTTTTAATTTGAAATGTCTATACTTCAGTGAAGTGTCTTATGTGTTTGTTGCTATTTTAATCCATTTTTCCTTTACAGTCAGGTGCGACTTCTCTGTTCTTTGCTGCACAGCAAGGCCACAATGATGTAGTGAAGTTTCTCTTTTCATTTGGAGCCTCCACTGAATTTAAGAATAAAGTAAGATGATGGGTCTATTTTTGCATGCTGATACACTCTGACAGTCAAGGCTGGGTTTTTTGTATTCACGTGAAACATGACAGGGCAGTGTTAAGATGATGAAAGTTCCTCATGTGAACTTTTTTTGAGTAATATGAGTAAAACAACATATTGTGAAATATTAACTTTGGACTAGCTTTTCCTACCTAGACTTAGTGGCATAAGTTCATCAAGGTCCCTTGATAGTGATATCAGTTTTTCTTCATAAGCCATACTCCAGTACAAGATCAAAGGGTCTTTTTATACATACCAGGTAGGGTCCTGATTTAGGTGTTTATGTACTCTGGTTGCATAGAGCTTACATTTCATCACCGTTGGGATGTCTCTGCATGCCTCCATAGAATACATAAGAATATAATGCCTTCAGTCCTCCCTAAATTCCCACTTTCCTATCTGGGACAAGAAGATGAAATGCACCTCAGAGTTTTATTTCTTTGTTCAGGCAGGTCCTTTTCCAAAATCTTCTTAGAACAGTCAAAAGCACAAGTGGCAGGGCCTGGGTTCCTCGCCCCTCATGGGGTCAGCAGCAGCAAGATCAGCAGTTCATCACTGACAGCAGTACATCAACCCAGTTTTTTTGCCCAAGGCACCTCTGCTTTCAGCAAACAGGGGGAAAAGCAACATATTTTCATTAAATATACTTGTCCTTGACATGCTGGCTATGTTTTGAAGCATTCCCATTATGTGGGGAGGAGGACACTTGCTACTTATCCGGGGATCCCTAGTGATGTCTTTGAAGTGATGTCTTTGAAGAAGTTCTTTACCCCACAGTAATCAATTTCTCAATCAATTTTAGCCTGTGATTTGAATGATTATCTCAATCCATACCTGCTTTCTGGACTCCCTGGAAATGCAGGGTCTAGATACTAAGGGAATTGACAGAACAACAGAAACTCAGCTCCTTATACTGCAGGAGCTAAAAATGCTGGTATTTGTGGCCAGAGATCACAAATGCCCACAGAGTAGGATTCTGATACCCCAGGGAGCTGTGCTTGTGATGAGCAACTCTCTGACTGCAGCAGCAATCAGTAATAAAAGTATGAATGAAATTGTGGCTGTTTAAGACAGCATGGAGTGCAGCTGTGAAAGTTGGCAATGCAGGAGGTTGCGGTGTTAGGTATAACAGCTGTATCTTAAAGTGCTGGATAATCTCGTGTGGGACAAATTTCTTGGGTCAGGTTGCACATTAAAATAAATGTTGCTTCTCTGACTTTTATTTCAGGGTATGGGTGGGGTTAGCAAGATTCAGAGGTGTCATCTTCTCTTGCATTCAACTAGCAAGTCAGAGGCTCAGTACCTTATTCTGTCTAGAAAGACAGTTACATCTTCACTCAATCTTTCCACAGCCTGTGAACTAGGAGTTTGTGAAGAGGCCAAGGTTTGGTCCAGGAGGTGAACAGAGGCTTGAAATTGTCTGATCCTTCATGACAATATACACTCTTTTATGAAGCATGCAAAATACATTGATGTGAAACACTAGGACAGATAAAAGAGAGCAAAGATCTAAAAGAATATTCCTATGTTCAGCTGTTCCAAATGGCTTCCATCTTTGGACAAATGCGAGTTTGGGGTCTACTGTTACTCAGTTTGAAACTTTAATCCCAGCCCCTCTTTTCCTGCCTGTCTCTGCTTCTGAACCCAGACCTGACTTGGCCATATGCCAGTCCCAAGTACCTTTTAAGATGCTCTCCAGGCCACAGCTTTCTGTTACATCCAGACAAGCTGGTTGAAAGCTAACACCAGCTCCCAATGGACATAACGTGGGAAACTGGCGTGTGATGTGCACGTGAGATGATTTTCCAGCAGCATCACCCAGGTGTGCCTGAGCAGGAGGCACCAGTCAGGTGCAGAGCATGGACAGCCCACGTCTTCCACTGGCCCACTAGTGTGGCTTTATATCAGTTGAGTCTTCTGATTTAATAATGTGATTTGCATAGCTTGGAGTAATTCCGTCGTTCTGTTAACAGGTGACCAAGGTGACAGGCGCCTCTATTCCTCCCAAATCCCAGAAACAATATAGTTGATAAAATACGCCATTTCAGGTTAGGGATAAGGCATTTTCTCACTAAGACACTCACCTGGGAGCATCACTGGAAAAGCTATGGCTGATCCTGTTTTTAAAGGGCAGTGCAAAGTTAATCAATTTGCAAAGAATATATATATTTCTATTATATGTTATGACATGGATTTGGAATAAGCACACAAATTATATGTATCCTAGAAAACAGAGACTTTAACTAAGGAAATGCAAAGCCCAACATCTTTTTCATGCACTTATCTGTAAATTGTGATTACTACATTTGTTACTCATATGTGAAAATTCTGGAGAACTGTCTAAATACAGGCATGCAATTCTTGTTAAGCCTTTTATCATTAGAATTGATATTTGCTATGGCAGGTGAAGTAAAACTATTCTAAAATAGTGTAATAAAGTAATTAGCAATAAATGCTGATGTTCCAAAGAGAATGAATAGTACTATTAAAAATTAACTATTATATAATTATTACATATCATATTAGTCATTAATATTATTTGGCATTGTCCCAGTCTGACATCCATAGAAATATTTAACATAGGTTGAAACTTTTTTCTTTTATTCTGATAGATGTGATAAGCATGTGAGTTCTTCAAAAACATGGTGGGATATTTTCTGAGCAGTATTGCAGGTTCAACTGTATGTCAGAGGCTATTTTTCAGCAGGCAGTGATTGCAGAAGATCAGATTTCCTCCTCTGTACCATATTTAAGAGATGGTAAAACAACATATAATTCTAAGCTATTTCAGGTGATGATGACAGAGGAAAGGGGTCAGCAAATACTCAGGGAAGTCTACACCACTTCGCGTGGTCTTACCCAGTGCAAATATTTTCACTGCAGATCAGCAGCTGCTGTTATGTGCTGGCAGTGAGGAGGACAGACTCTGGGGAGGGACGAAAAATGGTTTCAGGGGAAGAATTGCAGAGGTAGCTGAGAAAAGTCCAGCTCCTATCTGAGCTGGAAATATTTGCAGTGCAGGAATAATAGAAGGTTCATTGTGTCGGGAAAACAGGATATGAGCAAGAAGTGAACCCAAGGCAATGTGCCCTCTCTAAGGGGTGGCAGAGTGGCCTCCTGCCCACTGCAGAAGGGGTGATAGCCCCAGGAGCACCTCAGTGCTTGCTCACGTGTCCAGCTCCCACTTGCTGCCCTGCTCAGAGTTTCCAAGAGGCTTGCCAGCACCAAAGACGCTGCTTGAGCTTTGTACTTATCTCAGCTGAAGCCAAAAAGGAAAGAGGTAGTCACGTGGCTGGAAGGGATGTTAAAACTGTCACTTACGTTTTTTTTTTTTAGTCCCCCACAGCTTATTTGCTTTCCCTATGGTCTGTAAAGTATTGAGGTCTTCAGCTAGAGCTTGCTGGAGTAAAGTGTAAGAGAAAACCAGATGGAAGCTCAATAGAGGCAAGAGGGGGACTGAGTTTTCTCCTACTAATAAACAGTGGACCTTTGCACTGTTTGACAATTCCTTGATTTAACTAAGTGCTGTCTTTTCACATGGCAAGTGGAAAAGTTTCCTGCCCCCAGCTTCCCTTTCTTACAGAAAGATGTATATCTGATTTTTCAAAGTGGTACCCCCAATTCAGAGCATGCAGGGGAATCCCAATCTCTTCTGTTGAATGTATTCAGCTTCATATATCAGACAGACAGTAGAGCAGGTCTTAGTGCTCAGTTGTCCTCCTGATCAGGGACCAGATCCTTGAGCCCAGGAATTGTTACCCACTTCTCTCTGCCGCAGTAAATACTTGATTCAGAGTGGACAGATGAAACTGGGAACCATCCAATGATCCTCTTCTAACCCCTGGACTCTGATCAAACTAATCTATGAAAATTTGGTCACTTCAGTCTGAAAGATCCAAATGGTGTATTTTAGAATTGTGTTACTCTTTCAAAAAAACAAATGTATCTGTCTAAAACTGTTCACTGGGTTGAACCAAACACTTGATCAGCAACCTCTTCTTGAATTAATTAGACACGTCTTGAGAGAGTGTTGCCATTCTTAAACCCCAAGCGGTCACATCTCCCAAGCTGGGATCACACATTAGGATTCCAAGCATTGGGCTTCAGCTCTGCTGTACCAACTGTGGTCAGCTTTACAGGTCTACCTTTTATTTGGGACCTGTCACTTGGTTCCCTACAGAAATTATGATAATAACCGAACAATATTCTAAAAATAACAGGAGTTTGTGGAGAACACAAGAATTTTAGAAAACAAAAGCCAAACCATAAAGCAATAAACAAACTTTTCCCATATGCAACCAACTGAGCATGTCCCTCCATACAGGGAATTTTAATACTTTTAAGCTTCCTAAAACTTTTCCTTCCCTGCCTCTCCATGGAGGACCTTCAGTCTGGATAGCATAGTTTCTCTTCTTAATTCACTAACCTTTCTCTCTCAACAAAGTTCAGGGNTGGTTTGGTTTGGTTTTGCTTTTGTTTTTTTAGCCCTTTGTTCTGGTAAGTCACCACTTGAGCAAAGTGTCTTTCACTTGGCTGGGGACAGGAAATAGGTTTGATGAAGCTATTAGCTTTTCCATTGTCTTTTAACTGTGTATAAGGTGTTTTTTAATCCAAGCACAATTGTGATTGCTTTTGTGTTTTGTTCCAGCAGTTCCCATTGAATTACGGCAGTTTAATTTGGCAGGAAACTAATTTCTCATAAGAGAAATTTAACTCCACTGACCTGATTACACACTGCATTTAGTCAAATAATCCAGAATTAATAGGCAATTCTTAGACTGTCATACGACAGCCTCACACCTCTGCCTTTGCTGACACCCAGCCTTCTTTTCTTTTCAAAGTTGTGGCAGGAAGGGTGAATATGAGATTTTGGGGGTAGCTATAAACAGTGCCTGTGGGTTAGTTCAGTCATGTCAGAGCTTGAATTTTCACCAGGCTATTACAGCCATGAAATTGCACCATTGATTAATAAATTTGATTGGCACTTCTCGTTATAAAAGATCTGTTTGGTCGCTCAAGCTGTAACTTCTTTTGTGGATATGTCTGTGTGGAAAACTTCAGACAACTTGGGAGTTGATTCAGAGAACAAGTCTAGGCCAAAGCACAGTCTTGTCTCCACATTAATAACAGCTCTAGAAACCATTTACCTGAAATACTTTAGATAGCTTATCTTGTGGAGGAGAGACTGGAGACTGGGAGAAGGCAGGGGAGGAGAGAGAAGACCTGTGGTGGGGACATTCTGGGGTGTGCGTCATCTTTGCACGATGGCATGGTGCCATCCCAGGCAGACGACAAGAACTTCCTCTCCATAGCTGAAATACTGGCAAGTTTTGAGTGGGGCACAGCACATTTAAGATGGCAAGACCCACGTTTGCTGTCTCAGTTGTTTGAGGTGGTTTGGCGTCAATCACCAGTGACACTGAGATGTTTCCCTTGTCAGTTGGCTCCCAAGGGAATGTTTCTACAAAGGAGGGGTTGATGCATGTGCCTAGATCTCCCTTTAGTGGGGATGTGCAGCAAATCTAACTGCCTGGGATTGATCCCACCTGCAGGGATCGCTTCTCAAGCAAAGTAACAGTGCTTTCACTGGTGGTCATGCCTTTGGTCAGACTCACACTTCCATAGTCAGCTAGCACACTTTAAAATGCTTCCTCTCTTCTCAGCTTCAGGCCAATAGTCCACCGATGAGAGGCAGGACAAAATAGGCCACAAGGTTCAGGCCAAAGAAGAGCAGATGATCAATAGACTCTGGAGCAGTGGAAAGGTGTGCTGTCCTTCCATTGGTGGAAGAGTTTGGCAGGCATGAGGAATTTGGCTGTAAAAGGAAGAGATGTGGAGGAGCTTGGAATTGTGAAAAGAACAAAGCTTCTAATGGCAAGGCAGAATATGAGGAACAAAAATCAGAATTTTCTTAGTTCCTTTCCCTCCCTAAAAAAACTCAGGAGAAAAATTTATATAATGACTGAGCCAAGTTGAAAGATTTACATGTCAACACTTGGCATTAAAGTTATGAAAGATTCAGTAGCTACTCATTACAGAACTGCTGTGAGCCAAATTCTGAAAAGTCTTAAAGTTTGGCTCTTTTTTTTTTTATGGTGATGTTTAGCACAGCACCTGACCTCTCACCTGACTGTACCCATTCTTTGCTTTTTCACAGGATGGAGGCACAGCTCTCCTGGCTGCCTGTCAGTACGGGCATGCAAAAGTAGTGGAAACTCTGCTGAAGCATGGCGCCAACATTCACGATCAACTCTATGTAAGTTATTTGACACACACAATATTGACAATGGTGGTGGTGGAACAAATGTGCTGTTGCTTGGACAACAGCAGACACCCTGGCTCCAGCACAGACAGGCATTTGCCAAATACTGCAGTTTTATAGTACTCTGTTCCTCTAAGATGTGGATTTTGTTAACTGTCTGCTTTTCATGATGCTGAGAGAAGTAGTACAAAATCAGAAAAGATTCTTTGGCTGCCTTTTGGTTCATGAGGATATGTACCAAATCTGGAACAGACTTCTGCTACCCATAAGCCTTGAACAAAAAAGCATGTCATGTTCTACCATGATTTGCAGAAGAGTGAATAGCTCTAGAACCTCTGAAGTACATTAGTTTTCTGCCAGAAAGAATAGTAAAATTTAAAATCTTTAAATTACTTCAAAGTGTTGGGGATTTTTTTAATATCAATTAAAATTATGTTATTTGGTATTTGTGAATATCCAGTTTGCCAGTGTTTAGGGTAAAGTAAGGTTAAAATGGCTGATGTTGTTTAGTTGACTTTTTCCAAAAGTTGGATTGAACCAATGAAACTCTGGATTTAATTTACTCCAACAGAGACACAGATAAGTTGAGCTTTTCGGCATTGAACAGAAATGAGTAGCAGATTTTGCCTCTGCTTCCCACCACTCTTTCCTACCCCAAGGCACTCAAGGCTGACAAAGAGGAAGTTGTTTATTTGAGATAGATGAGTTTTTTTCAGCTGTTTCCATTGGCTTTGGATCTGCAGGACGCTGTTGCTCTCCCAGTTCCTACTGGCTTGCAGGGGAGCTGAGAGCTGGTGACTGCCGAATTGGTCCTAGGGGATCCCCACCTCAGTGCTGCCTCACCCCTCATTTATAAAGAAGATTGTTCCACCCTTGCTGTTGTGCAAATAGGAATTGTCTTTCTGATCTGAGGGCAGTGATTCATCCCTCTGCAGGGTAATCCCAGGGGCTGCCACTCAGTTTAAAAATAGCTATGGTGCCACACCTGCAGACTCTTACCCAGAGGTCAAGGCAGTAAAATAACTTCCTTGTTGTCTCTCCTGGAAATGAGCAATATTTGCAATTGGATTTTAAAATGTACTTTTATTGCTCACAGACATTGGGCAAAGCCAGTCAGAAACAGTTGTGTAATAAAATAAGAATATGATCTCTTGAAAAAAAAGTGTTGTCTAGCTCTTTTTATGGGCCAAGCTGCATTTGTCAAGTGGTACTTGGATGGCAGTTTCACTGGCAGCCAAATGAGAGGGATTTTGAGCATACACTTGGATACTCCTCCCAAAACCATCAAAATCAATGTTTTAATTTTAAATTGACTCATGTGAGGGGTCAGGAGAGCAAGAGGCAAAAGAATACTCTAATTAAACAGTATTTCTTGCAGAAATGTGTTGTAGCCTCAAAACAGCATTCTTGTTATAGCATCAATTCAAATCAAATAGGTATCAGTGAATGCAAGATTCTACATCTTGATTGATCCCACAATAAAGAGCTTTTTTTAATATTACACAACCTTGTTTACTTTCTAAATTGAAGTGTCCTCTGTCTCTGGAGGAAGCCTGCAAAGGCTCTGATACTGCAAGGTTTTTTCATCTACTCAGACAGCAACCAGAGAAAACACCCCATCAGAGGGCCCAGGGACAGGCATTAGGTTCCAGCAGACGCCTCTTTTGTTTACCAGGACATTTGTCTTGAAATCAGTGTAAAACACCCTAAATTCAGTCCCTGGGACACTGTATTCAGCTCATGCTTCACCAAGTCTGTGCTGGGTTTTTCAGTTAGAGGAGCAGCTGCACACTCTCTACAGTCAACAGCATTTAGTGCCAACATGGTGATATGCCAACAAGGTCAACAGCAGGCTTTCACTAAAATGCCCTGTATTTTGTGATAAGCACCTGCCTGAGTTGGCATGAGAGGTGTACTTGCACATCTGAGATGCAGTAAAGGGGTTAATTCCTGTCTCTATTTAAACTAAAAGATTCTCGCCTCCTGGGAAAACTTGTCCTAGCACATCCTGTGCTTAGTGCTGTGGATGTAGGATGGGTAAACACCTGTCCCACCCTCAATACAGATTTCTACTTATAGTTGGTTAGATGGATTATAATGCTGTTTGAAAATGTTCCATCAAAAACACTTAATGAAATATGACTTTAATTTTTTTTTCCTCTGGAAGGGGTTTCTCTGAAGTAAAATTCTGAGAACATCTGCACATGAAAGACATGTCAAAGAAAAATAAAACCCTGTATTTGTTCACAGTTTATTCTTTCACAAGCTTTTTTGCAGGAAAATTCTGGTTTCTGATGTGGCTACAAAATACTTTTAGATTACTATGTTACAGGTGAAGTCACTTCTACAAGATGTGCCAGAGCAGAAGCATGGTGGCTTCTGGGGTGGCACAGTAGTATGGCACAGGCCTTACTCCTTCAGCCTCAAGGGCAGCCTTCAGAGCTGGGGTTTGCAGCCTTGCAAAGTACCTGACATGTTTCCACCGTGTATTCACGTACCAGAACATTTCTGCATGAACATATAAAACCTAATTAAACCTATATTGCAGTACAGGAGCTAATTTCTAGTTATGCAGCTCAATGCTTCAAAGAACTAGACTCTTAGTATTCCAGACACAGGATTCAATGCTAGATTTGATATATGATGGGAGCCAGTATTTGTGCATACTGAATGAAAATGTTGCCACACTTTATTATGAACTAGACTGCATTTTGGTCGTTATTTCTTGAGCATGGCTGCATATCTGCTGTTACAAAGCATAATGACTAAAGACTGAGAACTTAATTCAATTTGATTTGGTTTTGTGTGGAAAAATGGCATCACTTCAATGCAGTGTAAAACAGATGTGTTTGTCTTTAGGATGGAGCTTCTGCAATTTTCCTGGCGGCACAAGGAGGATATCTGGATGTCATCCGATTGCTGCTTTCTTCAGGAGCAAAGGTTAACCAGCCACGACAGGTATGATCATCACTTCAGGGCAAAGCTGGGTTCTAATTTTATAGTTATGAAAATTAACACTGGAATTTTCTTCAGGCATTGGGCTCCTGTGGAGGTGTTTCATTGGAAGGCAATTGTGGCTGTGCCAACATTCTGTGTTTTAGTTCAGATTGGTAACATGATTTTGAAGTCAATACCTCAGTCATTTCTGAAAGAACTGAAACTGAAAGCTCTGCTCTAGATCTACACGTTAACCTATGAGCCACCATCCCTGGAGGTTTTTAAAAGACAGTGTAGGTGTCTTCGGCACACATGCACATGGTTTAGTGGTAGACTTGGCAGTGCTGGGTTAACAGCTGGACTCAGAGGTCTTTTCCAGCCTAAATGATGCTATGATTCTAGAGCAGATCAAACCACTGATTGCTCCTTTAAACAGGTTTGAAGCACATGCATGTTTGGGTCAGGCACAAAACTAAATCAAAACAAAACCCTCCAGCCGGAGAGTATGAAATGTTGATGTAAGGGCCTTGCACTACCTCTTGCAACTACCAATCTGTTTGTGTTGTACATTACTTTTGAAGGTCTACACAGCCTACAACATTTCTGAGTTCTTTTGAAAATTGTTTGAAAAGCTTTCAAAAATCTGGGCACTCTAGGAGGAAGCAGTACTAAATTCTATTTTTTGAAATCTCCAGACCTTCAGACTTGGCTTTGGTGTCAAAGTTTATCTTTGACAAATGCTTTTATTTTTAGTTTTACTTTTGTTTATTTATTTGTTATACTTTGCATCATTCCTGTGCACTCTGAAATTCAGGCATGAGTGTTGCCTTCATCTCTGGAAGTTCTTGATACATATGGAAAGCTTTTCTCCCCATTTCCAGCTAGTTACTCTAGTGGGCCTGATGTTGCAAACACATACAACCAGTGGCAGCTGTAAGCATGAAATTAGCTCCTCTGCAAGTAGTAGGGCTGCTGTTTGATCATTAAATGGGGAAGTGTGAGCTACATTTGTGGCTGGTTCAGAGATCCCTCTTAGGGGGTCCGCTGTGCATCACTGGATGCTGGAGTTAGGTGAGGGTGCAAGAGGCTTTCTTGGTTTTAAACTAACTATGGGATAGGTAAGCATATGTGGTATACAGAGAGACATATAAAAGCTCTCTTGCTTTCCAAATAAAAGGGTTTATTAGTAGTTTTGCTGTTTCTTGGCTCTAAAATCAGTGCCTAAATAACCAGAAGTGGAGTTGCAAGCTAGCTTTTCACCCAGCACATAGAAATGTCTGGTGCTTCTCAGGAATCTCTACCTGCTTTGAGCAACCCTTGCCTGTGGTCTGCTGAAACCCTGCAGGCAAGGTAGCTGTCCTGGTCTTCACTGCACATTTGAAATTGATGGGATAAGGTCTTGTGCTTGTAATTAGTCATGCATGTCAGCCAGGTGGCTGTGATCACTGACTGCAGCAAGTGAAAAAGCAGCAGGCAAGGGCAAATGAGAGCAAAAACTCCAGTAACAGTGGCCAACGTGCATGAGACAAGCTCTGCCAGGTATTTTCAGTATTTCCTTTCATCTGCACAAAAAGCCTGACAAATCATAGCCTGGCAACTGACACTGATCTATATGCTTCTGCTGCATGTGTAGGTCTGTGTACACTCCTAGCTGTAGAAAGAGGATAAGTATTTAAAGTGCTTTAACTGAAACAGTTTTCCTGCTGCCCCTAGCCCCACCTCTGAGCACCAGAGCTAGGCTGGTAGCTACCCCCTGGATTGAGGCATTAGCTGCTCCTAGGTTGACTCCACGCTGTCTCCCTCAAAAAACCTTAAGAAATGTTAAAAGCTGTTAATTAAGTCTAAAATTTCAATGTAGAAGGAGAGATCAAGATATGCATTAATGCCTTTTGAGTAAGTCAAAATAGGGTTGGGGAGCTTTATATCTGGCTGAACCCTGTTGCCATTAAAACTGCATTCTGCTATCTGTAATTATAATGCAGCTAATTCTCTCTGACACTATTTTCTTAGTTCTCTAATCCAATTTCTACAACACAATGTTTCACGAGGCATTTTTAAATCTTAGTTGAGGCAAAGTCTTGTCTCTGTGTGAATGCTCCTCCTGGCTCCCCTGTTTCATCTCCAGCAGGACAGACCTTCTTTGCTTGAGGGTACCTCCGATCCCTGCTAAGATTATGCCTGAATAAGTGCATGGCATTTGTATTTGGGCCCATGGTAATCTGAAACATTTCCTTAACAAATGGAACATTTTTACTGTTTAATTAGTCAAGTAATGGTTGGATGGACTTCAGTCTCTTTCTTACAACAAATGGATTTGTACTTTGTTAGAAGGGGGTGTGTTGGTCATGAGGAATGGAGCTCTAGAAGGGGCGGTTTCGACAACTCTCGCTCTCATTTACAAGCTACATTGCTCCCACTGTGGTAGAAAACTTTTCCAGGCAACGTTACCTCAAATACAGGGCTGCAGAGTGCCAGGTGTGAGTTCATCTTCTCCTTCCTCGTGGTGTCCAACTTTTCCTCTCTACCTAGGGAATTTGGTGACTTAATCCATGGACCTGCACACATGCATCTGCCTTCCATGTCTCCTCCAGCTGCTGTAGTGTCTATCAGTTTCTCCTCAGTCTGGTGTCCCACCTCGTGTCCCATGGGGGTATTTCTGACACCACAGAGCATTCTGGATAGTCCTGGCTGTCCATGTGCAAGCCCTTCAGCTGAGCTCTCACAAGATCAAATAGTGAAGCTTCCTGCAAAATTTCTTCCCTGGCAATGTCCTTTCTCTTGTGTTGTAATTGCCTTCTGCTCTTGCCAAAATTGAGGAGCTGGGCAGGAATTCTTTTGTCATCTTTTTGTCTAGACAGAGCTAGGGGCAATGTCTGAAGCCTGCTACAGGAGATGTTTCTGTGCTTCTTCAACTTACAAAACAAAGCTGTAAGATTCTTTGCCAATGCTGTTTTGGCAGTCTGTGTCCCAACAGGCTTTATTCTGGATGGCTAAGCAGATTCAAAATAATCTGAAAATTAATGACTTTTTTCTTAGCACATGATGTGCAATTACACACACATGTAAGCCAGTGAATCTATATAGGGTGCACTTCAGCAAGCAAGAAATTTGCTATCGGCAAATTAGGAGTAGTAGTGCAAGCGGACTAAGGGGCAGAGCAGTGGAGGATATGACTCTGAGTAGCCTAAGAGTAGGGATTGTCTGCCTCTGGAAATACCTACCAGAAATTTGAGGGGTTTTTCACCTCCCATCCTAATCTTGCCTTTTCTAGAATTTCAAGCCATAAGCAGAAGTTGAGATTCAAGGCTGCAGGATGAAGTCATTAGTTAATGGGTAAGGGAAAGAGCATTAATAATTTCATTCAGAGTATATTTGGAACTTCTGGCTGATGGATATAATAAGGTGTTGTCCATATATACTAGCTTGTAACCAAATGTGGAAAAAAGAACACCTTACAAACATATGGGGTATTTAAAATTATTCTAGGAATGCAGTGATCTGCAGTCTGCTGTGTGGGCAGAGGGATAAGGAAAGGAGAGTAGCTTTTGAACTGCATCTTTCCCTGTTCTTACTTTCTTCCTGGCTCATCTCCAAGCTCTAATATCTATTTACACATGAATTCTCATGTGACCTCTTAGTAAAATGTAGTATCTGCTTTGTGTCGCTCACCAACATGAAAATGGACAGAAAGCTCATCTACTCCATATAAATATTACAGATATTTGCATAAATCTGAGTTCTAGATGCTGTTTTCTTAAGAGAAAGAAGCTGACCATAGTCAGTGTGAGCCCATCATTATCTTCACAATCTTTCTTCTCTTCAGGCTAAGTCCTTCAATACAGCCACTCTTCCTCATAATGTACTTTTGTCTCTATCCTATAGCTGAGGTGCTGAGGATAATGTCTGACAGCACAGCTATTAATGACAATTAATGGTAACAGTGGTATTACCCAACATCCGCATTTCCTTTTGCTCCTTTTCATTCATACCTGAAAATAGGGGTTGTTCATACAAACTTCACTGTGAGTAAACAAAAGCTGCTTTGTTTCCTATGCTGAGCTTGTGTTTTCATTGCTTGTGTAAATACAAGCATGAATTTGGACAGCATTGGTTCTTCACGCAGATTAAATTGTCTAGGCTGCTATCAGATATTTTCCAAGTTTTACAGGCTTTTTCAATGCACCTATTGCTGTTTTCTAGAGCCCTCTGGTGGGGGGAGATTAGAAAAACATGAAGTGTCAGCTTACTGGTAGGGAAAACAATAAAATAAATAAATTGGAGCAGGACAGTTTTTGCAATCAAACTAACATCACATACTCTGTATACAAGACAGCCTTTGTTATTTTTTGAATCACAAAGAACACTCATATTAACAGGATATACACCAGAGTGAGTTCAGTCACTAATTTCAATGAGTTACTTTATACAGAAATAACACAAGGGGGGGGCAAAGATCATGTTCCTCACCATTTCAGAATACTGAAGATCTCAGGATGTGCATTTATTCCTTCTCAGAATGAGAAAAAGGGAAACCCAGATTATTATATCAAAGGAAGAAATAACTTTTCTGTCTCTTTCAAAGGATTAATTCACTAGTCTATGGAAAGCAGAGAACTAATTCAACAATGGTTTTCTGGTTTGCATGAACAAGTCATAGGAATTTTCAGCTGGCACTGGGAAAAGAGACTATTTCTTTGATCAAGGTGGCAATATCTTATTTAATGTAAAAAGTTGATTTCTCCTGAAACTTCTCATTAAGGCTGTTTTTGAAGTCTCAGTTTAGTTTGTCTTCCTCTTTCAAGCCAAGCCTTCAGGCTGCAGAGTGTGGTGAGGGGAACTGGCAAGCCCTAAAGGCAGAAGCAGGCTTTGTGGGGCCTCACTTCTGTGCTAAAGTCCATACAGGCAAACCTTTTTTTAAAGGCTCATAACAATCAGTTTGGCACCACATAACTGCTGGAGTCTTCCTGCAGTCTGGAGAATCAGGCATTTAGAATCAAAAAGAGAAAAAAGACACAAAACTAAATTTTACTTGCAGTAAGAAATACTTCTAGTGCTTCAACTCACTTTTGCCTTTGGGAGGGAAATCTGTCACAAAGTTTAGCTTACTCTGAATGTGCATTTTCTGTGGTTGTGTGCTCAAATAACGATTGCATAGGACTTTTCCAAAGCAGATTGTTTCATGCTGGATTCCTTGATAATGCCTTGTTTTCTAGAGGAGTTTTGAAGATAAAATTGGTGAAATACCTATACCTTCACTGTAAGGCCGGATATTTTTACCAGATTCCCTGAGGGTGGATAATGTAATTTAATACTGAGAGTTGGTGGTAGCCTTGCATTGCTCCCTAGCTTCTGTAAACAACTTTCACTCCCTATGTTCAGGCACCCAGCTGCAGAATCTGCCTGTGCATGCTGAGGTTTGTCTGTATCCTCTGTCCCATCTAATCACCTAGAGTTCAAAGTACACAGGATACCTTTAGCCCTTATGTTTCAAACTTCCCTTTGTATTTTAGGCATGGCTGGTGCCTTACTGGGCTTTAATTTCACAGATCAATGCACATTTTTGGCAAACTATGAAAGAGAAAGCAGTAAAGAGGGTTCTACTCCACAACCTGAAGCAGTTCTAACTTAATACACCAACCTACCACATGGGTTTGGACACGGCTTTGCATTTGTCTCCCTGTAGGATTTGATTAATTGAAGTGCATCAATTCCAGTAGGCTTGGGCAGTAAAATATCAGAGGGCACAGAACACTGAAGTGAAGCCATCAGCAGTGATATTGTGTTTGCAGGACGGGACAGCTCCCTTGTGGATTGCCTCGCAGATGGGCCACAGCGAAGTGGTGCGAGTGATGCTGCTCCGGGGAGCCGAGCGAGACGCCGCACGGGATGTGAGTGGCACTTCCTCCTCTGTC
Source organism: Dicaeum eximium (assembly GCA_013396995.1). NCBI lineage: Eukaryota > Metazoa > Chordata > Aves > Passeriformes > Dicaeidae > Dicaeum > Dicaeum eximium. Next base: position 59,698 of record VWZP01001398.1, on the reverse strand, counting down.
TGCGCTCTGCCTGCAGCCTAATGCCTCATCTGGGGGGCTGTAAGGCTGCCTGGATGGAGGCTTGGTGCCTCCAGGTGCCTCCTCTTTGTCAGGTTGCAAAGTCCCACCAGAGGTTTCCTTTTCCCAGTTGTGTCTGGGACAGCTTCCTGGAGGGACCTTCTGGAATAAGGGAATGGAAATGTCCACATAGTTGAGAGACAAAGGTGGTATATGGAGTCACTGGTCCATTTTATCCTGAAGTTTTACCTGCCACAGGAACAATCCTCCAGGTACCCTAAAACCAGCAGCACATGCTGTGGAGGTGCCCCCTCAGAGGTGATGAGCAGAGGAGACTCTCCTCTCAGATGTGTGGGAAGAGCTGGAGTTTCCCTCCAGCTTTTTCTTTCCCTCCAGCTTCTCCTGCGAGGGGAATGCAGGCAAGGTATTTATAACATTCCTCTTTTTTTAAAGGATGGTACAACTGCTTTACTGAAGGCTGCCATTAAAGGCTACAACAATGTGATAGAAGAGTTGCTGAAATTCTCTCCCACACTTGGCCTGCTGAAGGTTAGTAGTGAAATGCAGACATTTTTTAGGCAGAACACAAGAAAACAAAGGGTCTGATGAAAGACCTGTTATTTATGACTACTCTAGTGGGAGATGATAGGAGTTTGAGCCAAAAAAAGTCAAGGAAAAAATTATCTTTTGTAGCCTTAATGCCACTCACAATTTTTTTCAAACAAAAACTGTAAATTTAATTCTTGGAATGAGGAAGCACATTGTGTCATAGAAGAAATTCTGCATTTTGTCACTTGATATGAATTCTACTGTAAGTAGATTACTCTTAACTGTATGGTTTTTACATTATACCCAGCATTGTATTGTATTTAGTCAGCAAAATAGTGTCCTAAAAGATTCCCTATTTGACTTTGTTTTCCTCTGAATTCATAAAGTGACTTGAAAAATAATGGCTATTTGGAAGCTGCTTTTTAATGACTGACCTAATTTGATGTGTCTATAAATCACATACTTTGATAGCCTCTGTGCATGCAAATGACTGGCAAACTTAATGTACTTGAAAATGTAGGTGGCATCAACTTAGTTATTAATTTTGAGTATGAAATTGCTTCCACACATTTTGAACTGTCAGTTTGCAACCACAAACAAACAAAAGGCTAGCCATAAAACCCTCACCAACTAGCTGCCTGACACTGAGGCCATTAATCATCAGAGAGAGAAGATAAAATGCACAGATGGCTTCCATTACTGCTTGTGCTTCTGTTTCACTTGTTAATGACTGATTTTGCCAGGCAGAAACAAGTGCTGTGTTCATGTCACCTCTGATCTATTGCCAAGGATGATCATTAAAAGGAAATACTGCTGTGGTAACGTGAACTTGACTCTCATTTTTATTAAAGCCTTTAAAATCACCTCCTTCACATCCCACTAGGCTGCCAGCACCCGAAATCAGACCCTATGCCTTTGATGACCTGATCTCTTCCATGTTACTTCTTTCTCGCTCATAGGTCTGTTCTTTGCAAGCACTTGTGTTTCACTGCCTTTTGCTTTCCTTCCCATGCATGGTACAAACACCTCCACTGGCATTTCCTAGAATGGGACCTCTGCTCTCCATGCAGCCGTCCTGAGTGGCAACGTGAGGACAGTGGCGCTGCTCCTTGAGGCAGGAGCGGATCCATGCCTGAGGAACAAGGTAGGTCCTGGCACGGCACCCTCCCAGGCGAGGAGCACAGGGGGAGCGCTCAGCACTAGAGCCGTGTGTGCCAGCAAGGTGGGGGCAGCCCATGTTTCTGTGTAGAATTCAGGGTATTGCTAATACAAAACAAAGCAAAACAAAACAAAAAAATATTTTAGAAAATCCCAAGTTACACACATTTTTCCATATCTTACATAGATCTGTTTGTTTTTCTAATTAGTTTTGCATTATTTTGATAGCAGCAATTTTTCTGTAGAAAACTTACCGCGGTTTTATCCCGTGAAGTGTTTTAACATTACATGTTTGATCATTTCTGTGAATATTTCTCCTGACATGTTTCTGAACTATTTGCTGTTAGGGTTTGATATGGGTTTGGTAAGCTGTAAATGAATGGTCTGCACTGACTTCTGGGTGAGTGAAAGTTTGTAAAACAAGTAATCCAGCATATACGTTGTAAATATTTGGTCATCTAATATAAAATCTGTGGCTGTTAATTTCTACATCATTCCACTTGATGGCAGCAGAGTTAATGCCACTCACACAGTAGTCTCTGTTAATAGACATTTTGGGTTTATACTAGAACCTGAAAACGTACAAGATTTTTCTGCTACTGATAATGGTCTGCAGCAGCAGAGTGTGCAGTAGAAGAAATGTGTGGCTGAAACCTCTCCAACTGTTTGTTTTTTTTTTTTTTTTAAATTTTTGTAAATGACATGCCATTTGGCATGTCAGTATATTTGCAGGACAGAATTACTGATTTTCAGAAGCAGCTTCATCATAAATGCTTTGTGTTACCAAAATTGTATTCGATAAATAAAAAAAAACAAAAACAAACTCATGTTCTATTACCAACCTTACAGCATAAAACTATTTTAAGTTGTCCCTTGGAGTTTTATGGACATTAGTACATAAGGACCTGCCTCATCTCCCCCGAAAAATCAGCAGCTATGCTCTCCTTTACTTCTGTGGCAGAAGCATAGGGAGCCCAAGGGCATTTAGCCTGGACAGTCAGGACAAAATAAGCTGTCACTCAAATTCCATTCTGGGATTGTTTTGAAGACTTAAGTGAGACTTGAACACTGAAAAATGGTTTCCTAAGATATCTTCAACAGTGGTGGAGACAACACTAGAAAAAATCTACGTCATTATAATGACCAGTACGATCTTCTGTAGAGTGTAATGCTTTCAGCCATGATTGGGAAATACTCGTTCATTTCTGCTAACTTCAAGGGTTTTTTGTTCCAGGCAAATGAATTGCCAGCAGAACTAACAAAAAATGAACGCATCCTCCGACTCCTCCGGGCAAAGGAAAAGCAAAGGAAAAGCTAATGCAGCCCTATGCAGTTTGACAGAGATGTGCCCTGACCACAAGCAGCACGACAGTAATCCTAGTTTGGAACAGTTTGCAGAACTGATTAGCCTGTCCAGTACATGCTCCCTGAACGCACCAGGCCCTTGCCACAGGGTCACCGCTGGCTGGGGCCTCTGCCCGGCATCGCTGAACACAGGACCGTAACGAGAGCAGCGGGTGGCCCAGGAGCTGCATGTGCACCGCAGCCCTGCCTGTCCTCCAGGATCCCACCAATCCCAGCACTGTTTGCTCCCCATGCATCCCAGCACAGGCAAGCACCCCTGCTGCTTCAGACACGCATCCCCACGTGTGTGTCATGGCCACACACCTGTAACAGTGCGGGTAGGGAGCGCTTGGCCCTTGTGCCAGAAGGATACCCGGACCTTGCAGCTGTTTGGATTCAGTTGGTCATGGAGCAGCCCCATGACGCCCCTGCCCTCCCTTTGCTGACAGTGACCATTCCTCTCTACCTCCAAGTGCCACGTGAGACTAGAGGTGAGATGCCACCTGAGCCATCACAACAGCAAAAGTTCTCCTGTCAGCCCAGGGCTGAGGTAACATTTTTGCTACTACATGAAGCTCCACAAAAATGATCAAGAGTATTACAAATGATGCCAAAATCTACCAACCAAACAAAAAGCAAGGGGAAGTCCTCTCAATTGCAGCATCTTGATCTGCCAATCTGAGCACAGATTTCTGTAACAGAAACACAGCGGAGCGGTTGATTTTGCGATGCCTACACAGCTTATGGGGATCCTTCCCCGGCCTTGTGCGCATTTTTGTGGGTAGAGGAGGACAGTTTGCTGAGCAAACCAACTAATGCCTAAAAGTGCATTTTTCCACAGGTGCAAATATATTAGAAACTCAGCTGACAGGCACAACAAACTGCACAGATGCTACACAAGTGGTATTTGTATGTTCTGCACCCAGATGTGTGACACTATGATTTAGTACCCACAGCTACTATGCAAAGCACTCGTTCCCCAGGTCTGTGGCAGGAGCTAAGGGAGAAGTGCACAGTGTACAGGTGTTTCAACAGTTGGTGAGAAGGTTAAATGTAGCCATACCTGGAACAGCCCAATAATTATTGCAGACATGAAAAATGAAGTCTGAACAGCAGTTTTGGCCTTTATTGTGGTTAAGACACTTAGACATGCTAGCAGTGCCTTTATGGGGAAAGCAGTGCAAATTGCAGGTGGCTTGTGAGGAGCTATGTTTTAACCATGTTGCTCTAAGACACCCCATAAAAACCCAGTCATTTCTGCATTATAAACAGTATATACCATGTCCTGTTAGCCAGAAAAGCATTAGAGATTAATTTACAGTGAGTTGAGGTAAAAAGATAGTTCAGTACATAAATCCAGGCATTTCACCCACTTTCAAACCTTGGCAAATTATTGAATTGCTTTAAATATTGAAGACAAGGAAGATTGTAAGGACACAAAATAATTGTTGCTTAAGAAATGTCTGCCTAGGATTCAGATGAACTGCTGCATTTTCGCTTTGGTGAGTTAAAAGGAAATCTGTAAGTGAGCTAACACAAATGAATGTAGTTGATGTATTGCAAATTAGCCATATGAATTATCAAATTATATTATTTTTTGTGAGTAAGTTAGGTAAGAAGTCAGTGTTCTGGTGAAGAGAACAGAACCAGGTGTACCTTTTCTTGCATGCTGGAATTCCTATTCAATTTCTATTCTGCATTAAATAGGAAAATTAAGTTTTTCAACAATGTAATAAGAAAAAATTATTTGTTTAGGTAATTTATGATGCTGTATTTTTAAATTAAAACAATGTTGTGCCTAACAGAAACTTGCAGATGAACTGGTACAGAACCAAAGAATTATGCAAGATGTGTAGAGGATGACTGCATCGAGGGTTAAGTTCTGCAAAAGACTAAAAAATACTGAGCATGCAGAAATCTCAAGAGCCTTATTGGGATCTTAAATTGCACAGCATTACAAGGGACTGCACTCTAACTTCTTTAACAAACAACACTGTTAAGAACAGGTTTATTTGGAGCCTCCAGTGGGCTGAAGATGAACACACTGTTTTGGAGAACAGTAGAGGTACTCTGGGCAGCCTGGCCTCAATACTGAACTTTCACCCTAGATTTTCTACAGATCAACAACTGGCAACAACCACAGTCCTAAGGTGAAAAGCCCTTTCAGATTTGTAAAGGAGGCAAATAATCATTAGAAGGTCTTCAGCAGCTATGCAATAAATACTCTTAATATCAGACAGGCTGTAGTAATCACACAGTCCTCCTAAAAATGTGGAAGCATCCATTTTTGGTGAGTGTTTCCTATTTTTTCTTGATAGCAGAGCATAGGAGAGAGGAGAAGGCAAGCCAACAGCCATCCTGCAACAGCTGAAGTAAGGAAGCTGAGACAACAAACACAGGTATGCGGTATCTACAGGTGGCACTTCCTTTCTGCCAGGTGTATTTTCTTGGGAGAGTTGTCTTGTCCCAAAGGGAGCAGTTACTCAGCAAAGAGCTTCTTCAACTGTGCCTGTCCATGGGAAGATGCATGTCTGCTCCTCACCACTTAGAGTAGGACTGTCCAAGTCCTGTGTCCAGCTGTCTCTATGAATGGTCACTGCAGCTGGAGATCTCTCAATATGTGAAGAACACTGGGTTCCTGTGTCCCATACAGAGCATCTGCTGACTTTCTGAGAGGATGCAGCTACCAGGTCTTCTTTTTTTGTTTGTTTGTGATCTTGTGCTATAATGGGCTTTTCTTATTTCTGAACAACATTTGAAATGTGGGGCTAGCACAGGTTGAAAGGAGAGATTTGTTGGTCTCTTCTTGCTCTTGTTAGTGCTGGCTGATACAACACACAGGCTGTCTGGAGGGATCTGTCATGGAGAACTGGCACTGAACTCTTTCTCTGCCCAACTCAGGCTGAAGTTGACTCTAGCTTCAGCTAAGACACAATTCAACCAAAATGAGACTTCTGGCATGGAAACCTTCCTTTCGGGAGCATTTGTTTCATCTTGGAGCCTTTGGAGAGAGGGATGGTTTCAGTTTTGGGCTCCCTGTAACCCAAAGGTGCTTAATCTGCCTGTATATGGGCCCTAAAGTTGCAATACTGTTTATCACCATGCAATTAATGTTTTCACAAAGAAACCTTAATAATTATTAGTATTTATGTAGCTGTTGTTATCTTTAAAGTGTTCAGTAAATACTGCTGTGGTTTGTTTGTTGTATTAAAATGGAAACCTGTTTTCCCTTGGTGGCTGAAGCGATTCACTAATATTGACAGTTGTTCTTTGATAGTTCTAGTGCCTTTTGTGTAAGGTTTTCCAAGTGCTCTACAGACATTATTATCTTTGTGAGTTACAAAATGCATTGCTGAGGTAAGCAAGGAAGTAAATTATTTCATTTACAGACCAGTGAAACACAGCAGCTCTTCATCAATTCATGTCAACAGAAAAAAGTAAATTTACACATTTAGATTTAGAAATTATGGGGCACTAAAGTAATTTCATAGATGACAGGAGGAAGATAGATATAATATAAAGATGTGAAATACTGGGACAGAATAACACAATAAATTTTTTCTGAGTTGGGTTTTGGGGTTTCTTTTCCCTTTAAAGTGTCATATATATCTCCATCTTACACCCCAAAAGAATAAGCTCCACTAGCACACTGATTTCAGGTTTGCTTCTCTGCACATTCAGAGCCAGAGGCTCAGCCTGCTATTGCCCCATTTATGCAGCTGCTATTAGCCTGGTGACTTCCCACCAGCTGCAAGTGAGTACAACAGATGTGCAACCAAGCAAAAGGCCACACCAATGAATCAATGAAAAATATAGAGCATTTTTTTTAATTTCACTATTTTTTTTATTTCACAGCTGTCGCTGTTGACCTCTGTCTTGGTTTTGCAAGACAGGTGTCTGCTAGGGAAGGCAGAAAAGCCTCCCTTGCAATGGAGAATGTAAACCCCTTCCCTCCGAATTATTAGAATTTTGAAATTAAGGGCAAAGATATGGGAATAGGAATTCTTTACTAATATGTAGAATAGAGCAAACAAACACCAACAACTCCGGCATTAACCCCGAACAGAACCGAACCCAGTGACGCCGCTGGGCTGCGGCGCTTTCCCTGCGCTGCAGTTCCGGTCACGGCCGGCAGGGGCGCTGCAGCTCCCGGTGCGCAGGGCGGGTGCGGTGATCCCCATGCGGCTGCGGGGGGCGCTGCGGCGCGGGCTCGGGCAGCGATGGCGATGGCGGCTCTGTCCCACACGCGAAGGGATGGAAGAGAGGGTTTGCTTCACAGACCCGTGGGGCAGCGATCCCGGTGCCACTAGCAGGACCCTCGGAAGCAGCAGGCTGGAAACGGCAGGAAATGAGCAGGAATCCCTGGGCAGTGACGAGAGTGTCCAAAAAACTCCGCAGCAAACAGCTGGAGCCTGCGGGGTGTCCTGGCAGGGCAGGGGAATGCGAGGTCCAGCAGCAGAAGAAAAGAGTTCCCCGCTGGATCACGGCAGCGGCAGGAGGAAAAAAACCAGCAGGGTTGGAGGCTTGCAGTGACGGCGGAAAACTCCCTCAGCTGTCTGTGTCCCTGTGTCCTCTCCCGTGCCGCGAAGGGATAGGAAAGCACTTGGAACTGCACCCTCTGCCCCAAATCTTCTGGTATCTCCGCCCCCCTGAAAAGAAACTCCCAAGTAACCAGGGAAAAGAAAAGGAAAAAAGTTTCCCCCTCCTCGGCAGCTGGGACTACAGGTGTGGTGCTCAAACCATCAATTCCACTAGCAACTCAGTGGGAAGAAAATTCCACACAAAAGACCCAGCAACCTCATTTCAGACAGACAAGACACAGACAGACAAGACGCAGTTTAGATTTTTCCGCTCTTTTTAGGAGCGGAAAAAACTAAAACTTTATTTTTTACATCCCTTTATACAGAGTTTTATAAACCCCCTCTGTCTCCTATTGGTTGGTAACAAGCTGTTACCCCGTAGTAATTGGTCAGTCTTGGACAAGAGGCCTACGTACAAGAAAGGGCTGTTTGTGGGATACTGTTTTTGTTCTTTTACTGAAACAGTTGGGATTGTTGAAACTGGTGCAAGAAAATAGTCTAAGTCTGTAGAATTCTTTTCCAGGGAAACAAGTTGGTTTTTTGCTGTTTCAGGCTTCTGTTTTCATGAAGAGCTGTTAGCTTTCCCACAGCTATGCTGAGCCAGGATTCAGTTTGCCTTATACAGCCCTGCTGTGCGCCACCACATCCAGCCACTGTGGGATAGGGATGAGCACAAGGAAAAGCCTGCAGGGTCTGGAGAGAAGTGATATCCCAGCACAGACATGGTAGTGCCTCGGAGCCTCAGAGGTTCCAAAATACATGGGGCTCTTCATTTAGATTATCACTGCAGTGCAGTGTGCAGGGACAGCTATTCAGTAATGACACAAAAGGCAATATTGTTCTACTTGACTTGCACATGCTTTTCTTCTCCTGGAATGAAACCATCTCACTATTGAGTCACCCACCTTTGTTTAGCTTAGAAGAGCTGAGGGAATTAGAGCAAAAGATCAAATAGCTGCAGGTTATATTTATTGGACTTTGCAATGATGATTATCTGTTTCAGAGTCAGAGTTAATTGCAAGAATAATTCACATTTCCTTTTTTAGCCAGTCTTAGTGACTATTGGAAAATCCACAAGTTAATCAAATCTGGTGTCTCAGAAATTTAAGAACTGAAGTACAGAAAATGAGGTAGCACAAACACCAACCCATTTGTACTTCATTTGATATGAACAGTGAACAGACATAAAATACAGCCCATGTCTGGAAACCTTGAGTCATTGGTGTTGGAATAGTAATGTTTGCTAGAAACCTAACCAAAGGTAAGATATAAGGCTCTTTTTCCCAGCAACAGAATATTGTACTGCACACCTGGGACTAAATGGGGTTGTGTCTTCTCACAGCAGCTCTGCTTTTGGCCCCTGGGAATGTCATAAGAGTTTCATACTGTTCTGAATTCCACCTTTTTTTTTTTTTTTTTTTACCTGACCTTTTATGCACTTGATAAAACATATATAAATGTATGTAACTCTGTGTGAGACTAATATCCTGCAACAGGAATGTTGCTTTAGTAAAATAAGTTTTTCCATATAATTTCAACAAAAATATACTACTTGGATAATCTTGTTCTGCATACTTCAAGCTAAGTGAGGAAGAAACACAGGACACAACTTTTTGCTATGGCAAATGGCTTGGATGCACAGATGGAGCATGACATTAACTTACAGTGCAGACCTGAAACAGTCTGCAATTTTATATGGATTGCACAGATATGTTCTTGTGTGGTATATACATGGACATGTATGCATACATCCAGCATATGGATATAGGCTCTCATAATCCCCTTGGAAAAGTGGTATTACAACCTCATGATCTGCTTGCCTGGAATATATTGCAGAAGAGGCAGAAGAATTATTCTGCTTTCTGAAGGCTCCAAGAACAGTTTCTGCAGGTGGTGCCTTGGCCATGCTACTGCATCAGACCCTACTCACTCGGACAAACTGATATAAAACTGACAAAATGTCTTTGAATCAAAATCAGCCTGTTCCTCAGGTGAATTGTAGTTCAGAAACCCATCACCTCTTCCTCCTGACAAATCAGATTTTGGTAGAGCCCTTAGGCACTCCTCTGTGAGAGTTCTGCCCATATTCTCCATTTGGACAGCAAATTGTCACCACGTGGCAGCATGGTGCTATAAGGGCTCAGTAAAGTGATGGTAATGCAAACCATACACAGCTGTTAGTAGGTCAAACTTTGAATTTGTTGGCATATCAGTGCTTATGCACGGTGTCTGGTATGAGGACACACTGCACATTGCTCACAGCAATAAGTGCAGTGTCTGTAGACTGCTGCAATAATAAGCTGCACTTCTACAGTGTTTTCCTTCAACAGCTCAGTGGCTGACACCTGGTTTTGGAGTTCTTGGGCCACACATTGCCATGCAATTGGCATTTCTTTATAGAAGAGGAAATCACACTGGCTGGGTTGGGACCTGCCCACTTCATCCAGCAAGTTTGTAGCAAAGCTGGAACAAACATTGAGTTGATTCAATTCAAGTCCCAAGCTTTTGCTAGAATGCAATAAATCACTTTATCTGAGTGTAATAAAAATGAACAAGTTTTAATGACTTCAATGATAAATGCAGAAAGGATGTGATTTAAGGAGTGACTGTTGAAGGTTAAATAAGGACACACTGGCACAAGTTGGTGGAGCAAAATACACTAGAGCAGATAAAAAGATGAAAAGATGATAAACAGACTTGTTTAAGCATCACCTGACACACTACTTGCATATTTAAGTGAGTACTGGCAGCATCAGACACATTGCTCTCAGCCCCCTCACTCTGATTTGATGCCACATGGTTAATCTGAAGCCAAGAGCATCTGACCATAATAACAGGTACATTGAGTTGTATATAATTAAAAGCCAAGCAGGCCTCCACAGCTGAGGGAGGCAGACAAATCAGAGCTGATCAAAAGAATATGATTAGTTTATAACACCAAATAGGAAACACCAGGTTTTTTTTAGTACCAGCATTGTTCTGGTTTAGCTGGAAAAACAGTCTTGGAACAAGCTACAGTGGTTTTGTCTGAGTGAGTCTACAGAAAACCAGAGGTATGAGAAACTGGGTGAAACTTCTCACTCACCTGTTGCAGCTTGTCTGCACACAGATTGCAAGACTTCCCCAAGGAGAACATCCCACTTTCCCATGGGCATGGGCAGTGTGTTGCTCACCATAGCTCCCAGTCTTTGCAAGTGCCTCTGGCTGTTATTGCAATAGAAATAATAAAAGCTCATTATAAATTATGGACAATAAACAGCAATAGACAGTTTAATTGATTTTCCTGCAAAACAGTCACGTAGTGTGTTTCCATGGTAGGCACAAGTAACTCTACAGACAGATTGCCATCTAGAAATTGCAAGGTCATTACCACTACGTGTTCAGTTTCTACTGGAAGTGGTAACACAGGTTTCATTTCTGCATTCTATAAAGGGATGGATACACAGTAAAGCCCATACCTCTCCAGGCAACGCTCCTGGCTGGCTTTCCATCAAAGATGCAGAACACAACAAAGTTATTTCACATGAGCTTTCCAGCAGGCAGCTTTGCACCATTCAGGGTATCCAGTGAGGGAAAGGGCTGATTGGACCCTAATGGACAATTAAAGGATTTGTTCAATGAATTAGTAGCAGGTTCTTCTTCCAGGCAGGAAAATTTTGTTTTGTATACACTTCTGAGAACCAGAATAAGGGTTTCCCATAAACCTTCCAAGTCCATAACAGTTATGCATAATCTTGGATTTAAAACTGAACCTTATGAAACATAACTTGATAAATGTCCTTCTGAAGGAGCAGGCAGGAATGAATGTTCTCTTTTGGGCTATGTGTATCACAGAGAAGGCAACCTGGCTTAACTATTCAGGGCTACTTTTTCCCTGCTCACAAAGAACGAGAGAACCTTAAGGTGACACAGTCAGTGGTGCCAGCTTTGTCACTGATAACACTCATGCAATTGTGCTTTAAATGCCCATGAGCTGTCAGGTATAGCTCTGCATATTCATCCCTGAAATCTGGCACAGAGCCATGACCAAGACCAGTGGCTGCAGCAGGACTGAAGGCATACCCTGCTCTGTTCACCTGGCTGCCAGGGTACAGAGGCCACATAAAAACAGATACTTGTTTGAGTTTCAGCATCTGCCATTGCGCAAGATTTCAGTGTTTGCTCATTTGTCTTCATACCTACACTACTTCAGCTTGCGAGTGCAAAAATGCAGCACCCTGAGGGATTACACTGGAGTAACAGTGTGAATTTAGCCATCTAGAGATATTTGGAAGAGAGTTAGGTAAATAATAAAATACTGCCCCTTCTTTCTGTTTGTGTTGTAGGTGGTAGACAAGTGTGATGTTACGGACTTAATTATTTTATGGTGAAAGTTGACCTTGCAGTAGCTTCCCTCTTGCTTGTTCCACAACACTGTACATTGGTTCTCTCTCAGCTCTCATTCTTAAATCACTTATTGACTATGTAATTTATACAGAAAGAAAATACCATTTCTGTTCAGTCAGTTTTACTATCCTTCAGTCTTTTTTCACAAGCACTGAAACAATGTTCTTGCATTTTTTCACCTTGCAGTTATGCAAGCTATGCCCACTGAATTCTCTGCTTAAGTGGAGTGTCTGGAAAACATGGCAACTAGTTCTCCTGCTTCTGTGATCACACTGCACAGTCCTGAATAAATTTATTATTTATGACAAGAAAATTAAAACACAATATAACTTTAACTACTCTAGCTTTGGCACTTGCTGAATGCCAAGTCTTGCATTTTAGGGTGGAGTAATCCCACAGAAAAATAAAAGCTGGGCAGTGGCTAGATGGAAAACAGTTTGGAAGAAAAGAACAGGGTGGCTGGGTGAAATGCTGAACATGAGTCAGCAAGCTGCATCATCAGCAAGAGGGTGGTCAGTAGGTCAAGGGTTAGGGTTCTTCCTCTCTTCGGGACATGTCAGACCACAGCTGGAGTGCTGTGTCCAGGTTTAGGCTCCCCAGAGCAAACACGAGAAAACCCAAAAGATTAAAACACACCCCTCCCCCCCGCCCCCCCCCCCCCCCCCAAAAAAAAAAAAAAAAAAAAAAAAGGAAGGAAAAAAAGGAAACAAACAAAAAGATACTGACATAGTATATAAACATAAAGATACTGACATATTTTACTGTAGCAAAATCTATTTTACTACCACCCCAGCAGCTGGGGCTGCTGGAGCTGTGAGCTGTGTTTGCTCAGGCCGAAGCAGAGAGCTGGCTTTAGGGAGATCTTACTAATCACTGCAGCTACCAAACGGGAGGATATGGAGGAGTCACACTCTTCTCAGTCAGGCACCGTGACAGCGTAAGAGGCAACAGCTTCCAGATGGAATATGGGAAAATCTCTTTAGATACAGGAAAAACATTTTACTCCAAGTGTGGTCACTCAGTGGAAGAGTTTGTCCAAAGAAGCTGTGAAATCTCCATCTCTTACGCTATTTATAGCCGGACAATTCCCTGAGCCACCTGCTCTAACCGGGTTCTACTCAGCGGAAAGTCGGATTACGTGACCCCTGGGAGGTTGCCTGCCAACACGCCAGCCCGTGAGGCTCTGACACCCAGACTAGCCTGCGTTCCCGTCAGCAGATGGCAATATCAGCTAAATTACATGTTTTATCCCAGCAGAGCAATGCGCGTTACCTGTCTGGGAAGGCAAAAAAGCGTCGGGGAAAGCAATAAAGAGGTGGGGAAATTAGAGACTGCATGCACGGGAATGCCTCACGCCCTGCTTTTACTGTGCCTCCTCCCAGCCAGGTCCCGAACTGATCCCAAACAGAGTCCAAACAAGAAGAGCCCAAGGTAACAGAGCCTAAACACGCAGATAGCTTTGGCAGAGCGCACCCAGCACTCCCAGAGCTGCCGATTGCGCCAGCGCTCAGGCCAGCGGGTGTCAGCGCGCCGGGCACAGCCCGGCACAGCGGGCACAGCCCGGCACAGCGGGCACAGCCCCGCACAGCGGGCACAGCCCGGCACAGCGGGGCTCCCGGTCACTGCAGCTGCACGGCACGCGGGGCTGAGAGGCCAGTCCTTAAAAAAACACGAATCAGTGACTTTGAAGCCAAGTTAAGGCGCTTTTGTCAAATCCAAAGGTTTTTAAAGCGACTTTTGATATTTACGAACTACGCGATTAACACTCGCGGCCGGACGATGCCGCTGCCCGGCTGCCGCTGCAGCTTGGGCGGGATGGTCCATCCCGGAGGGACACGGCTCCGTTCCCACACCGGGACGAGCTTCCTTCCGGGGCCCCACAGAGTATCGCCCCCCGGCACCCAGCGCGGCACGGAGCGGCCGTGGTGTGAGGGCAGCCCGGCCCGGCGCCACCGGCGAGTGAGGGGCGGGTTTCTGGGCAGGCCGTGCTGGGGAGGCGGTGCCGAAGGCGGTGTTTCTGGGCGGGCGGTGACGGGGGAGGTGGTACCGAGGCGGGTGTTCCTGGTTCGGCAGTGCGGGGTGAGGCGGTGCCGGGGACGGGGCGGCGGTCGCGGTTGGCGGCGGCGCTGGGGCGGCCCTCGGCCTCTCCTCGAGGGGCTGGCGGCTCCGCCCAGGCAGGCGAGAGCGGCCCTTCCAGACTGCGCGGGCGCGGCTGTCTCGCCGCCCTTCGCTTACTTTCATCCGCCGCCGCCACTCGGTGCTGCTGCCCACAGCGCCTGCCGGTCTTCCGCGCTCCAGCCCGTGCCGCCATGGGGACCCCTCAAGGCAGCCCCGGGCGAGGCGGCCTCGGCTTCCTTGTCCTTCTCCTGCTTCTGTCGCCCGTGCGGGTGAGTCTGTAGGGTGGGGAATGCCGGGCTTCCCGGCATCGTGGGGAGGAGAGGGAGAGGCGAGTGAGCAGCGGGATCCCGCGGGTGTTGCGTGGGGCGGGGGGAGCCGCGGTGTCCCCCCGCATCCCGCGACCGGGGGTGTCCCAGGCGGCGGGGCTGGATAAGGGCGGCGGTGTCCCGGGTTAGGCCCCTGGGCTCGGGGCGGCGCGAAGCTGAAGAGAGGTACCGGGGTGTCCCCTCCTCGTCCCCGGTGGGGCTCGCTCCCCTTCTCCCGTGCCCCTGGTCCCCGTCGGGACGGGGCTGACAGCCGGTGGCACGGCAGGCCCACGGGGGAGCACCCGCCAACTTCAGCCTCTGCCCAGTCCCCGTCTCCTGCGGTCGCAGCCGGCAGCGGCAGCCCCCGGGATGCCGCGTTCCCGTGGCGTGCCCTGGTTATGCAATGCCCAGTGCATGTGAGTGGCCACGCAGTCACATGCTCGGCAGAGGCTTGCAGATGTCCTGGCTGTCTGGTTCGCTTTGCTTGCTCGGCGTGTAACTTATGCTAGGTGACAGCGTCTTGGAAGTAATGATGTGTGCGGACTGAGAGCTGCTGTTTATTCTTGTGCCAGTAGTAAGACTACATATTTCCTTAAAATCGAGGACTAGAGTATGTTGGACTTCTTGGGAGCTTCAGGAAAAAGTATGGTAGAACATTCACTCCTCTCAGTCTTGTTTTGTTATGCTGTAGCGCAAGATATGAGCGGGATACTCCACATTCCTCTGGAGAAACAAGGAGTGTCTTGTAAGCCTTAGTGGTTGGCTTTCTTTTCCTCTCTACCTACGTTGAAAACATACTTTATAGGTCAAGTTTTATGATTAGCCCTTTTTAAACATAGGAGTTTGTCATCTTGTGTGTGCTGTTCTCATATCCTCTTCAAAAAAAACTTTTTCAAGAGCTTGAATATAAAACGAGGAATTCATTCTTCTATTAGTACTGGAGAAGGTGATTGTTAGTAGTGACTCATGATCTTCAGGTGAGTAGGTAATGATACTTCACACCTAACCAATGCACCTTTATGTAATGTTTTTTGGAGGGAGATACCATCTTGGAGCAATGAGGTGTGTCCTAGGCTGGTAAAGAAATGACAGAATGCTTTCCTTAGCAGGAGGATACTGACCTACAGGAACTTGAAACAAGTTCCCCGAATATTTAGGGGAATCCTTGTAGAGGCTTTGTCGTCCCTTGAAGTAAACATTGCAAAATTACTGTAACCACGCAGGTCTCAGTTGTGTACTGTAAGAAGGCCGAATCTGATTTTATTAGGGATTTTTGCCATTAACTCTTATTTACAGCCTACACTTCACAAAGAGGACCCTTGATATCTTTCAAAGAGAAGTTGGTCCTTCAGTTAGACTGAGCCTATATTGTGTTAGATGCTTGCTGAAGAGAAGCATGGTAAAGGTAAACTGTTCTCTCCCTCAAGTGTACTGCTGGTGTAGTGGTTTTGTGCTTTCAGTTGCGATGTTTGTAATCCAAAGTGCCATATGTCATGTTTTTTCTGTTTCAGAGCAGTCAGTGGGCTGGAGTTGCACTTCAGCTCACAATCCTTCCACTACGTATGCATTCACAATGAACTTCAAGTGTTCAGCCTGTGTCTTTCACTCTGAACAATGCATGGTACAAGATTTCTGTCAGCTATCCATTACTATTTTATTTTCTTATGCATGCCCTAATACACTAGATGGTATTTGTGTGCTTAATGGCCACTATTGCAATTGATCTTTGTATAATTGTACTAAAACACAAACTGTTAAATCACTGGCTAATCAAGGTTGGAAACAGGTTTCCTATCAGCAGCTGGGATCCCAAGCTGTATTTGATTTTCTGAAATCCCATGGGAAAGTGTTAATGACAAGTGCTGCTCGTGCCAAGTGGCTTGCAGTGTGATGTTACCTGACCTTGGATGTGAAGTTCTGAAATGTCTGTTTGGAGCAGTTTCCTTGTCAGGGATGGCAATGTAGCTCCAGAACAAGACAGTAACCACTTCATCTAAATTACTTCCTGGAAAATCAGGAGTGACTTGTTCAGCCTTTCTGGATGGAAGGTGAGGAAGCTGCCTTAGAAGGGGAGAGATGACTGAAGGGAGTGACTGGTAGAACTGAGTAGTACCTAGCTGGGCAGTAGCCAAAACAACCCAGGTGTTGTGCAGTATTATTATTATTATTAACCTGCAGGAGCTAGTTTGGTGAAGATGGATTTAGTTGCAGACAGGTGCTAGCTGGGAGCCCTGCACTTCCTGATCATGCATGCATCTTTGCAGGTAGCATCAGCTTGTCCCCACAGATAGTGAATTATTACTGTTATTGCAACTTTCTCTTCCTGCTTGACTTTGACTTTACCGTGACATCTGAAATGTGCTTGGATAACTCCAAACTGTGCCTTGCTTTGCCTGACCAAGAGTACTAATGCTTTTTCCATCTGAAAGGAAGCAGTTTCCTGCTGGTGAGCCAAGGAACAGGAGGAGCTTGGCAGATCAGGCATGGCTCTGAACAAGTTACTGAAAGAGGCAGAGTAAGAACTAAACCTGTAAAGTTTCCTTTAGTCCATGGACCTCCTTCCCCCACAGGAAGGGTTGTGAGGTAATATGCAACTTCTGGGGCAGATCTTTGAACTTGACCTGGTCACCTGTTTCCATAAACCAGTCTTCCCATTTATTAAGGGTTCTGTAGAACTCTTAACCTAGCTGGCAGTAGTAGATATTAAGGGAGTGCAGGGGAAGAGTTTGCTCTTTTCTGGATTGATCTTTTTGCCCTGCAAGATTCCAGATGCATCATCCTACATGAAGGAAAGGGAAACAGCTGTATCTGATGCTCTTGCCTTTTCCATACATTAGTAATCCTAGTTTGAAGAATCAAACAGTGTTCACTTGTCATCTCTGGTATTTGTAAGACCACAAACAGTTGCTGTTTCTGTGTACAGCATCACCATTGTTCTTTGTCTCCTTAACAGCTAAGTATTCACTGGTGGTGGTGGCGGCGAATGCTGCTGGAAGCATCACAAATTATAGGTTTGTTTCAACCTGTAGTTGAAGAAACTTGGGCTGAATTAAATGTGTTTATGATCTGTTGGAACACTAGTTCTATGACAAATGAATGATGATGTCTGGGAACCAGAAAGCTCCTAACAGAACTTTTATAGAATACCCATACTTGCTCATGTGCGAGTTCATTAGAAGCGCTCCTAGAGCCTTGGCCTGAGGTGAAATTTCTCTTCAAAACGGCTTAGCCTGCCGGAAGTAGGAGTACTTCAGTTTTCTGAACTCTGAGGATGTACTGAGGGTTAGTGTTAGTGTACTGACAAGTGGTTTCTAAGATATGCTAGAGGCAGGAAGGAACAGCCTTAATCTAAGGTTATGTTGCTGTTGCTTTATGAAATACTTAGGAAAGTCCCATTTTAATATATGAAGTACTTAGTCATGCAATCTTAAAAGGAAAACATACAGAAAAAAAACCAAAACTGTGAACTGAGCCCTGTGTTACTTATGGGGTATTTTAAGTATTTTGCCTTGTTTAGAAGGCAGTAGGGTTCAGCATAGCATTTCTCTGTTACTTTTGGGGCTAGGCTTTCACCCACTTAAGAAACTAAATACCCAGGTGAACAATTACCTGACCTAAAAGTCTGACTCTGCAAACAGCAGCTTTAACTATGACTTATTTACATCCACACTTACTCATGCCTATCTCACCCTACCCTCATAGGAGCATTCTTCTGAAAGAATGGAAAGAACAAAGTACTTGTCTTACTCTCTGACTTATCTAGCTTTTACTAGAGGATTTTCAGAGGGAAGAACTGTCAGCTCTATCTTTTCTGTGGTAGTGGAGTAGTTACTTAGTTACTTCTATCCCTGAATGCTGCCTCAGCCATAGAAGACCAGCCCTCTCCCATATTTTGGGGCTGACTCAATGGTAAGCAGGCTATTAACTTGTTAATGTTTAAGAGCTGTGTTGTTCAATTTAGGCTGTTGATGTCTAATGATTTGGTGGTTTTTAGGCTTATTGACTTGGTTTGACCCATATAAATCAAGCATCCCCAAAACTTACAGGTTCAGAGAACAAACTCACACTTTAATTAGTGAAATCCTGCTAGGTCATGGCATAAATGTAAAATCTTAAGTGGTTTCTGAAACTGTGTTCTTGGTGTTAATACTGAAACAGAGTATTCAGACTTGCAGTTCTAGGCTTAAGTGCTCGTCTAATAGTTTAAAGCAGCTGATTTGTTCAGCTTTTCTTAAACAGGCTGAAAGTTTGAGTGGCAAACATTGGTTTTTCCATTGTATGTTTTATTGCTGTGGAACTTCAGGACTGTGATTTGAAATTCTGTATCCAAATTCAGATGGAAACTAATACTAGACCAAACTTTGCCTTGCTTTATTTTTCTTTCATGTTTAGCTGGGTACCTTTTGGTACAATACCAGCTGTCATGTGCAAGTAAGTTGTTTTATGTTCTGTCCTGAAAATGATTACAGAAAGCCTTGTAGGTAAATTTATAGACATAAGACAGATTGTATTTTGTTTTGTGTCCATGTAGCTATAACCAAGGAATTGCTTCCTTGAAACACAGATAATGTTTTTATAACAATTGAACTATCAGTCAGACTGACATGGTAGCTGAAATTTACTCAAGTTTTTCTGTGCAAGATGTGCCCTGAAAAGTTTTTTGTAACTGTTAACTGCATTGCCAGTTTTCCCACATATTCCACTCTGGAAGAAGCTAAGTCTCTCTCTAAAGAGTATGTTGATTAATTTGTGTGTTTTAAAAAAAAGTAGTGTTAGATAACAAGATGCAATGGAGCGCAGAAAGTGTTTTTTAGAAAGGATGATTACAAACCATTCTAGACTAAACACGGATGCCAGCCTGATACTGAAGAAATAACTAATCCTTTTCTCACGGGCATTGCAAAGCAGTTCCAAATTCCTTGCCCTTTTGCAAGAATGGTCGTGAATCTGTGCTTCCCCTTGAAGAGGCAATTCCCTTCTGATGCTCATACAAACAGTAGAACCATTTTCATTGCTAGTAGATTGTTTGCTATTAAAACTGGGGCATATAGGTGTGGGGAAGCAGAGTTGAAGGTGATGACTTCTAAATTTGCATCAAAGTCGGATTAATTTCTTAGATTAACTTGATGCATGAATAAATTTACAATGTGGTTTTGAGAAATAGTCTACAAGTTATGGAAGGTTTGACTTATGCTGGTGTTAAACATTCAGTGTTTATAAATGCAGTCTTAAGGGGTGTTTTCCAGCTTGTATCATAGAACATGGTAACACTTAACAGCTGGTTGTGGGTTTAACTAGAAGACCAGCAAGAATAGACAAATGAAATGGTGGTCTAGATGAGTGCCACTTAAACTGACTTTTAGACCTGGCTTGCAGTGAGTAAGTTTGAATTAGCTGATGTTGCCCTAGTTAGGTTAAAGAGAAAACAAGTTTTGGGTTGGGTAAATTGGTGATGGCTATTGTCCCTGACAAACAACCAACTACTGATGTACTTTTTGAAGAAGTGTCAGTGTTGTTCAGTGCAAAAATGGATGTTATGGAGGCACTGTATTTCTGAGTAGCTCTTGGGTATTGTCAGGAAGGGCTTTCAGGGGCCTCTCTGGTCAGTAAACAGTACTATTCATGGTCAAGCACAGCAGTCTGTCCTTGCAGCAACAACATATGGTGTCTCTAAAATGCTAAGTCAAGGTTGTTCAGGAGATCAAAATAGGTCAGTTATCTCTCAAACTGTACTAAGCAAACTCCTGAACAGAGCTGGCAGAAGTGTAGTAAATGTTTGTGCAGTCTGCTTTCTGCTTGCAACTCCAGGAAAACTTTGGAGCTGTATTAAAGTTTTTGCTGTAAATAACTTGTTATTGCGTTGAATGTTTTGATTTTCAGAATAAATATTTTGGCTTAGTATCTCAGAGGTCTCAGTGTCAGTACCACTGAACAAAAATAAAAGGCTTTTAAGGTGCCACTGCCCTTTTTCAATTTATTTTATGCATGTAATAAAGAACAAATTTCTGAATTTTCAATAGTCCCTTAAATTAAAACATCTTTAAAATCAGGTTTTTTTTTCTTAGCACTGTAATTCCATTTAAATGTTCCATGCTTAGGCTTGAAAGTGGTAATGGAGGGCATCCTTTGAGATTGTGACAATATATGTATGGCAAGTGCAAAGTTATGAAGTTCTGTTTCAGAATCCTCTCCGTGCTGCTATTTCCTCAGTCTGTCACTGTAATGAGTTTTCAGGAAGGATGAAAAGGTGGCAGGAGGAAGTGAAATTGCAAATAAGCCATGAGTTTCTCTCCATGTGCACTGATTAATGTGCTCTCACGGGACAGTTTAACCCACCAATTATTTTGTTGTCTCATGAACAAATTTTTTTCTAAATCACCTTGTAATTGAAGATGCTTTTCAGGTATTGATTAAAGTTTTTCTTAAGCAACTCTTATACTTGATCTTAACTATAGGCAATGCATTTTCTGTTTCTATAATGGTCAAGGGAGGATGGGGAGCTGAGCTGCAGATCAGTGGTGATGTGCACCATGTCAAAAACACCTGCTTTTGTTAATGGGTGCTTTATGTAGTACACACTGATGTTTTAATTAGCAGGAAGTTATCTAATCTGGACTGCAAGTAGTAGCACATAAATTCTACAATAGCTGAGCTATTTGGCATCTATTCCTTGCAGTTAATCACTGATTTCATTGATTAGGTACTTCCACAAGTGTGTGTCTGGTATGGAGAATGTGGAGTTGCTTCTGGAGACAAAAGGTACAACTGTGCTTATGATGGGCCACCAATAGCACTACCAGAAGATGGATATGACTTAATGCAGGTGAGCTTCTCTTGGAGGTTTGCTGCTAAAAAAGTAATTCTCCAACACTGTAATTCTGTATTGGGTTTTTTTGGACCTGTGCTATGACCCCTCATCCTAACCTGATGAGAAAGTAGACAGATTATCTCTGATGTCTCAGGTCCAAGTGGGTTGAGGTAATTTACCTCAGTTTCTTTTCAGAGGTACGAGAAGTCTCCAAAATGTGATTAGAGGCTGCCACAGACAAAACCTTAAATATAGGATTTGTTCACTTGCATATTTTCCTCACTGGTTTGACTACTCTTTACTCATTGCTTTCTTGGAGTCTCTCCCAAAATATGGGTTCCACAGTTATGCCCTTCTGATCCCTAAAGGACAAGATTAAACTGTTTTCCTTCAGATGATTATCTCTGATAGAGGAAGGTGCTAACTGATACTTGTTCAAATAGAGCAAGTTTGGACAAAATTAGGTGTGCCTAGTGTGAGACTGTATTTCCTTACTTGTGCTTGAGCTGTCAAAGTGAATGAAACCACAGTCAAAATAGAGTTTATATATTTCATGCACAACATAGGATATTGCCAGATTTGCCTTCTGGCACCTGATAGTTCAAAGCTTTAAAGAGTGAAATAACTACAGAATTAAACAATAGTTAGACTGGTGACAGGAATGACTTCATTAAATATGTAGGTGAGCTAGCTACTGTTGTGTATTGTTTCTGAAGACTTAATGTACAGTTCTTGTATGTTACTATTAGTTATACTTGTGTTCAATGCATTTGTCTCTTCTATAAACTGAAGTAGCTCTTCCAGGTAATCAGTGATTTTGTGGTTAGTGGCTTGCCTTATGAGACTTTAAAATCTGTCACTATCCAGAAGGAGTACTAGAGGATAAGCTGCAGGAATACTTTCAACTTGGATAATGTCCTCTTACCAATAGGCTCTCAAATGCCATTATCATTCTATATATAGACCCTGGTGACTAAAGATCATCTGAAGGAGCTTTTCAAAAGGAAGTGCTGCCTTGAATAAAAGAAGTGAAAAAAATTATTCTTGTCCCCAGTTTCTAAATAAAAATCTTGTTTGCTAGACTGTTTTTCTCCTATGCATCTCCCACAGCAACAGCTACTGTGTTCTGAAATATGCTGATGCAGAGCCCATGATTATAATGAGTTCTGAAGTCTTAAACTTGTTTTTTCTTCATTTCCTCTTGATCTCAGTGTTGTTTTTTTGATTTTTTTTTTTTTTTTTGTTAAGGAACTCTGTCCAGGTTTATTCTTCGGCAATGTTAGCACTTGCTGTGATGTTCATCAGCTTCAGACTTTGAAAAATAACTTGCAGCTGCCTCTGCAGTTTCTCTCAAGGTATGCTAATGAATGGCACAGCAGCTAGTTTAGTAACAGAATAACAAAGCACTTGTCTTCAAGTAGACTGTAGAAAAAGTGATAATTTAATTTAAAGGATTATTGGAGCAAGCTGCTGGAGTGACTTTCTCATCCATAGCAGCAGGCTGTAATGTCATGAAACAACTACTTGCAGTCTGGATTGACGTAGCTGGTAGAATGAACTTTCTCTTAGTTTGTCTCAAGCTACTTTATCTAATGAAACCTTAGAAGAGGGTGACAAAGTAACATTTGGTCTTGTTCTAACTAAAACATTAAGAAGTCTAAGTCTTCCTACTAGCAACAGTTAAGGTTTTGTTCAAATTCTAGTAAAATTGTTTGAATCTGCTATTTGAGGCAGGCAATTTTATTAGTGATCTATGGCACTTAAAATTGTTCATCTGTAGCATCAACAACAATTGTCATATTGCTGATTAAAATCTTACAGAATTTATATACTTTGTTCTGTCGCTCTGAGCAGAATGTTTATATTTTCAAGGCATATCTTGCACCTTTACCTCTTAATCTGATTGTTGTTCGTTGGCTTTCCTTCCAGATGTCCATCGTGTTTTTACAACTTGATAAACCTCTTCTGTGAACTGACTTGTAGTCCAAATCAGTCTGACTTTCTGAATGTTACAAGCACCATACCTTATTATGATCCTGTTTCAAAAGAGAACAAAAGTAGCATTACAGAGCTGCAGTACTTCATTGGAGATCGATTTGCAAATGGTGAGTAAACACTGTGTTAATTTACCTTGGTTTTTGTCCAGGTAACAAGACCAGCGCTTTTTCTGAAAGAATTTGGAGGGGCAAACATCTCTTTGACTGCCCTTTTGAAGTTTGAGTCATCACATAGGTAACAGTAGGTCCCCCTTAAAACTTATGGAACACTTAACTTCTGCCTGGGCAGGGGACATTACACTGACACTGTTACAAGTTTTAAAGGTTCAGCTGAGGATGAACATCTATACAAACAGTTTATAGCCAATAACCCTGATGACTTCATACATTGACACTGTTAAAAGTTTTAAAGGTTCAGCTGAGGATGAACATCTATACAAACAGTTTATAGCCAATAACCCTGATGACTTCAACTTCAGAAAAATAAAGTTGTTGCCAAGTATTGAATGTCCAAAGTCTTCCTGATAGCAAGACAGTCTGGCAAGCATGATAATAAAGTTTGTACTCAGTGTACTACGATGGTTTTCTGAGAGGTACTCAGTCTTGAAATGGACTGTCTAGTCCTTTGTCAAAATCAAATGTTTTTAGGGAACAATACATTTGGGTTGTGTTTTGATTTTGTAGCAAGCTTAAAGCATTAATTCAGTCTTTTTATGCTTTTTGCAGTAACCTTTAGTAAAATTGAGACACTTGAAAGTCACATATGGCCTACAAGTTGAAAGTACCTTAAGTAAAAACTTTTCATAGCTTTCCCTGAAAATAATATTAGGTAATGTTTCCTGTCAAGCAGCGAAGTAGGTTCTGGCATAATGCAGATTTGGGTGGCTTTCTCAGAGTGAGGTAGCTGTTACAAAGAATTGCAACCTTGAATACTATAAATTCAACAGAAAGCATTAGTTCACTATCCTAAGTATGTTCCTGGAACTTGGGGAGTCTGTAATATTGGAAATACTTGGAATGCTTACTCAAATTATAACATTGATTTAATGGCTCTTCCCAGCAATGTACAATGCCTGCAAAGATGTGGAGGCTCCATCAAGCAATGTTAAAGCACTGGGGTTGTTGTGTGGGAAGGATGTCAAGGACTGCAATGCAACCAACTGGATTGAGTACATGTTTAGTAAAGACAATGGACAAACTCCTTTCAGCATAATTCCAATCTTTTCAGGTAAGAAACTGGACAGTCCTTGCCTTTGAAGCTCCTGTCAAAGGCTGGGTGCTAGGGCTAGAACACTGGATTTTAATCAGCTGCCCAGCAATGAAAGTCTGCAGTCAGAGGCTTTCAAAGCAGTGTGAGATTAACTTTTTTTTTTTTTTTTTGATTTCTGGTTGGAAACCATACTTTGTGCTTTTTTTCTATAAAGCTTCTTACTGTAGAAATCTCTTAAACACAATGATGGGCTGAGCCTAGGAAATGGGCTACTTGTGTTCCTTGGGAAATGAGCAGTACCCTCATCCTTGAGGATTTCATTAAGAGGAAACTATTGTTACACAGTTCACAATCTGAATAGATAAGGGGGATGACAAATCATTGCTGGGATGATAGAAGTATGTGCTTATTACTTTTACAGACTGAAGTGTTATAGACATGACCAGTCATTTAATTATTAGACAGCTATAAATAGTTGATACCTGCTGTGGAAAAGACAGTGGATTCTTCATCTGTAAGACCAAGAAATGCTGCTCTACACAGGGGCTGTGGGCTTTCATATAAAGGGTTAACTCACTTAACTGGGAAGGTCTGAATTTTTCCTGATAGTAAACTGGCTCTGCAACTTGTGATTTGTCATAGATGTTCCTGTCCATGGAATGAACCCTATGAATAATGCTACCAAAGGCTGTAATGAGTCCATGGATGATTCAACAGGACCATGCAGCTGTCAGGACTGTTCAATTGTTTGTGGTCCAAAACCTCAACCCCCTCCATTGCCTCCTCCTTGGCTATTGTTTGGTTTGGATGCTGTGTATGTCATCATGTGGATCTCATACATGGGCTTTCTACTCATATTTTTCGCACTAGTTTTTGGAATCTGGTGTTACAGGTAAAGCATTCAAAATGCTGAGCTCTGCAAGTCACTTGTTTATCCCTGAGAACTTCTTTGCCCTGGTCAGATGCTTATGTCTTGACTACTTCAGCCAGCCAAAAGTCATGTTCTGTGGCAGATACCACACATACTTGCAGAAAATGTTCTAACAGCTAAAACCACCTGGTAGAAAGTGATTGCAAAAGTTGGTTTAGTTGATGCACACCTGTCATAGCATTCCTAGCTACAGAATCACATACAGTGTTCTTCAACTTTCATAACTAAGTATGCAGAAGTCTGGGAAAACACACATTCATAACAAAACAATCACTGCCCTATTGCAAAATAACTCATGAATACTTTTTCCTAGTTTCCTATTTTGAAAAAAACTAAATGAAAGCTGAGCATGCAGTAATTATAGCATATCACCCTTGATCACGTGGCTGGAGCACCTCTCCGATGAAGGCAGGCTGAGAGAGTTAGGGCTGTTCAGCCTGGAGAAGAAAAGGCTGTAGGGATTCCTTACAGCACCTTCCAGTACCTAAGGGGGGGCTACAAGAGAGCTGGAGAGGGACTTTTTACAAGGGCATGTAGTGACAGGACAAGGGGCAATGGTCTTAAGCTGAGGGAGAGTAGATGTGGATTAGATCTTAGAAACAAATTCTGTACTATAAGGGTGTTGAATCAGTGGAAGAGGTGCCCCAGAGAGGTTGTGCACTCCCTGTTCCTGGAGGTGTTCAAGGCCAGACTCAATGGAGCTCTAAGTAAACTGATCTAGTGGAGGTGTCCCTGCTCATGGCAGGGGAGTTGGAATTAGGTGATCTTTAAGGATTGCTTCCAACCCAGACCACTTGAATTCTATGGTTGTTCATTTGTGACCAGAAAACTGAAATTGCTCTTATAATAAGAATTAAGTCTGCTTGGAAAAGGATAGTGGGTATGACAATTTGACATGTTCAGCAGCCTTACTTTAGTGGGCAGCATGAAATGGTGTGTTTGAGATGCCTGGCTCATATTTCTAATGTAAAAATCCCCTGCAAATATCAGCTTAGGATCAATTTAAATAAATTCTCTGTGTAGTTAGTGCTAGTGATCTTCTAAATGTGCATAAAGAATCTATGCTTGATGTAAGCTGGAAAAATTTATTAAGATATCTGATATGCATGTATGTTATTCCAAAAGATCACAAAGCTGGAGACTGTTGTACAAACAGTACAGATGCCTTTTTGTACAAGCAGGATAACACAGCTTCTTGCCTTTCAGGAGGCGACACTTTGTCTCGGAGTACACCCCAATTGACAGCAATGTAGCCTTTTCTGTGAATTCCCACCATGACAATGGTATGTCTTGGATAAGAGTAATATGTTTATTACAAACTCAAGTGCATCTGTTTCCCATGGATAGGCTCTGGAGTTTCAGCTTCGTTAGGCTAAAAGTCCATTCTGAGAGGTCCTTTAGCATTTTGACCAGCATCTCTCTTCTTTTAGAGTAGTACTTACCCCTATTTTACTGGATGCTGAAAGCCCTGGGTACTAGGAAGCTAAATACTAGCTAAGGTCCAAGGAGGTCTGGAGGGCTTTGTCACAGGGGTATAGGGAGGGCAACATGATGCAAAAATCAGTTTGATCATGTTTTGACTCATCCATGTATCCATTTAAAGCATGCTAGAAAAGAACTGTACTGTTACTTGTGTACCAGCTGAGGTAGCTTGTTTTATTGCTTATGTATCTTTTAGCTGCTTCTTCTTTTATATGCTACACCTGCTGCTGTCAAAGACAACCTTACATTACAAGGGACAATGTAGGTACGAGCTGTTTCC
Source organism: Dicaeum eximium (assembly GCA_013396995.1). Taxonomy (NCBI): domain Eukaryota; kingdom Metazoa; phylum Chordata; class Aves; order Passeriformes; family Dicaeidae; genus Dicaeum; species Dicaeum eximium. Next base: position 32,553 of record VWZP01001398.1, on the reverse strand, counting down.
TGCCCCTTGGCCTCAGTCAGGGATTGGTCCCAGGGTCTGACTGTCAGTGCAGACAGCTTCTGGTGCTTCCAGAAGAAGCACCAGAAGCTGTCTGCACTGACAGTCAGACCCTGGGAGCAATTTCTAACAGAGTTAGAATAAAATTTCATATATTCTAACAGAGTTAGAATAATATTTCTAACAGAGTTAGAATAAAATTTCATCTTTTTGAGTGGACTCCAAGAAAATGCTGCTTAACTGACTTCCTAAATATTTCCTGTTTACTTCTTACTCTTGCAGGAAACATTACCTGTGGTGAAAGGCTTGGTGAAAGGTTTGAGAATGGCCTGAGGATGACATTTACATCATGGGGAGCTTTCTGTGTCAGAAATCCACGTCCTGTTATCCTCTTCTCTGTGGTCTTCATTGCAATGTGCTGCTCAGGCTTTGTATATATTAAAGCAACTACAAATCCGGTAGATCTGTGGTCAGCCCCAAGCAGCCAAGCTCGCAAGGAGAAGGAATACTTTGACACACACTTTGGGCCTTTCTTCCGTACTGAACAAATTATTATCCAAGCGCCAAAGAGCCACCCAGACACCTACTCACCTTACCCATCAGGAGAAGATGTACCTTTTGGGCCTCCCCTTACCAAAGATATTCTTCATCAGGTAATTGGGACTTTGCAAGAGCAAAGACCTAAGCACACTTAACAGGTATAATAACATGGAGTTGGCTTCCACCTGCAATGTTATGTATCCATCAAAACAGTCACTAGATATTCATATTAAAAATCATAGCCTTACTATAAAAGCTTTTTGCTGAAAATCTTTCTCTTAGAGAGACCCTTGCAAGCTAAGTCTCTGTACATAGCATGAACACAGAAATAATGTTTTTGTAATGTGCTTCTATTGATGTGTGCCTCTGTCTCTGGAAACTTGCAAGGTAGTGTGCACTTAAGTCCTGTCTTGCAAGGGATATGCTTACTTGTGCTGCTCTTAAACTATGGTTTGTTTTTTTTTAAAAGGTACTGGATTTGCAGGATGCTATTATCAACATAACTGCTTCTTATGACAATGAGACTGTAATGCTGAAGGACATTTGCCTGGCTCCTCTTGCTCCCTACAACAACAACTGCACTATCCTGAGCGTACTCAACTACTTTCAAAACAGCCATTCTGTTCTGGATCACACTGTCGGGGATGAGTTCTTTGTCTATGCTGATTACCACACTCACTTCTTATACTGTGTTCGGTGAGCAGTACAATAGCATGTTTTTTAATCAAGTTGCCAGATCAGCTTGGTTTGATGTGGATGCTGGCTCTGGTTTACCTTAAACATGTTTTCAATGCTTCTGAAGAGTTTTGAACAGAAGACCAGTTTCTAAGCTTTCTCTTTAGTTCAGTTGGTTAGAAGCTACTCCTTGTCTTAAGGCTATAAGGCAGACACCGTGAAACTCAAGGTTAAATTCAAAGCAGATGTAGCACAAGGGCAGTGTACCACTAGCAGTTTTGTCTTGTCTTGATTTTCAGTTATTACACAACAGCTTTTTACTGTTTTGTGCTGTGCCTCAGCTGTCAAGCAAAAGCTAACAATTATTGCTGGTGATCTCTTTAGGGCTCCAGCATCACTGAATGACACAAGCATGCTTCACGATCCCTGCTTAGGAACGTTTGGTGGACCTGTATTTCCATGGCTGGTGTTGGGAGGATATGATGGTGAGTGGCAAAACAGTGTTGCAGTATAGGTCTGACAGCACATCCTTGTGTGCTATTCTTGGTGCTAAAGTGCATTCTCATTTAACACAGCTGTTTAAATGCAGTCCAGAGGAACTGAGTTTTGTTAAACTTTCAGTAAGTACAGGTGTTTTAAGTAAGTTTTCAGTAGACCAGTGCTGGGATTGGAGGCAGACTACTCTGGAAGTGCAAAATGCAAGCAATCTGTAATCGGAACATGTCAACAGGACAAATATTTGGTCTGCTTTGGGCCTGGTAAAAGATAAAGACATGAAGTAGCTCTGGTTGACCTGCTGGGATGTATGTGTATTTTGCTTTGAGTTAGAATAAAGTTTTGTCAATGACCTGACAAAGCAGTTAAGAATAGATTAAAGTGTTCACAAAGGAAGTTCTTTCATAATTACTCTTAAAGCAGGATTTTGTTCAAGCAATTTATCTAATTAAACACCAACTTGGTAGTATATTTGTGTTTAATATATCTCAAATAGTGTTTAAAGGCAAGCGTTTCTTTATTAAACTGTAGGGGATTTTATTTGCTTTTGAGTAAAATCTAAGTATGTAAGAGGTACAGTGTTTAGGAAGCCACATTTCTCATTACATGGAAAGTTATAAGCAGTGGCTATATAGTAGCTTTTTGTCTAACTGTGTAGCAGTTGAACATTGTGGTGTCATGAGCATGTTAAACAATGAATAATTACTCTGGTATGCAATCTGTAGTGCTTATCAGCTTCGTTCTTATCTGCTGTACTAGAATCTAAGTTCCATTTTTTAATGCCAAACTTTTTATTTCTTCTATAGATGATAACTATAATAATGCTACAGCTCTTGTTATTACTTTTCCTGTCAACAACTACTACAATGACTCAAAAAAGCTGATGAAAGCCTTGGCATGGGAAAAAGAGTAAGTAGTCTTCCTGTGTTCTGAAATGCATGCATGACTTAAAGCAGCTTTAAATGTTGATAAACAAAAAAACCCTGCACTGTACTGATAGTTTTTCAGTATAACTACAGGAATGTTTTGAGAGGCAGCAAAACTAGTTAAAAACAGACTGTGCTGGTTATAAAACCTTCACTTTGTCTAGCACACTTAATTTCCTTTGGGACACAGGTTCTAGTCATCTTAGTGACCATTAGCCCAGTAGTACTTGACAATAAGTAACTTGAGAAAGAATTTTAGTTTGTGGCTAGAATTACACAGGTAGACTCTTTAATTTACTGGATCTATTAACCATTGGTGGAAAGGTCGAGCCTGATGCTGTAGCTCTTTACTTTTAAATTTTAAAAATGTCATCCAGATGAGCATCTAATGCTTTCAACCCAATTACCACCCTGAAGAGCTAGCTTACAGGCCAGCTGCTTTGGCTGTCTGTTCAGATAAAAACCACTGTACTAGAAAGTTTGTTACAAAATAAAAGTATGACAAGCATCTGACTGTGTCACAAGCACCTGCCAAATTGGGGAACTAAAACGAGGGCTAATAAATTGTTCCGGTACTGTAAGCAAGCTGCAGTCATCTTTCATGTGTGTATTCCTAGGTCTAGCTTTGAGGAAAATGGTGCTTAGAGTTTGAAATAGCTCATGCAAGGTGCCTATTTGTCCTCAAATGCTAGAGACAACATGGAAAGTATTTCGGCGTTGTGTATTTCTAGTTCTTAAAGCAGAGTTCTAGGTATGTGTAGCCAGCACCTCTCTTTTGAAACAGTGAAAGGTCCCCTCAAACTATTGTCTGGCCACAGGTACTCTTGTACCACACAGAGGATGTAAATTTGCTATCAACTGACTTTCAAGTATTTCCAGTGGAGGATGTTTTATCCTTTTAAAATGTGATTGACCTCTTGGTTTTGTTTTTTCAGATTTATTAACTTTCTGAAGAACTATAATAATTCAAATTTAACAATATCATTTTCTGCTGAACGGAGCATTGAAGATGAGATCAACCGTGAAAGCAACAGTGATATTAGCGTTGTGTTGATCAGCTATATTGTGATGTTCGTGTACATCTCAATAGCTTTGGGACATATCCGGAGCTGTAGAAGACTGCTGGTATGTGTATAGTTTTCATTGCTGTAAAGACTGAAGCTAGAGCTTGCTGATAGCTGTAAGTGACTTCACTATTTTTGCAGAATACTGGTGTTCATTTTTTCATTAGAGCATTTTGTCCTCCTTGGGCAGGAGTTACGGAGAGCATCGCACTTGTATTAGACAATTAATGTGTGTTTCATAGGCTCAGCTAAGTTCTTTCACTTGATGTTCAGTTAACATCAGATTCAAGGCTGATAATTTTTTTTAATATCTGGATCTTCAAAAAACCCTGAAAAGTTTTCTACTACCTAGACTAAATGTTAGAATATGGCTTTTGCCTTTGCAATAATCTGTTCTATGGGATGATGCTTCTTTGGCTGACGTTCAGTGCAACTTTTTTTAGGTGGATTCAAAGATCTCTCTGGGCATTGCAGGCATCCTGATTGTACTGAGCTCAGTAGCATGTTCTATAGGCATTTTCAGCTACTTTGGAATCCCACTGACACTGATTGTGATAGAAGTAATTCCTTTCTTGGTGCTGGCTATTGGAGTGGACAACATCTTCATTATGGTTCAGACACTTCAGGTATTTATTCTTTCATACAGTCTGCTAAAAGTGCCTGTCATTTTTCAAGGCTGTAAACTTGGAGCAGGAAGTCTGCATTCCAATGCTCAGCTCAATTTGAGCAGCTCTGGACTCTCACAAGATATTTAGTGGAAAAGAGACAAGAATCTGTGTACATTCTACCTTGACAAAAATAACCCAAATTTGTCTCTGCATTTTTCTTACTGCTGCTTGATATCAAAATAATTGTGGAACTCAATGAGTATTCTGATCACTTGTAATTTTAGTATATTGTCAGCAGTAGTCATGAACTAAACTACATGCTTAAGACTAGGAGCTTCTGACACTAAGTCTTAGTGGGCAATCAGCTTTTTAATTTGACAGGTTCAATAACCCACTGAGACTGGTACTGCCTCTGTCAAATGTGTAGTTTTATCTGAAGTACTGAACTTAGTACTATATTATAAATCTGAAGCAAGACAAGTAATGTTCAGGCTGCTCTTGTTTTAGAGAGTCTCAGCTGGTTTTTATCTAACTCTTGTTAATGCAGTAAAACCAACGAAAGATAATGCAGTGAAAACAATGAAAGTTTTGGGTCTTTTAAAGCCATATGAAATAGCTTTATAAATTGCATAATTCCTAATAATAATAAATTATTGCCTTAAAACAGAGAGATGAACGCCTTCAGGGTGAAACTCTGGATAAACAGATTGGCAGAGTCTTGGGAGATGTGGCACCCAGTATGTTTCTCTCATCCTTTTCGGAGACTGTGGCATTCTTTCTTGGTAAGACTCCTTTAACATTTTAAAATAAGGGCCTTATTGTAGCTGTGTGTTGCAAGAATAAATGCAGTACTAAAATATAAAAGCCAAGTAAGCATTTGTAGAGGCAGTTTAACTTAGTTGTTCATTCTTATTATCAAATTAAACTTCTGCTGGGGATAGGCATTGGAGTGCTTTAACAGTCTAGCATAGTTAAAAAGATCCAATTCTGAATCTGTCAAGCTTTTCAGCCTAAAAGACTGGAGGTTTTTACTGACTGACAAGTCTAAATTTGACCTTAGGAATAGATCAAATATCAGGGTGTATGAATTCCTATGCTGTGTTTATTCATCTTGCCAAAATGCCCCTTGGTTGGAAAAATGCCCCTAAGACAGCTTTATGTTTGAGGCTCACTTTATAATGTTTTAGAGGTAAATCTTTGGTGGCCCTGCAAGTATAATTTCGCCTTCTTTCATAACGGCTTTGTTTACCCGCAGTGTAATTTGTCATTGGATCAACTTGCATTGGGGTGGCTTAATATTTAAGCAAGGTGTGCCTGACAGCACTCCTTAACTGCCCTGTTACACAGTCTGCACCTAAACTTGGAATTGAGAAATGGCTTAGAACTCATCACTCCTTTGCGCAGCCTCGGTGCTGTTAAATAGGCCAAAGACAGCAGCTGTAGCCAGGCTTGTATGGGCTGTTTCCTTTGCTCTGGAAAGAAAGCCTCTTTGTCCTGCTATAAGGCTACCACTTAAACTGGGTGTTTGTCTAGAAAATGCTCATGCATTTCTGGGAGAAGGGAGCTCTTTTAACAAACTGGGTCACTTTCTCCAGGGACACTGTCTACGATGCCAGCGGTTCGCACGTTCTCCCTGTTTGCGGGAATGGCTGTGCTCATAGACTTCATTCTTCAAGTCACTTGCTTTGTCAGTCTCCTAGGCTTGGATATTAAGCGTCAAGAGGTGAGTATAAGTGCACCTGTAACTGCAGTGTAAAGGGGATGATGACATCTGCAGAACTGCTCTAACTCTGGCATTTAATCTGTTTTCAGAGTAATAGACTGGATATTCTGTGTTGCATCAAAAGCAGTGAAGAAATGGGTGGAGTCCAGCGTTCTGAGAGCATGTTATTTCTGTTCTTCAAAAATCTGTTTTCTCCATATCTGCTTAAGGATTGGATGAGACCAATAGTAGTATGTATAATCTATTTCAAGTAACAGTCATCTAAACTTGAGCAAAAGAGCAGTGAGCCTGAAGGCCTAAATAGGGAAGAAAAATCTTCAATACAGTAAAACAAATCAAGCTTCTAGTATTTTTATTCTCAGCAGAAGAATAGAAATAAGCTTTTGTAACTGCGAAAGTATTTCAGTAAATAGAGGCTTGATCATGGATTGTCCGAAGCCCAGATTTAAGAGTTGCATTGCAGACAATCAAATTACTTTAGCCTATGTAGAAAAAACAGCTTGTGTTGGCTTCTACACTGCATTAATCCAGAGTGTTGTTGCTGGATCCATGATTCAGTTTAAGGTTACCATGCTCATTTACAGAAGGTGTTTGTAACTTTCACAGCTGATTTCTAAGAATAAATTTCCTTACAGTCCCAAAGGGACCCCTGAGTAGCTACATTTTACATTTATTTAATACAATTTAAGTGTTGTATTAAGCCTGCATATTTAGCATATTCAAACTAGAGCCTCTTTGCATGGTTCCTATTAGCTTAATAAATGACTCCTATTGCCTGTTGGTTCTGTACAGTTCTCACTTCCATGGATTTGCTTTTTTTGCAGATAGCAGTGTTTGTGGGTATCCTGTCATTCAGTGCAGCAGTTATGCACAATGTAGAGATTGGACTGGATCAGTCTCTCTCAATGCCAGATGTAAGTCTTATGATCATGTTACTGTCAGCAGTTTGTGGCTGAATTGAAACCTCGATACCTTGTTGTGCTACCTCAACATTCCATAATGGTAACTCAAAACTTTCCCTTGAAGGACTCCTATGTAATAGATTACTTCACCCACATCAGCAAGTACCTGCATGCGGGTCCCCCTGTCTACTTTGTCCTAGAAGAAGGACACAACTACACCTCTTTGGAAGGGCAGAACATGGTGTGTGGTGGAACGGGATGTAATAATGATTCACTTGTCCAGCAAATCTTCAGTGCTGCAGAAATTGGTAGCTAGTAAGTCTTTCATGCTTGTCTCTGCATAGTTGCATAGAAGAGATGTAGCTGAGCAAAGTGTCCTCTGCATTTAGTTCAGGCTCAGCTGTTGGTTGTAAACTGATGTTCTATTTCATTTGCTTTATAGTGTGGGTTTGGGAGGGAGGGGGTTGGAAGCAACTGTGACAGTCTTCCAGAGTGAAGATGAAACCATCTGGGCTGATGGGATACGTTTATGTACTTTGGAAAAGGGGCTTGATCCTTCAAGGAATCTTGGAATGGTAGTAAGAAAAACTCATGAAAATCTCTCAACAGGGTTATGATGTTCTGGAAAACAGCTGCATGCTCAGCTTCTAAACCTGGTGAATAAGCTAGGCTAGCCTAGGGAGGCTAAGCAGGAATTTTATCTGCAGCTAACAGCTCAAGGAAGTCTTTTCCCAATTCCTTCCACTGTAGTTCATTTCAGCCAAACTGAAGGAGGGGCTTTGCATGAAAACTGAGACAACAGGGTGTGGAATAGACAGGGAACAGAGTGGGCAGGATAATGGAAAGCTGAGCTTGGCAGCAGAACAGTGAAAAAGCTCCTGCTGTTTTCTAGCTGCAGTGTTCTGAGCTACCTGAGCATTATGGCTCTTGGATGGGGTACTGGAGCATGGGACTACATGAAGAGCTGAGTAGATTTGACAAGAATGAGTTGACATGGCATAAGTTGGCACTGGAGAGATCAAGTGATATGTTTTGGAATTAAACATAAAATGACTGATGATGGATATGTTGTGTTATTTTTATTAGCACAAGGATAGGCTATGCCCCATCATCCTGGATTGATGACTACTTTGACTGGGTGAAGCCACAGTCATCCTGTTGCAGAGTCTACAATACCACTGGACAGTTTTGCAATGCTTCAGGTATTGGCATCCATCTTGTTGCTAGTGGATTAGCCTGGTTTATAAGTTTCACAGCCAAAACATTTTCTCATGGTATGAGTCAAGTGAATACCTTTTCTTAATGTAAGAAGGAACCTCTTGAGCTGTCCTCCTAATTGAACTGCTGTTTGAGTGAGCTTGGATATTCTACTGCAATGCTGCAGACTGAAAGTAGCCTACCTAGACAGCCAATGTAACTTGCTGTAAAAATTCTGATCCTTCTGTTGGTTTTCTTAGAGCACACAAACTTGGTGCTCTGGTTTTGTTCAGGTCCTTCAGCTGGGTGTAGTTCTCATTGGATCTAATGGACATAAATGCACAAGTAAGAGTTCTCTGACTTTAGCAGCAATAAATCAAATGAAGGACTACAAATCTTACATAGAATTTCAGGATGGATCAATTAGTTCATCAGTAAAAATACTTTTTATGGAATTGCATCCTGTAGTAATGCAAGTCAGAAATTACTAGTGTTAGGAAAAAGAATACTTGACCCTGTAGATGACCTTTTTCCTGTATTTCTGCAGTCAGTGATCCATCCTGCACTCGTTGTCGACCACTGACTCAAGAAGGCAAGCAGAGACCACAGGGTGAAGACTTCATGACCTTTTTGCCAATGTTCCTATCAGACAACCCTAATCCTAAATGTGGCAAAGGGTAAGAGCCTTATTCTACAGAGCCTGCCTAGCCCAGTGTGTCAGATACTTGCTCTGGATTTTGTCTGGAGGTTAGATATCTAATGTCCTCCTAAAAGCCATACAAACATTGACATCTCACCAGTTCTGTACTATTTTCTGAAAAAAACCAGATGCATCATCAGCTAAACAGAACAGCAGTTTTCCCCTGTACAAAGAGAGACAATGTCTGTGGTCAGTATGTTCTAGAATATCCTGTGCAATCTTGAAATATATTGTGCTCTGAAGCTTTTATAGTTTTGGAAACTGCTTGAAACAACTACCAGCTGTTGGCCCTCTAAAGGGCATCTACAAGAGAGCTGGAGAGGGACTTTATACAAGGGGGCGTAGTGATAAACAAGGAGGCATAGCTTTAAAATGAAAGAGGGTAGGTTTAGATTAGATGTTAGGACAAAATTCTTTACTCTGAGGGTGGTGAGGCACTGGAACAGATTGCCCAGAGAAGCTGTGCCCCATCCCTGGAAGTGCTGAAGGCTAGGTGGGATGGGATGTGAGCAACTGTAGTCTAGTGGAAGGTGTTTCTGCTCATGGCAGAGGTGGTACTACATATTTATGCTCCCTTCCAACTTAAACCATTCTATGATTCCATAAGACTATATGTTATAAAAGCTAATAAACTTGAATAATGCTGACATCTGATATGTACCTGTTTTTATAGAGGACATGCTGCGTATAACTCTGCTGTCAACTTTATAAACAACAAAACTGAGGTTGGAGCCACTTATTTTATGACTTACCATACTGTGCTGAAAACATCAACTGATTTTATTGATGCTATGAGGAAAGCTCGGATTATAGCAGACAATCTTACTGAAAGCATGGGCCTCAAAGAGAAGAACTACCGGGTGTTTCCTTACAGGTATGGTTAGATCTTTCATGCCTTGGTGACAAATACTTGAGCAACACAGAAAGGGTGCTGACTAATTATTAGAAACCTGAGTTTTGTGTAACAGAAGGTAATGCAGAGACTTGGGGATTTCTAGTAAAACTAGGAAGATATAGTTTGTATCCATAGCACTGGCCTCTTTCTACTGTCATTGATAACTGACTTAAATCCTTCACTACAAAGGTAGATCTGACTCCATTTTTGGGCATTTCCTAGCTTTCATAGTAGGTTTTAATAGTTCAAGCATAAGCAGATATGTTGACATGGGTAGTTGCAAGCTGTGATGTGAATGTATTGACTTCAAATAGGTTATTTAAATGTAAAGTAAATGCAGCAGCAATACCAAGTATAGGAGTACCACACTAAATTGAGTTGGAATTGGTATCTGTACATCTGAAATACTGATCTCTGCATCAAAATATCATACCTGTACTTATGGTCCATCTGCAGTAGCTCCTGCAGATATCACAATGGATCTGAGCACCTACCTCCTGGCATCTACTGTAGCTGCTTATAGTGAAATATGAGAATTGCACTGACTTCAGGACCACCACCTTTATTTGAAGTGTTAGTGAGGAGTTAACTCCTACAGAATGCTGGCTGTCACATGACATTCCACTGATACAAGGAAGCCAGTTTCTGTTGGTGACTTCTAGCAGGGGAACTACTTTATCCTTAGCACAGAAGCTAATCTAATATTTGCATATAAAAGGGAAGATGGCTAATGACAACTTCTCTTTTTTCTACAGTGTGTTTTATGTCTTCTATGAGCAATACTTGACAATTGTGCACGATGCCATCTTTAACCTCTGCATCTCTTTGGGATCGATATTTCTGGTGACAACTGTGCTTCTTGGTTTTGAAGTATGGGCTGCTGTTGTGGTTTCAATAACTATTGCTATGATAATCGTCAACATGTTTGGAGTGATGTGGCTCTGGGGCATCAGCTTGAATGCAGTTTCATTAGTAAATCTTGTCATGGTAAGTCAACAAGACCTCTCTTTGCTTCTGTTTCCAAGTTTTGAACAGTTCTGTGTGCTACATATATGCTTCTTATACTGAGCAGTATTCTGCTACCAACCTTTGATAGGCCTTTGAAGAGTAGTGGAACTATCTTAACACATCTAAAAGAAGAGAAAACAAGTTTATTCTGACAACTAGTCCTAGTACTAATAAGGCACAGCAATTGAACTGAAGCTGTACTGCTTCAGTGGTGGAGGTCACTCTTGTTTTGCAGCAACAGCTGCATTGCTGCTGTCTAGGCTAGGTGCTGCTCCACATCAACACAGGTGGCTTGTGCTGAAGGGGAGATGCATAGGTTTGTCTTAAGGCCTCTGCTGTATTTATGTTCTACAGAGTAGACCTGGGATGAGCTAGCACCAGTATTGTTCCTGCATAAGTGGATGAAATCATTTAGGCAGAGAGAAAAGCACTCCAGAAGTAGTGCCTTGGTAAAGCACTCCAGAACTAGCTCCAGCAAGCAGCTATTGGTTGCTTTGGCTTACTGTCTTCTCTAGAGGTTTGTGGCAGGTCTGAGGGTTAGTGTAAACTGTTGGTCCATGTTACAATTAGATGTATGTTCAAGCAAGTCTGTCTACTAGATAAGGCTAAGATTAGCCCAATGTTCAGTTAGTGTTGTAAATGACTGATCAGCTGAATTGTCATGATATCAAATCAGGATGCATATTCAGTGTTATTCTAAAGCAATGTTATTGCAGCTAATAGTTCTAAACTGATTCTAATGTTCAGTCTTCACTACGTGCACTGCATCAAAGCCAGCTTGCTTCAGCCTCAGGAAACTTGACCTCTGAAACAATCTCATGTTCGACTTCCTGTTTGATTGTCTGTTAGTAATGACTGATGGTGAAACACCACACAGTGCCTGCAACAGCCTCTGGGAAGCAACACTAAGTTTGTGACTTCCCGTGGTACATTAACTCTGGGGACTGATGACAGCTGCTAGGAATCTTTCTAGCTCATCCAGAATTCTGAGTAGAGACCTTGCCATCCAAGTGCTCATCTAACTGATGTTTTCACATGTGTTTCCTTTCAGAGCTGTGGTATCGCTGTGGAATTCTGCAGTCATGTGACAAGAGCATTCACCATCAGTACCAAGGGCAGTAGAGTGGAGCGTGCAGAAGAAGCTCTGTCTCACATGGGCAGCTCAGTGAGTATCTGCTGGGTGGGGAGGGAAAACGAGTAGCCAAGTAACAGCCTTACTATTTTAAGAAATGTTATAGGTGACAGTCTTAAGTCATAAAGATGGCCTTGCTTTTTCTTTTTGGAATGCTTAAAGCTCTTAAGGTCAACATAGGCTTCTACTAGTAATAGGGGGTGATGAAGACTCATTTTTAATCTGATGTTACTACTACCTAATAGTAGAGGAGAGCTAAATGCTTTATCTGAACTAGTAGTTTGGATAAACCTTAAATTGTCCCATTAAAATTCAAGTGTTTCTCTTCCAGATAGTCAGAGGTGACTAGGAAAGGTGGTTCTGAATATGGGATGCAGTTGGTGCTTGTATAGAGAACAAGCAGGGCTCAGTGTTTAGGCAGTACTAAACTACTAATCATGTCACTTGTTTGAAGACTAAATGACCTGTATGGGGTTGGAATGGACAGTTTTTGTGATGTGTGTACCACATACAGGAACAGAACTTAACTGGAATGTGAGTTAAATTAAGTAATGGTTTTCACTTGTATCTGCCTGAAGCAAAAATTAATTAGGTGGCTGCAGAGATCAGAGTGGATTTTTAATTGTACTGAGCCTGTCCTGTGGGACCAAAAAGATGAACTCTTCTCCTGAGTGCATCTTGATTTGGTTCTAGACTGGCAGGGCAGGAAGTATACTGCATATAGGAATGAGTGTTAGATTATACAGAAATGTTACCAAATGCTAAATACTTGAACTCCTACTTATCACTTAAATACTTTTTTTATTGCCAGGTTTTCAGTGGTATCACACTGACCAAATTTGGAGGAATTGTAGTATTGGCTTTTTCCAAATCTCAAATCTTCAAGGTATTCTACTTCAGGATGTATCTAGCTATGGTTGTGCTGGGAGCAACACATGGATTAATATTTCTTCCAGTTCTGCTTAGTTACATAGGTAAGATGTGACAGTCTGCTCTATACCACACTTCAAACAAAGAGCTGTCTGTGGACTTTCCATGACATGGAAAAGTTTGCAGAGATGAAAAGCAGCAGTTTAATGTGCCTCTCTCATCCAAGTGGCCTGTCCTTTGGAAAGCAAAGGCTGACTGGTGGCACTGCAGGCTCACTCTTGCTGAACTGAAGCAAGCACTGCCTGGCCCACGTGGTTGCACTTTGCTGTGCTTTGTGTAGGTCCCTGCTGGGACCCTGAGGTCCCCAGGGAGCAGCATGATTAACATGTTTCAACCTGGGGACAGGATGGTGGGTGGATTGTGGGTCACTGTTCCTGCATTTGCAGAAACAATCTTGCCTTTCAGTGAGGATGGTCCAAGCACTTTCCTCTTTAATTTGAAAATGCATGTGTATAGTGTAGTCCTTAAAGTAGACTTAAGTTAGACTCAGTTTAATGGGCTTAAGAGTGATGGGGATTCATCCACCACTGCCTTTGTTGGGGCTGACAGCTATTAACAGCTGATCAGAAGCAAGTTTCTGAATGTTAAGTTTGCCCTAGACAGTAAGATCCTGCATGCTTCCTGATGACTGATCAGCTGCAATGTGGAGCCTTTGGATAACTGTGTTCTCTCACTCAGGCCCATCAGTAAATAAAGCTAAAACTCGTGCTGCACAAGAGAGGACCAGAGGTACAGAACGGGAGAGACTCCTCTACTTCTAGTTTTTAACAGTGTTCAGTGGACTGCCTGAACTGCGCCTTGGGCCCAACTCCTAAGAACTGAAGCGCAGCAATGTTCTATGACTATCACACTGTAACCACCACAGACTTGACTCCTGCACAGATTCAACTAGAAGATACCAGCTGCAGCTTTGGACATAGCTTTAAACTCAGGAAATGCTAAGCGTGGTTCAAGTAACAGTATTACTAAAACTAGATGTGTTAATAAGATTACTAAAACACTTCTGTTTTCAAGAGGTTGCATCTTTTTCCTTCAGAAACCTAAACCAGCTGTAGTGAGAGTTGAATAGCATTTTGTCAATGAAATTGAGGTGATGTGTATGAGAATGGACTGCTAAACCACTGACACTAATTTTAAATGCAGGTCAATGCAATTTTTTTTCTCTATTTTTAGGGGGAAGCCATCACAAGTTGTAATATTTTTAGTACTATTTGCCAAAATGTCTTGTATATACTTTATTATAAAATAGCAATTTTGTAGTTCAAAAATCTACTTAAATGCAATAAATTAAGTTTATACATTTCAGTGGAAGAGTCTTTCAGAATGTTGTGGGTTTCATGAGAGCTTGTTCTCCAAAAACTTGTTTAAAGAAGGTGACATGTTCTTCACAGTGCTCACCTAAGGGAGACAAAATAAAAGTTTATGTTCAATTTACAACTCACAGACCAAGAACCAAGGTTGTGTAGTTTCACTTACCTTCATTTACTGGTACTAATCTTATCTTTAATGCGTTTGAGTACCAGAGTTGAACAAACAGAAAGCATTGGAATGCTGAGATATTTCCAGTCCTGTGACTGGTATTCTTGAGGTGAAGCAGATGTTTGATCTAGTTCCTGGATCTAGTTCATGTATCTAACCAGCAGATTCACAGCCATGAGAACCTTCTACTGTCAAGATGCAGGGGTCTGGGGTGGGATTCTGTGCCTACAGTCTGGTAATTATGAACATGTTGCTGGTGCAAGCAGTTTGGCTTGGCTTTTAAAGAAAGAACTGTAGCATAAAACAGGCCTTGAATTTTTGTAATTAGTGGAAATAGACAATTGAAATCAGATGTTTCCCAACCTGGTTGCTGACTTCAGGAGAAGGCACTGATTGGAAATAATGGCTCTGCTAAGCTAAGCAGTGAGAGCAACTGCAAGTCAAACAGGTTCATCTGCAAGTTTATGTTTAGTTCAGCCTCTTTACTCCTGGATGCAGTAGACAAAGGAGTAAGACAAGCTAATTTGGAACTGTGCTTAAAAGTGAGTATAAAACACAGGCTAAAATGTGCCAAGAGTTTTATCATCTAATACAACTGGCTCAACTGGATTGCACAACTGAGTATCTTGGTCAAACTGCTTATTTCTTACCTGGTGTGAAGCTGGGGTTTCCTCGTAACCGCTGGTTTCTTTGTTCAAAGAATCGGAATATGGTGTAGAAAAGCATCTCATCCTCTGCTTGTTTCGCTGCATCGAGGAATTTGCGGGCTGAAATGCTGTCGTGTCCTCCAATACCCCTGATGAATCTCAAGGCAGCCAAAACTTGGTGTTTGGACAACAGAACTTCAACTATTTCATCATTTGCTGTGGAAAGTCTCTGTGAAGTCAATCACAGCTGTAAGGCAATGCTTCTAATGCATGCAAATGATTGATGCTAGTTAATGACTTCAAGCCTGGTCAGGGAAGCTGTTTGACCAGTCTAACCCACATGTGACATTACTAGACTCAGAAATGCTTACTTTTAACATGTCCAGCGAGAGCTGATGTGCAGGAGGGTAAATGCTTTCCAGGGACAGTAAGAGACAAGCCTAGGGCAAAAGCAGAAGTAACCTGAGAATTCTGAACACTTCCCACCTCCCTCACTAGCATATTGGAGCTACTTCTCTTACATACCAAGGGCTTTGAGTCACTGAGCACATGGTACTGCAGAAACTGATGGAGCATGTAGAACAAGTTGTGCTGAACAAGGGTTTTGATGACCAGCTCATACAAGTAGTGCTGTGAATATAAGAAGAAGACATTCAAAGACATGTCTCTATATGTGTTTTTACAATCTACAAGTCAACATTTTATAGAAGTTACACATGCCCAAGACTGGACTAAAACTGCATGTAATTTCATGGAGTGGGGCAATGTACTTAGCACAGAAGTGATTTACCTGAACTGCAATCTGGAACTGGTTGAGAGAGCGAATGTATTCCATCAAGACAGCTATAGTGAACTTGTGAGGTGCTTCCTGGACAAAGAAGCAAGCATTAGGTGGAACTTGCATAGCTTCTCTGTTAATAACCCTGTAAGAATAGGCATCAAAATACCCTATTCCTGACAAAACTTCCTGCAGCCAATTTCAAGCCATCAACTTAAGTTAGCTGATCTGAGACTGCTGCCAAATTAGCCCTTAAATTTATTTCATTAGCCCTTAAAATTAACTTACCTTCTTCTCTGTAAAAACAGATAAAACATGTGTGTACATATCAGACTGGTCAATAACTGCTTGAGTGCGGACAGGACGTTTCAGGAGTGGGTTACTTCTACTCAGGCCTGTTTCTACCACCTAGGAGAAAAAATAGTCTTTTAAAAAGAAAACTGTAGTGTAGTACAGTTCCAAGTCAGTCTCAGTTGTACAGGCTGTTTTCTGTTTCAAACACAACTATAAACTTGTTGTGTTAACAAGGAAATTCGTATCTGTGGTTATGTTATATTAGATGCATCTTGTTCAGTGGGGTTTTCATATTAAATTTTAAACTGCTTTTTAAAGTTATATAACTACAGCTGCTCTTATATACCTTAAAGCTGGGAGATGAATCTAACTAACTACACTGACACAGGCCCTCAGGCTTAGAAGAGTTTTGAGTATGTAACTGTACTCTTAGTTAGTGCTTGAATTTGGTACTTCAACAGAAGTAACAGATGTATTGTGACTGCCTGTTATGCCATGATACAGTGTGCAGTGCAATCAGTGCTTTGGAAACCAAGCCAGTAGTTATTGATTCAGAGTTGCTTTTTCAGCTTCTACCTTCTCTCTGCTTTCAAGCACTGGGGTATGTTAACTCATCACTCTGGAGATGAGCTATGCAGCACCTGCCACACAAGTGTCAAGTGAGGGTCTTAGTGCATTTTCCATGGTATAGTTTTACTTGCGAGCCCGAGGCAGTCAGGACATTTTGGGGTAAGCCAAAATTTCCTAAGTAGAAAGAAGCATGCCTTCACCTTCATGCCATCTGAAAAGCAAACAGCATTGTCCTGTCTCTGTAAGCTGCTCTAGCTAACATGATTTACCATTGTATAGCTTTGCTCAGCTTCCAAGTACTTCTTATATTCATGATTCAGTTTGTCAAAAACAGTTGCAATCACAGACAGCGATCCTCTTTCTGGCTCACTGAGCACTGAAAAGATAAAAAGAAAGAACTATCAGGAGAAATAACCAGGCACCTGAATGTTGCCTTTTTCAAAAGGTGATCTCTATTCTCTACTTAATTTTTAACTTTTAAAAAACACTTTCAATCACATCAGGTGTACTGGAATTGAAGTGGGGGGAAAGTTGAATTTTTCATTCTGTTAAATTCCTTCAGAATAGTGACTGAGGGTAGTTGAGGCAAATGACATCCTAAGGACCAAGGCAGCTTCAGAGATGATCTCAAATCTAAGAACAGCTAAGCTAACTTGGGTGAGTATTTATGAATAAGCAGTATTGTACTTTCAAGATACAGAAAACACACTTGAACTTACTTTGAGAGCATACAGACAGGATAACCATTTTGCATTCTTTTCTTTGGAGAAGGAAATCCATTAGTTTTCCTTTATCTAGCAAGAGGTTAACTACAGGTTCAAGTTTCACCTGAAGACTCCAGAGGTAACCTTGATTTGAAGGAGTAAACAAAGTGAATTGCCTTGTACAGTATAGCCAAGACACACAACTTTTCCACCCTTAAATGAAAACTCATCAAGATTGCTTATTTGCCTTCCAAGCAAAAACACTGTATTTTAGAACAGCATTACCCTTGAAAAATTGTAGTAGAGATAGTTAATCCTCAGCTATCACTGCCAGGAGCAATCAACTTAGCAGATGCACCTGGTAAGTCACTTCAGTTTTAAGCTGCTTTGTGCACTGAAAGTGTTAACTAGCCATCCTGATATCAAATATTGTAGAGTCCAAGAGCTCACCACTTACCTTCACTTGCACTGATGATAATATCAGGTTGAAAGACAATCCAAGAAGAAGAATCTAAATGTTAAGGTTTCAACATTTATATTAACATTGATATTAAACTGTTTCTCCTGAATTTACATTACTGTAGAGAAGCAGATCCCATAACATACTTTCCTTTACTGTCACTTCTACTTCTGAGGTTTTGAATCATGTTCTTGGAATGGTATCTTCAATTTTATGGTGAACCTATTCAATAATTTCATACACATGTCTCAGATAATCAGGAAATGTGGTATTACACTGGACTTCAGTATTTACAACTCTGAAAGCATTATGAGGCTATTATGAAGCATATTATTTTGTCTTGAAGTACATGTGCATAATCAGCTAAAACTGCTCTGTTAAGGAGTCACCATAACAAATGCTACCTTCCTCCCTGCTTGACACACAGAATGAGGTACTCTTTAGAGGATTTAAAGGATACAGAGTTTACACAGAACAGGAGTCTGACTTGTCACAGAAGCTGGGCCTGCAGAAAAAAAGAACATCAGGTGAAGAACAGTAGTACTCTGGCAGCACTACTATACCAAGTATTTTATACCGAAAAGGTAAGTTTGGATTGTAACACTCTAGCATGCAGTCAAAAAGAAAGATCCATTTATGTAGCCAGATCTTAGATTAAAGAAAATCTCACACTGAGAAGGCAAACAAATCCTTCAAAATATTACTGTTTTGTTTTTCAGCTAAGTGAAATAATGCGTGCAGAAATATTCCAGCTCTAGTACTGTAGTTCTAAATACACAGACTGCATTTGCCATATTTAAATGTATACTCTTTTAAGAGTGGTTTGTACATTCTGATCCTAACCTTTGTTTAACACAAATCTCCATCTATGGATTTATCATCTTTGCTATCAGATGTTAGAGCTTTTAATGTGCAACCTTTTTGTATAGAAGCATCTTTCTAGTCTACAAAGAGAACCTCACTGCTCTATCACCTGCTAATTAAGACTATGCTCAGGCTATTTCTATACTCCCAGCTTGAGGGTAACTACCTGTCACACTTCTAGGACTGCAGAACAGAAAGGTAATCCAAGAATCTAAGCATTGAAGTCCTAACACTGATTGTAGCATTACTTCTAAATTGGTCCCAAACTTGATTCTGAGCTTGTATTGTCTTTCAGCCTCTAACTTCATAAATCACAGTCTTGACTTAAGCCAGAAAAGCATGAAGTGCTTTTGAGCACCCACAAGCTTTGAGAGCCATGGCCAAAAAACTCTCCACACCCAACACTTTTCAAGTGTAAAAGCAAAGTACTATAGGAAACATGTGCCTTAAACAGCAACTCTTCTGTAGTTGACACACATTTGGAACACCAACTTCTTCTCAATTGCTTCTTATCTTCTTCCTTCTCACCCTCTCAAATATGTATAACTGAAGTGTTAGTAACCAGCCTCCTAAAACCTGAAGCACTCCTGTATGTGAGCTGTTACATTTAAGTACTCTTGCTAAGTGTTAGGTTATTCATTATATAGTGGTTCTACCTGCTGCAGGTATTTGATAGGGTTGTATTGATCGAGGTGGAAGTACAAACTGATGGATGGTTGTGGACCCATCAAAGTCTCCTTTTAGCTTGATGTCAAATATAACTGAAGTCTGCAATTAAGAAGAAGAAGTTAGTAATGATGAATGTGAATCACCACCCATTTACATGCATTCAGTCTGCTTTTCACATTTCCATCTTGTATTCTCTGTTAGAAATCAGAATGGTTGGGGCTGGAAGGGGTGTACTGGGGTTGATGACATTTTTCACTGATCAGGCTGCTCAAGGCCCCATCCAACCTAGCATTGAACCCTTTCAGCAATGGTGAATCCTGTTCCAGGGTCTCACTACCCTCACTGTAAAAAGCTGCATCCCTTGCATCCCATCTATCTCCCTTTGGTCTAAAACCACTGCCCCTAGAACTGTCACTATATGCCCTGGAAAAAGGTCTCTCTCTGTCTTGCACAACACATGACTTTGACACTGCACAGTTAAGGATACTAGAAAGCCTGAGGAAAATTGTCTATCTTCCTCTGATATCCTCATACTATCCTCATACCATTCAGTCTTGTTCAGCTCAAGTCACTAACACTTCTACCCAATATGGACCACCAGGGAAAGCAGCTTTGCTTCAGTGCAGTGAAACTCCAGTTACTGGTGTCTCCCAAAGGCAAAGTGAGTAATGTTTTCTGGGTCTCTATAGTCATGTCTATAGCTTGACCAAAATGGTAGGGAGGAAGTGCTCTGGGTTAAATGCTAATGTGTAGAATTAACAGGAAATATAGCTGAAACATCAACTAATCTTTCTAAGGAGGTAATGTGCCCCATTTCTCGAAGTTGTCCAAGAGAAGATAATACAAGAAGTCCAAGCCTTTTCCCAAGTTAAGAGCAAAGTACCACTTTAGCTTAACCACTGACCAAGCCTTGCTGCTGGGACTACAGACAAGAAGTTTTACCTGTGCTACCAAATGCACAAGAAGGTTTGTGTTCATACAGGTTTTTAGAGAGCCAGGCCTTCCGACTAAAGGAGCATAAGTTTGTGTCACAGAACATTATCATTCAAATGTTTGTGATAAGTTTCCCAGGATTGATAATTTAGTATCCAATTTAACTCTCTTTGTATAATGCCTTAAAAGCCATGCAGCAGCTGTGCAATGCAGTGCAGCAGCAAAGCATCAGAAAAAACTGACAAGAAGCAAAAGCAGTGTAAGAAAAAAGCAGGCATTAACTGCAGTCCTGATTGATTATATGTTAGCCCATCAGGATAAAAGGATAAATTTTAATCTCTTACAGTGTTATGCGTTTGTTCCTGCAAAGACTCAGGCTTTTGGCCAAGCTAAGCCCAAAGAAGAATAATTTAATTTCTAAATTAAATTATTACATTATTATAACCTGCCCCTAACTTCTTAAAGTTACAGCACAACACAATATAAATAAATCAGACCTCAGTATCCTGATGATGTACTACCACCAAGTTATCCACTACATTCAGTGCAAACTTCCCAGTTCTGTTCAGCTTTAAAATATGTGTCTTCTTACAGGAGCCCTCTCTATGGAAACAAAGAGAAATGAGAACTGGTCAACAAGCCTATATAAGATGTCTTTTTGTCCTGGTTTCGCTGGGACTCAGTTTATTTTCTTCCTAGGAACTGGAAGTGCTGTATTTTGGATTCAGTATGAGAATAACACTGATAAGACACTGATGTTTTAGTTGTTGCTAAACAGTGCTTACTCTAAGTCAAGGACTTTTTGGTTTCCCTCGCTTTGCCAGCGAGCAGGTGGGCAAGAAGCTGGGAGGGAGCAGGGCCAGGACAGCAGATCTGAACTGGCCAAAGGGATATTCCATTCCTAGGACATCATACTTGGTATAAAAAGTGGGAGAAGTTGGCCAGGAGGCACAGATCAGTGCTTGGGACAGGCTATGTAGTGAGCAATTGTTACTGTGTCACTTGCTTTTCATGGGTTTTATTCCCTGCTCCATGTGCTTCATTTACTACTACTGTTAGTTTATTTCACTTATTAAAATGTTCTTATTGCTCAACCTATGAGTTTTACCTTTTTCTGATTCTCCTGCCCCTCCCACCAGGGGTTTGGGGGAGCAGCTGGTGGTACTTAGTTGCCAATTAGGGTTAAACCACAACACTGACACAGATGTGAACTGCCACTAACATTCTTCCTTCTGCTCTTACCTGGGTAAGTGATAGAGCACTACTTCTGCTCCTGTGCTGTTGGAAGTCCTTGAGTGATGCCTCAGATAGAGAATGTAAAGCTGCCCGTATCTAACAAGACAATAGGATTAAAGCATTATTTTCAATTCAGAGCTCTACCAGTCTCTTAGAGTCAAACACTTTATCCTAAAAGAAGAGATGAGATTACCTAAGTCAGATAATCAATTAATTAAAAGTGAAAGATTAAACAGTACTTGGTAAATCACAATGCATGGCCTATAGTCATGCAAGTTAGGCATCTGTGAACAATTCCTCTATCAAAATATTAACTAAAAAATGAAACATTCTCCAAACTTCTGTGGTAATCCAGAACAATGTCCTGTAAGACCTCTCCATTTGCTTCCCCTCCCCACCTTGCCCTAAGAGGGCTGTTTAGATGCTTTGTTCAAGGCAGTAACTGAAGTGCTTTAAAAAAACAGCACTGCTAAACCAAGAAACAAATGCAACCATTGTAACATCCTTGTCTTCTCCCAGCATTCCCAAACTGTGCCACCTTCCCAAGAAAGACCTGGTGCGAGAGATACGTACATTGTAGCCATAGCAATATCTCTTTCAGAAAGGCTGAGCTTGGACGACTTGGGTGCTGCAGGTAACTCAATTTCAAATTTTGATAGTTTTGACATGGTCCCACTCTGTTACAAACAGCAAAACAAGAACTGTCAAGACCTGAACCAGAAAGGGATGAGCCGCCTTTGCCCAAACGCTGAATCACCAGCGCCCCCACGAGGCGAAATGCCGTCATACCAAAAGAAAGGGTTTTGCGCTTTCTTTCCTAAAAAAAATCCCAAGTGATTCTTAACACACACTTCTGTAACTTCAGAAGCTTTATCGTATTGATTTTATGACTTCAGCTACAAAAATATTTCTATTTTAATTCAATCAAGACCAATTTGTATGCATATCCCATGTACAATTGGTCTGGAGATCTCAAAACAGCAGTTCTCTTAACTTACTTTCCCTCTTCCAGAAAAGTATATGCTCCAACTCTTAAATAATTGCTTCCTGGGAAGGAGAAAATATCACTTCCTCCTACTGGTCACAGTCTCCTTTAGTTCCTGCCTTATACTTAGAGCATATCCCTTCTCCTGCCCAAGGCTTCTGCTCTCCTCTTCCTCTTTTCTATGGAATTTATATTTAAGCAAGTCTTCCAAAGCTTCTACTAAAATTCACTTCCTATTCTTACTGATTCATTCTTGGGTGTGAAGTGTGAATACTACAGAACTATCTCCTTTGCTAGATCTCTATTTTCAAGTATTACTTCAGAATGGAACCTTTCTCAGGAGATTTTTAAATATTACCTTCTGAACACAAGGTAAAAATTACTTAGCTTCAAGCTAGAATTTGACACAAAATGTGAAGGAGGGGAAACCATAACCTAAGTTGTTAAAAAGAAAACTGAAAGGCTAGTAGGTTACTCCCAGCCACCTAAGGGATCATCATTTCAGGATGCAGTATAGACCCTACACAAGATTAATGCAGACCAGGAAAACCAGGTGAATAAGATGCTTTTTAATCTCTTCCCTTAAACTGCCACAGAAATCTTCCTAATCCATCGACAGGAGCAAGACGAATGCTGTAGTTCTTTTCCTAATTTTTAAAATCACCTGACTTCATCATTAACTGAAAACAGATTCTGGTTTTCACAACACACTTTTTCCAAGATAAAAAGAAAAATATTTTCCCAGTAACAGTAAGTGTTGCCCACAGTGAAGAACACCAAAAGAAATAACTACTGTAGACAAAGCCCTCTTTGGCTTGGGACAACAGTTGTTTCTTAAGTACTACATTTTTCCTTTATCTCTCTTTCATCCAGTCATATCTGGAAGATTATAATTACAATCACAAGAGAAAGGCCCTTATTTTTTCCTTATCATACTACAGAGAGCAAATGTTCATATTAAAAGTAAATCATAAATACCTATTTAAGTGAAAAAAAAATTTCTTTGAAGACATTTAAATTGTAAAATATTTAGTCACCACCAATTTTTTCTTTCCTTTCCCAAGGTCAGCTGTTCAGCCTTGTCTGGACACACATCTTTCCAACGAGCATGTAAGAAAGAGTGAATTACCTAATTTTAAGCCATCACCTAGGAGTTACCTTATATATTTGCTTATTGTCATATGCACCTTTTGAAGGAAATTCAAGCAACAGAATATTTGGATGGAGAAGCAGTTTAGGGAAAAATGAAAATGACAAGTTTTACATAATGAAAATGATGAAAACCATATCCCTTTACCTTAAAATAGAATGGCTGCAGGACATTGCCAAGGACAGTGGTTGAAAGAAGGATAACAGAGCTCTCTGGACAATACATGTACCAGTTGACATTAATACTCTGATTCTTCAGAAGCTTTAAACTTCGTTTCTCTGGCAACACCTGGAAATACAGAATATTAGCATTATATTACCACCAGGATTCCAACAGCATAAATGGTAATGCACAGGAGCAAGGAATGTTAAGAAAGAAACAGTTAAGTGTAAAGATGTTTACCATGCCAGAATTAAAAATCAGAAACCTGACAATTACAGCTGAGGCCCGACTTTACTGTAGCTAAGGAAATAAATACACATCAAATACTAATGAGCTTAAAGGTGCTGTGTTTTCCCACTCATCCAGATCTGGGTGTAAGTTCTGTGCGCAGTGGAAAAAACACCTAGCTTGATACAACTAGTGAAGTTTTATTAAAATGTTCTTCTTACAATATTCTTGCTGCCTTCCCTCTCCAGCTTCCTTAATATTTTATATTTTGAGAACTAAGTATATAAATCAATTCTATTCATTTCAAGAGCTTAAATATCCTGTCTTTAAAAAGACACTTATTTGATTTAGTCCTTTTACCTGCGGGGTTGAGAGTCATAAACCTTTCAGGCGCTAAATATATATTTTCCCACTCAATCAGCAGGAAATAATGCTGTTTTTTCAGTTACTTTCTATAGTACTAGTTATTAGCAACAGTAATTATGAGAAACATTGTGTCTTAGCTCCAGGACAAACTATTGGGAAGTGCACAACTTTTTTTTTCAGGAAGTGTTTAAATATCCCCCATCATGAATGTTAGAAAGGGTTATTTATTGATCAGACATCTTTAAAAACACATGCAAAGGAAATTACACATTACATTACACACAACTCAATGAGGTCAAAACAGGAGAAAACTGCAAGTTGCAGAAGGGTACTAGCTAGTCAATTATAGTTCTTTGCCACCTTTTAAGCATTTACACATCTTCCCCAAAGCTGATTTGTTTTGCATGAAGTGGTATTTCACATTAGATTTAAATACTCATTTCCACGCAAGCCAAGAGCATCTCTTAATCTAGAGCTCCCCAGGCTTAGTTGAGTACTCCTTTATACAAGGCTTTAAAATCTGTAAATGATAAATTTGCCCTGCCCTAAAGATGTATTCTTCTTTAAAAAATTAAGAAATTCTAATCTGCAAACCAAATGGCAGAAACAGTTTTTTAGCAGTACACTTTCTCAGTTACAGAGACAAGAAAAGAATTCAAATATGCTGTTACACATTTACATTTTCACATCTCTAAGCATGTCCTACAGGAGTAATTTGTATTACCTGGTAGAATTCAATTCCTTGATCTGTGATGAAGACAATTTCTGTAGAACTCGTCCAGCAGAATCCTAGAATATTGGCATTCTTCGTCTTTTAACAAACAAGCAAACAAACAAACACTCTTTTACTTGGAAAAATTAACTATTCATGTAAACTAATATTACTAAATGAAGAACACAAGACTAAAGGCAATTTAGGTATCCAGTCTCTGGAGTTAATACTTTTGGCCAACCAGACACCCAGCATGCATCAGTCACTTTTATAAAGCATTCCCAAACTATGTATGAACACAATTACTGTACGACCTGGATTTTTGGCAGAATGTAAGAGCAACAAGTTTATTATACAATCAAATTTTACTTTCACCATAGATAAAACTAAGTTCCTCTGCTTCAAATTCTACTGCTAATTCAACCAGTTCCTGACATGAAAAGCAGGAAGAGATGTTGAGAGAAACTAAAAGCTAAGTGGAAAAATTTGCCATGACTGCACTCAGAATCTACTACTATTACACTGAGAAATTTCATCACCATAAAGGTTTTGCTAGAATGGTTTACTTAAACTCATAATCCTAAATAATGAAGCAGATAGTGCTTCAGCTTTAAAGACTACAGAGATAAAAGGATCTGTGCAAATCAGATGTATAAAAATTTCCTTTTGCATTCTGTTACCCGAAAACATAATTTTAGTTAAAAGTTGGAAAATATCAAGCAATGACAATGGTACTTGTTTCTGGTAAATAATCATCAAAACTTAGAAGGATTATTAAGAAATAGAAAACATAAGATGAGAACTAGTAACAGCTTACTATTACTGCTTAGTGACATTAGGAAAGAACATCCACATTAACATATCTGGCACTAATAGAATCTCTGTCCACTGTTTCTGTATCATCAGCACTTTGTCTCTTCTCCTTACCAAACCTTGACATTTTTTGTGCCCCCACAGCATTTCTGCTCCCTCTAGGAAACAACTACATTCACAAGACAGGGAAATTTTTTCTGGTATTGTTAATACCTGTTTGTTCACTCAATTTCAATAGACAGTAGGGCTTACATATCTCATTTCCTTGATGTTAGTGTTTTGAAAGGTACCTCAGTTTGTTCCCTTGCAGTCACCAGTCCAACTAACATCAGAGTTTCACTTAAGCATATGAGCCTGGGACATTTAACTCACCTTACATTCCTGTGTATATTCTAGCTGAGGGCTATCTGGAATAAAATTCAAGAAGTCCTGCAAAAACACCCATTAGGTGTATTAACAATTATGCAGCACAGACAAGATACATACATAGATACCAAACAATAGATATTACTTTATCAAATTGTCTTAGATGCAATATATTTACAGAAGCAAAACTTATGTTCCACCTCACCCTCGGCAGAGTTGGTTCCCCTTACACTTTTTGTTTAAATGATGATACCAGCAAGACAACGATGCTGCCTGACCAGCTTCTCAGGATGATGGAGGAATTTTCACTACAGATGTTGTTAGCCAACAGACCTCTTAAACATTTGTCTCAACGAATTTTACTCTGGAAGTAGAGATTTCCAGCTCCAAATCCCTAGCTGCAGGGTATAGGTTTCTTACCACACTTTTCAAAGTTCTCTGCACAGCCAGGATCTTGTTGCCCAAGGAAAATTTGATGCACTTCACTTCTCCTTTGTCCTCCATCCTATACAGAAAGAAACAGAAGTTATGGAAATATAATCTAAAATAGTTTCTTAAAGAATATACCCTAAAAAGAGACAGTGATGGAAAAAAAAAAGTGTAATGCAAATGCTTTTGAATACAGATTATTACTCTTGCCTGACCAATATATTCAAAACCCAGACTGACAGAAAATGGCAGCTCACTCTTCAGAAGTCCTGAACATATCAATTGCAGAATCATGGCTAAGGTCACACAAATTAGCACCTGAAATCACTGCAAATGCTCAGCTCTGTTGGCCTGTGATGTGGAACTGGAAGACTTGGACTATCCAAACCTGTATCCTCAGTTCTGTGACACCAGCATCCTGCAATGTGCCCTGTTGCTTCCAGAACTACTGCTAGCTGACACAAGCCTCCTTGCTTTCCCACTAGAACCCAGCCTCTAAAAGAACTTCTGATGTTAAAAGGAGAGTGAAGCTATTTTCACACCATTAATATAAATTTTAAAAGTATTCTTACCAAACAGGCATCAGCATAATTGGCATGAATAAGGTATACAGTTCTTCCAGCATATGTTATTAAGTCAGGCCAAAGAGATAGACAGTCAAGTATGAACACAGTGGAACAGCATGAAGTTTACTAAGTATTTTCAGCTCCTTCAGGATTAACAAGTTTAAAAAAAAAGTAAAATAAACCCAGCTACTTTCAGGACAGGCCCTATGCAATATCCAAGAGATCACAGTACACACATCTTGATTACAAATTGCTTCATCCATATTTGGATTGATATGGAATAAAGGAATACTTTCTTACAAACATACAGCAGAGTACAAAGAGCCATCACTCTTATAAAAGACATATATAAAATAATTTACTGTTGTCAAATTCTGCAAAGATGTTTCCACAAGAAATGGAAGACACAGAAGAAGCCAATTCAGATGAAACAAGAAACAGAACATGAGAAACCTATATCTAGGTTTGGACACTGTGCTTGAATCACAGACATCACTTGCTAAACTGTATCCTTGGATAAGTCATTGCTGCTGTAGGAATCACTCTCTCATATGTATAGCATGTTTTAATAAAAGACTGTTGTTTAAAAAAACAGAAACCACAGTCTAATTACTCTTTCCCCCCAGAAGACCACAGGGAGGGAAAACCATACCCTCTTAACTGCAAGACTATATCTAAGAACAAATCAAAATATGATCACAACTACTTGTAAGTTTTATGCCTGAATTACAGTGGATCAGGATTAAGCACCACATAATTCGAAGACTGCATCATTCTATCTCAAGATAAAGGTGCCTTACCTGAAGGAAATGGGATTTCTGTCCTCCAAACCTTTAACAACAACTCCTGTAGCTCCACCAGATCGAACAGCAAAAACCTACAAAAAAAGTTTTGAACATATATTTAACTCTTTCAAAGTCATAACCTTCACCTGCTTCCTCTTCTGTAAGCCACACCTTTTAATTTCTTTTTACTGGACACAATTTTTGCTCTTCTGCAGATCTGCCAGTTCGCATTGAGACAATCTGGAATTCCAAGTTTACTTAGAGTTGTCAGATTGCATGGTACTGCAACAGTGTTGCAGGCGTATTCTGAACTACTGGGCAAGTTAAATTAGTAAAAATCTTTATAAACCTTTATCTTGGTTACGTACTAGTAAAAGAATCTAAAACATGAGGGCACTGTTTAAAACAAAAACTAACTCAGCTTGGGGACTGGGAAGAGATGTAACTCAATGACCCAGAAGACTGATCCTATCAGAACATGTTATTAAATAGGAATAGTTTCATACCAACCAGTAGATTTTCATGTATCTAAGGAGTTTCAGCTAACATGCTCTACAACTGAGAATGCCTTTAGCCCAGCTACACATATACATGTACAAAATCTGCTAGCAACATGACACGTATTGAACTGGAATAAGATAATCAGAAAAAACAACAGGAACAAAAAAGTCATGCTGTTACAAACTTCACCTAGCTTGGAAAAAGAAAGTCAGGCAAATGCCTTATTGGTACTTGTTGTATGTGCAGCAGCACTAGGCACACAGATCAGGGCTCAGGGTGACAGGGGCATTGTTCTGTAATATCAGCCATGCTGCCAGTCTGCTGTGCTTAGGCAGGAATACAGGTGTCAAGATTATAAATTGCAAGCAAGTCCACAGACTTACTAGAATGATAAATACTTAGTTTAACTATTTTTAGCATTCTGGAGATAAATGAAGGCAACACTCTCTTAATCTCTGCAAGATGAGAAGATTGCACAGACAGGTCTCTCAGATGGGAAACTGTCACTGAAGTGCAGGTTACAAATTATTCAGAGACACTGAAAATCAAACTATTTTAGATAACAAGAAAACACAGAGAAATAGATTTACACTGGAAAATATGAATCTTTCAAGTGAGCTCTCAACAACCAGTTTCTTTCTATGCAGTTACATCACATCCACACTATGAAACAGTGTCTCCTGATAGGGTATTTCAACTGGTCCTCAGAGATAATGGTTTATAAGAAGAAATATCTGGAAAGTGGCCCAGTGGAAAAGGACCTGGAGATGCTGCATGACAGAAGCTGAAAAAGAGCCAGCATGTGCCCAGGTGGCCAAGAAACCAATGGCATCCTGCCTGTATCAGGAATAGTGTGGCCAGCAGGACCAGGGCAGCGATTGCCCCCTTATACCCAGCACTGGTGAGTGCTGTGGCCAGTTCTGGGCCCCTCAGTTCAGGAAGGACATTGAGGGGCTGGAGCTTGTCCACAGAATGGCAACAGGGCTGAGGAAGGGTCTGGAGCACCAGTCCTATAAGGAGCAGCTGTGGGAGCTGTGTTTGTTTAGCCTGGAGAAAAGGAGGCTCAGGGGTGACCTTATTGCTCCCTACAACTCCCTGAAAAAAGGCTGTAGCCAGGTGGAGGCTGGCCTCTTCTCCTGGCAACCAGCAATAGAACCAGAAGACATTGCCTTAAGCTGCACCGGGAGAGGCTTAGGCTGGACATCAGGAAGAATTTCTTCACAGAAAGGGTGATTAGACACGGGAATAGACCACCCAGGGAGGAGGTGGAGTTACCATGCCTGGAGGTGTTTAAGGACAGACTGGATGTGGCAGTCAGTGCCCTGGTCTAGCTGACAAGATGGTGTTCGGTGAAAGGTTGGTCTCAATGATCTCAGAGACCTTTACAACCCAAACGACTCTGTAATCACTCTGAACAGAGTGCAACTGCAAGAAACACACCCCAAAAACACTGCTCCCTCTCCAAACACGCCACTCATCATCTCCACCCACGGGGCAATGCGTGCCAGCTTTATGGGGAAGAAACCTTGAAGGTTCTGACTCCATGAACGCCGAGGTCAAGGAACAGTTACAGGAATTAGACAGCAGAATGTATCCACATCTGTGTAAGCCTGATGACAGCCTGTGGATTTTTCAGCTAAACTGAGCTGAACTCTCAGGAGCCCATACAGATATTAAAGAGAACCTGCTTAAAAGCACTAAAACCAAGAAAAAGCCACTTGGGTCTGTGCCACAAGGAACGCTGTAATTATTCATTTTTAAAATGAATATATTGAATTTCAGTAATTGAAAGCAGTGTGAAAAACTCAAGGAAACTAAGCTAAGAGCAAAGTGACAAAGTTTGCAAGTCATGTGGGGACACTTGGAACAGAAAGGAAAAGTGCTGACTCCGACGAATTCTAGAAAGACTTTACGGCACTGAGAGTAAGGCAGGCAAATCCAACCTAATAAATCGGTAAAGAAAAAAAAAAATTCTACCGCCTCTAGCACGATGACAGCTCCTGAAGGGGAACAACCGGGCTCATGCCCGGCAGCCAAGGGACTTTGGGAGGAACCAAAGCCGGGCAGGGCACCAGGGCCAGGCCGGCGAGCAGCAGCGGGCCGGGCTGGGCGCACAGGCCGGACCGCAGCCCCGGCCCGCGGCAGGGCCCCGCCGCCCCCACCTGCTTGTTGGCCTCGTCGAAGAACACGCAGTTCACGGGGTTCGCCTTCTCGAAGTGCACGGGCCGCGCGCACAGCGCCAGGTAGCAGCCAGCGGCCTCCGCGCCGCCCCTCGCTCGCCCCTCGCCTTCCTCTTCTCCTCCTCCTCCTGCCGCTGCTGCTCCGGCTGCTGCCGCCGCTCCCGGCGCCTCGTCCTCGGCCGGCCCCGGCGGCTCGCGGCCCACGGCGGCGGCCATTGCCGACCCCCCGCTCCCGCCGGCCGCTTCCTGTTTACACTCCCCTCGCGCGTGACGCGGGACGCTTCCGCCTTAAAGGCGCAGCGGCCCGGGAGAGGGAGCGGGGGGAGAGCGGGAATGTGTCCGGGAGCTCTGAACACCAATGTATGGAAGCTATCCACGAGCTTAACAAACGGAAACAGCAAGCTGGGGAGCTGCGAAATCTGCTTCGGGAAAGGCCTGAATGCTGGCAGGGAGGTAAAAATGAAACATGTGTAATGAGCACAGAGCTACAATGCGGGACCGCACTGCAAATATTTGGGAGCGCAGATATTAGAGGAGGGAAAGAAGGTGCCAGGGTAAGCTCTGACTCTAACCAGTGTCACTTCTCAGGACACCGCTCTAGCTGGGAGGATTTATTCTGCTTTTCAAAGCAAAGCTTTTTACTTAAAAATGGTTAGGCAAGCAAAAAAACCATTGCCTTTCTTAACCAAGTGTGGAGGCCGCAGCAGCAGGATTGGGCTTTTGGCCTAATATTTTATAGTGATTTTAAAACCAACCAACTAAAAACAAACCCAAAACTTTTATGTGGAGAAAAAAAAGGAAACAACTGCTTCCGAGATCTGCCTTTATTTGTCCACGATTACTGCGTCATCACTGTCACTATTGATCCTGCTCCTCAGCAAGAAACTGCTTTTTAGTGTTGGAAAATAGTTCAGGAAAAATATTAATAAAGCACCATTGAAGTGAGAGTCTGGCTTGGTCCTCAGCATTTATGCTGAGCATATATTTTAGTTTGGGCAACAAACAGCAATGGGATATTTCTGTTGATGGACTAGCTAATGCCTTAGCTCTCTAGCTGTAATCCCTGCATTATGATCTATAACTTGTGTGAGAATATCAATTATGTATTTGCTTATTGGTTTAGAAAGGAAAATTTAAAAAGCGGTGGGAAAAAGAGACTAAGATCATAACCATTTAAAAAATTCCAGATTAAAATGGTAGCACAGTTTAGTATCAGAGAAATAGAAATTTAAGTACCAGATACTAATACAGTATCATGCAAACAACTGTTGGATGACTTGTGACCCAGTTAGTCCATCTGCACTAATTTCACATCAGATACTAAAGAGATTTCACATAGAGATACTAACCTCACAACTAAGAATTACAACAAGCTGTTTGTTCTTCAGAATCCTCCTGCATCATCAAACAATTCTGTTAACTGGAGATGACAAGTATATCCAAAGCATTTGAAGTACCTTAAAATTTTTTACAAAGTAACCAAATTTATTGCTTGTTAGCCAGAAGTTTTGTTAATCCAGGGTGAAAATTTAAGAAATTCTACTGACATTTCTCCTATTTCTCTAAAAACAGCATGGACTTCCCACAATTGCAATAGAAATTGAGGTATCTTTGAGGGGAAATCAGTAGACGAGTAAATAAAACACAACTTGAAACTCGTCTGATAGAAATAAATCTTAATGGCCAATTTCAAAACTAAGATTCTATTTGCCCAATAATAATCCTGAAACCTTTTATTTCAAAGGAGTCCAGGAAAATGCTTCTTTTAGCAAATTCTTGTTTTCAAGTAGCTGAAAACATCCCCAGCTGTCTTAAAATCTCAAAGCAAATTCCTGAGCCAATATTACTGCTGGAAGTGAAAATATATTATATAGTATATAATAT
>VWZP01001397.1:384842-386401 GCA_013396995.1 Dicaeum eximium | reverse complement strand
CCCCCTTTTTTTTTTTTTGTTTCACCATACTTTATGTTGAGGCACCACTGCATTTACTTTTACATCATTTCTTCTCTCATCCATCAAAGCACCCATTAAAAAAAGTCCATTAGTATTTCTCAGCCCTTGTCAACTACAACACGGATGCTTCTGAATGTGCTTCTGACTTCTTTCTTTATTTAATACTTACAGTTTTGCAGTCACAATCAATTTTTCATCTTTTTTTAAAATTTCTTCTCTTTTTTTTTTTTTTATTTTATTTCAGTCTTGTTTTGCTTGCAGCTTTTTCTTGCTCTTTAATTTGACTTGATTTTATTTTGGCTTGTCATATTCCTTGATCCAGAGGTACAGTCTCAGGTTATGTATGCAAGTTTAAGTGGATGGTAAAAACATGACCGAATCCGTAAAGAATTTACTGTGAGGTCAATTTCCTGTGCCTGGGCCTTACTGCAGATTACAGCAGGAGGGGGTTTGGATGAGAAAAACAGCATAAAATGTTTTTCTTCAGCCTGACTCAATGTGATTGACTTCTTGCCTGAACTGCTAAAAGAAGATAGGCTGAGATGAAGAGGAGAATGGAAAGTGTCTCTGAAAATCCAGAAATGTGAAATCCTATCTTTTTGGAGCCCATCAGCCCCTGAATCACTCACACACAATTGCAGCTGCTCCTAGATATGTGCACACATGTATTTATTGTCCTGCAAAGCCCAAAATAGTCATTTGGATTTAAATATCACTTTGTTTGAGTTGTAAAATATACCAGTGTAGAGGTGAAAACCAACTCTTAGGGAACCTCTATTTAATAAAATTAGGATGGGATAGGATAGGATAGGATAGGATAGGATAGGATAGGATAGGATAGGATAGGATAGGATAGGATAGGATAGGATAGGATAGGATAGGATAGGATAGGATAGAATAGAATAGAATAGAATAGAATAGAATAGAATAGAATAGAATAGAATAGAATAGAATAGAATAGAATAGAATAGAATAGAATAGAATAGAATAGAATATTTTCAGTTAGAAGTATCATCCAGTCCAACTTTCTGAAGACTTCAGTGTTGCCCAAAATTCAAATGCACGTTTAAATACATTTGATTTTTATGCACCTTGAGTTCTGGAAGAGTTAGGTTCTCAAACCCTTATGACCTGGCTGCTGGGCCATGCACACCAGTTTCCACGGGACTCCTCTTGCGAGTTGTTACTAACACATTGACAGGATCATGGCTTTTTACACTAATAAAATTAATTAAAGTGATAACAATACTAAGCTGCTAATACAATCACTGTCGTTTACATTTCAAATAGTATTTACCAACGGGCCGGGAGGGGAATGAATGAGGGGAGCACCAACTATCAGAAGGAAACGTGATCTAGACATCAAAAAATGGAAAGCGATTTACAAATCTGCCGCTGTCCACACACACACACACACACACAACCCTAATTTGTTTTTCTGCATTAATAACTAAGGTATAAGAGACCAAAAATATAATAATTAAAGGTCGCCCTGAGCACCAGAGTCATTATGGTCTATGACGTATTGTTTATCTCTT
>VWZP01001397.1:374842-379842 GCA_013396995.1 Dicaeum eximium | reverse complement strand
AGCTGTCAATAGGCTATTGACATGAGGTATCATGAGGTTTTGTTTCACGGTGCCTTTTTAACCATGAATTCGCGTGTGACAACCGACTGCCCGGCCGGGAATGTACTTGAGGCACTTCATGGCCCTCTAGTGGAAGGCTTGCTGCAGGAGGTCTCCCAGTACAATTGGACAATTAGTGTTAAAATTACCAGGAGTAGCCTTAAGGAGACATATGGAGGCAATTTTCATATGAATGATGCCCTGTGGCCTTTCCTGCAAACGAAAACCTAGGATCGTTTACAGAGCTTTTTCTAAAAAAAAAAAAAAAAAAAACCCCTTGTAGAACCCATGTCTTCCAACCTGACAGCACGGAGGGAGAGTTTGGAGACAAGGAGAGCCATTGAAAGTAATTTTCGTGGTTATGTAAACTGGCTGGCATCAGCCTTATCAGTGCCATCTTGATTTAAGGTATGTTTTCTGTACGATTTTTGTAGCTGATAACACCCCACGCCATCAGAGTTCAAACACCACCACGGCACATTCCAGGAGTTGTTGAAGTAACTCTCTCCTACAAATCCAAACAGTTCTGCAAAGGTGCTCCCGGCCGATTCGTCTACACTGGTGAGTGTGTGGTTTCCATCCTCCTCTTGGCATGGCAACTCTGTCTCTTAGTGATACACAGGAATGAAAAATGCTGTTAAAAATAGGACGTGTCTTGCAGGAAATGTAACTGGTGGCAGCTGGACCTCAAAAGACCTGTTCATATGGACACTCAGGAGCTCTGGTGCCCATCCAGCCTCTTGGGTCTCAAAAATGTCCCCTTGTCCCATGGGATCCAGCTCCCTCACAAGATGTCTGTTACTTCCTGTTTTCATATTGGCCAGAAATAGATTAACAATGGTATTTCCTACTCTCCTCCAGCCAGAAAAAGGAGTTAAGAAGTGCTCAGTGATGTAAAATATTTTTCAGGCCATCTATCCAAACTTCTTGAACTTCTCTAAAGGTTCAGTTGACATTTTAGGCATCGGTTCAAGGAGCTGTTGTTGGATCCAAATGACTTTATCCAACCCTATTCACAATCTGTCCCTAAAGATTCCCTCAGACCTAAAACTTGGGATACAAACTCACAAGCCCGGGAATGATTTATTTGTGCCAATTCTTTTAAATACATTTGATTTTAATTTACAACAGCACAATAAAAAGTCGGAACTTTGTGGTTTTGCAGTGGTTTCAATATGAAAATTCTTATTTTGGGATGAAGTATTGCTGGCTTTTTATCTGAAATGTGTATTAGAGTTTTTCTGGCATTTACCAATGAATTTAAGTGAGGTGCGGGGAGGGAAAAGGGAGAAATAGCGATTTAATTTACTGTACTTTTGGATGAGGATTCTAGGTAATAAATTTGATCTGATGAATCAATCTCTCTTTTGAAAACAAAGAGCCTTTAACTGTTTACTCGACAGACTGCAGGGATTCAGGGAGAGTCCTTGCTGCTTGTTGGGTAGATAATGCAGATTGCAGATGATGTGCAGATGATGTGCATTTTGATGAATATTTTCCCACTAGACTGCAACTGTTTCTATCTATTAATTTAGATCTAATGGGAAAAGTGTGTTCCTGGGTAGTTTTAAGGGAGCACTTTTGAAACCATCCCGGATATGTTTTTGTGTCTGCCTAAGGTCTACTGTTGAAATGAACTTTTAAGTGATGGTAGCACCTGAGATTCCTGTATTCTCTCTATTCCCAAAGAAATCAAAACCTGAGCAAAAACACTGGCATCCAAACCTGGGTTCCTTAGTTCTGGCTGGTGAAGGAGAGAATATTTACATTTATTGATCTTTAGAATTGGGTTTCACCAGAGCTTCCAAATGAGATGGTGGTGACTGTGGTGCTTTTGAGGTAGATGATTTGTCCCAAAAGCCAGAGTGGTTTTGCTGCAAAGGTGGTGAGCACAGGTGGGACTGTCCCTGTTGTGGGCTTAGAAATGCTCTTATGAACAATATTATATATATATATATATATATATACACACATAGATACATACATAAATATGTATATGTAGAGTTTATGCAAAGCTACAGCTGAGTAGCCTGCGAGTGTGACAAGCTAAAAGAAGGTTCCAACAAAATAAAAAATGAATGAATGAAAAGCCTCAGCCCGAGTTCCAGATATTTGAGCTGTTGGGAGCTGGTGCAGTTCCATGGCGGGCAGGGAAGCGCCGCAGATTTGAACCAGATGACAGTCTGGCTCTCAGGGCAGAGCCTGGAATTCTAACTTGCTTTAGAGCAATGTCTTTAACTGATTTCTGAGGTGTGGATTTTGCAAATGTGGCTGATTTTGCTGCTTTGAGGTTCTTTCTAATGTGTAAGTGCACATGTGTATGGAACTGGAAGAACAAACCATTACTTTTTTTTCCTTCTTGGGGTTGTCTTTTGTCTTTATCGCTAAGTAAAGGTGTTCAAAAGGATCATGAATGTCAGGAGCTTCTCCCACTGGAATGAAATTGTAATAAAGTTATGTAACTAACAACACTTTAACAGGAATAGATATTTAAAACACCTTTGGAGGGAAACAAAAGCCAATATCCCAGCAATAAGAAAATAAAGAGAGAAAGCCAGAGCCTGCCTGACTGAGAAACTTCTGCTTTGCTTTATCCCGGAGTGATAGGGTGCCTGAGACAGTCTTTGGAAATTACAGCTGCCATGGAGAGGGAAGCCAAGCCTCGCTGTATTTCAGAAAATGAAAACGCTGTAGCCTGGCGGAGGGAGGGGCCGGGTCCCCAGGGCATCTGTTTCCCATCAGTGTCCCACCATGCTTGCAGCCTGGCTTGGCACTCTAACATTTAACCTTCCCAGCAGGAGGTGGACCATAGGGCAACAAGGCTGCGGAATAATGAAACAAGAGTGTAGTGTGGTGCACAAAGCCTTTGTGAGTGCAGAAGTTGAGACATTAAACCATCAGGGCAGGGAGATGCGAAAGTTCCAGATTTTTCTCCAAAGCCCCCATTAGCCCGGCGCAGAAGCAGGAGCACGCCGGCTCCCAGCAGGCAAAGGCAAGGCCTTTCCCCATCTATCCATGCCTTTTTGCCCGCTGCTTTCAACTATTATAAAGATACAATTACCTTGGGAGATTGTGGCAGTTCAGTTGATTAGCACGGTGAATTAAAAGAATGAGTCACAAATGACATGTCCGGCTCTTCTCTACTAGTCCTTTGTATTCCCAGTGTACCTCACCCCTGTTGTAAGAAGGTCAAAAATTAGAGAGAGATAACAATTTTCAAGCAGCTAGCACTTAGGAGCAGAATTAACAATCATTCTGTATGTAATTGCCAGTTAATAGTAAATTGCCTTCTAGACTGTAAAATGCAATATAAACTGGTGGGCACCTAAAATTAAATTAATGAGGTATTTGCTGCATTTAAAAGTGAATAGTGCAAATTAATAACTGGATACAATACTCGTTTTAATACATATTGAGCGGTGCAGTGTTTGCTTGTTTAATACTAATTTTAATATTGCTACCTGAAAAATTTGCTGTCTGTGGGTAAATCTAGTGGTCGGTGCAGGTTGTAGCCATAATTTTGCTGGTACAGTCTTCCAGGTTTCTAAATTAAATATCAGAGATTATTTTTTAATTAGAATATAAGCACTGCAGCCTTATTTGATTATGGCAAATTGTGATTTGTATGCTTCGAAATGAAATTATGTTACAGATAAAATTGCACCTTTACACACATATTTTAAGCTCTGCAGATTCTGTTGGTTTGCTCTCAGCTGAGCAGCAGGACTGTGTTTACAGTGTGTTTGTGCCTCTGCCTTCCTGTTTCCTCTGTGTTTTGTGTAGTTTCCTAAGCAAATAAAGGGTGCATAGCCTGACCTAGAGCATACCAAAACAGTTTCAAAGAATGATTCGTGGCCTTTGGGACTTTTCATGTTGGCTGCTTCCACCCCAAGGTTTTGGTTGCACAGCCCTATTTTGACAGCTTCTTTGGCTCAGTTGAGGCAATGCCCCAGATTGCCAGGAGGCCGCAGATCCCTCGCAGGTCGGTGGCATCCGTCGCCACCACGTCCCCGCAGAACACGTGGGTGCCGAACCCACGGCCCATCCCCAGGCCTGCAGCGCATTTGCTGCTGGATGTGAAGATGAGAACGGTTCCTTTGCACGAGGGCTCGCGTTGGACCCGCAGCTCACGAGCCCATTGCTGGTGGCCCAGGGTGGCTCCTGATGGAGCGTTGGTGGCGCGGTGGCGCTGGCACGGCACCGACGCGGGGACGCTCTCTGCGCTCACGGCGTTGTCCAGGTTTTGGGGCTTGGCTCGCTCTCCCCTCGGCGTGGAGGGATTTCCTGGGCTGGCCCCCAGCCCGAGTTCCCCCTCTGAAGGGTCTCTGTTCCTCAAGTGTTTGGGAGATCTTTTGTGCGCATTCAAATGCGGTTCTGTCAATGGCGCTGTTACACTGTTTAGAGTCAATAGCTCCCTTCCATCACAGCCAACACAAACTGGCTGTCTCATAGGTCAGTGCTCTTTAAACAAATTACTTGTATCCACAGAGCAAATGATTGTTAATTGCCTCCCACAAATCATACTATTTTTACTATGCTAAACTCCACGAGAAGGCCTTAGTTAAATTTAAATCACCTGATTATTTCTTGTACATATTCAATTATTGCTCTGAAGGATGAAATCTGGTGACTTGGCGAGGGGAATGCTAAAAATATATAGAATGGATCCAGGATTTTATTGGAAAGCCTTAAAAAAAACCAAAACACAGTTACATTCATTTTAATGAAATCCTCAGCATTTCTAATTCATATATATTGCATTTCTTTTTTTTTCCTGTTAAGTGCTGTTGTCCTGAAGCAACTTACAGTCACTGTTATTACAGTATTGGTTATTTATTGATCAGACCTTGTGTCAGTATCAGTTGTTAGCAAGCTGAAAAAAAAAATCAAGATAGAACAGATATTCTTGCCCTTTCTGCAAGCTGGGTCTCTATAAGTCAGTCAAAGTTTAGTGTTCAAGA
>VWZP01001397.1:367342-372342 GCA_013396995.1 Dicaeum eximium | reverse complement strand
GCTTTCTTTTTTTGAAGTGGCAACATCCATTGTGCTTAAGCATTTAATAAAGCTTTTTATAGACTCTATGCATTCTGTGAATTATTTGAGGTATTTTTCCAATATCCACAAGTAATACAGAGATTTCGCAACTTTGAGTAAGATCTATTTTTGTTTAAATTATTATACAACAGAGGAATACAGTTGTAGGAGCTCTGTTAGATGATCTTAAGGCTCTGATTATAAGTCCTATTTGTCTAAATATTATATTAAAATATGACAGTATTATATTCTTATGCTGGGTGATCGCTACCGAATATAAACGGGGAGAAGTTGTGCAGAATTCCAGCTCTTACAGATGTTTGCTGAGGCATCACAGATTTCATATGGTTCTGAGATGGATAAATACCTCTGAAGAGCTCAGCCAGCAACGACAGGCAAATGATCACATTTGCCATTTTGCTGCCATCAAGCATCGTTTTCAGAGTACCTGAAATTCATTTCACTTCACTGCTGTCGTATTCAGAGGACCTGAAATTCTTGTATTGCACAAGGGTTGTGTAATCCAGCTCTGTGGCACTGGAGAATTTCAGGAGGAATTTCTGTGCTCTCAGGCTCTTGTAGCAGAATTCCAGCATAATTCCCCAAAATTTGTGTGTGGAAGGGGATGGATCCACACAGACCCATCTGTAAGGAGGAGATATTTGTTCAGCTGTGTGGCCTAGCAAAGGAATAAACTCCCAAATAATACCCCCAAATGCAAAAATAGATAAAAGCTCAGTTTATTCCAGTAAAATATATCTTAATTAGTAAAGTACCTTGGAGTATTGAGCAGTTGCAATGTACATTTGGCTGCTTTGATGTAGCAGCACATGGTAACACACTTTACTAAATCAGGAATATGCCTTATTTCTGGACTACAATATTTTGTTATTTTAGTCATATGTTGTTTTCATAAAATGCCATGTTTTGTTGTAGTTCCATATGTGTTGGGCTGTGGGACTTCCTTGGCATGATGAGAGCATTTATGATTTGATATCACACAGATTTCCTTCTTCTTCACTGAAATACTGCCAAGTGCCTCTCTTGCAATGTTCCCTGCTAAAAACTGGAATGGTTTGGGTTGGAGGGGATGTTAAAGCCCATCCAGTGCCACCCCAGCCATGGCAGGGACACCTCCCACTGTCCCTGTCCCCAGCCCCAGTGTCCAGCCTGGCCTTGGGCACTGCCAGGGATCCAGGGGCAGCCACAGCTGCTCTGGGAATCTGTGCCTGGACCTGCCAACACTCCCTGGAAAAAATTCCTTCTGGGCACATTGCTGTGGCACCTAGAATTTCCCATCAACCAACACCTCCAAGTCCTTCTCCTTGGGGCTGTTTTTTACCGATGTGATCCCAAATTTCTCAGGATCTGCTCATTCTGTAACTTTAAATGATGGCAAATTTGTGGGTATTTGACCCTGCAAGCTGTTCTCACACTGAAATGTGTGGTGTGGTCTGATACAATAACTCCACTGAGTAAGCCCAAGTGGGTTTACTCCATGTGCTTTCCATTCCCTACTTCAGATTTCACCTTTAAAGCCTTTAAATATTTAAATATATCCGGTATCACTGGCTCTGAGTACCCATGGCAGCAGCAGCAGAGTGATGTCTGTACAACAGAGAACATTGGGGTGATGTCCATGTCCATGTCCATGTCCCAGATGAGGTTGTCCCCTCCCGTAAATCCAACCATCATGTGGCTCTCTGGGACCACCATTGTCCTTCTACCCAGGTGCTCATCCAGTGGCCCTGGATGTGGTACAGGAGAGCACACACAAGCAGAGGGTGCATGAGCTCCTCTTCCCTGTGTGCTGCCTGCTTCACTCATTTTTAGAGGGTTGTGTGGCATGTAAAGTGTTTTTCATTCATTCTCCCCTGCTCTCTCCCTCTCCCTGCCCTGCTCCTTCTCCATCTCATCCATTCATTCATTCATTTAAAGTAAATCTGCAGCTATTATGATGGTAATGACTTTTTTGGCAAACATCAGAGCCCGGAACACAATTGTTCTCAGTCAGAGTGGAAATGCCCTTGAGGAATCGAGGGTCATGAGTATTTGTGCTTCACTTGTCACCCAGTGCCACCACAAAAAGGTGTGCCAAGAGCCCAGGTCCTGTGGTGGGACAGCCTGGAGGGGCTGGGCTGAGAATCCCTGAGGATTATCTGAGGGCAGGAGACCACCATGGTCTTCCCATCAGATGTTTCTCAGCAGCCTCCTGGCATGTCTCGTGCAGTGAGGGTGCACCAGCCCTGCTGAGACCCCAGCAAGTGTTGGCATCAGGCTCTTGAAAATCAGGGGACAGATTATTAGTCACAGACTGTATTTAAACCTTAATTTGCTACACATCTGGGGAAGATGCTTGTTGTTTCTTGGGCAACTCTCAGGCCCCTCACCCTTGTTTTGTCCCTCCCCTCATCCTGTGCTCCTTCCATCCCTCCTGGAGGAGGAAGGCACAGGTTGGTCTGGTGGGTGACAGGAACAAGCCAGGGAGTGTTTTCCTAATTATTTTTCCCTCTCCACTTTTGAGTACGAAGTCTGTTCTGCTGGGGATGTTCTGACCTACTCTACAACAGACCCTGGGAGGGATGGATGATTCCTGAACTGGGTGATTTGACATTCATCTTCAAAGACGTCAAAGCCACAAATGAGCCTTCAAAACACTCCTTTAATATTTCTTTGTTAACTCCTATCACAGACTGGTTTGGGCCAGAAGGGACCTTTAAAGTCCCATCCCCATGGACAGGGACATCTTCTACTGTCCCAGATGGCTCCAAGCCCTGTCCAACCTGGCCTTGGGCACTGCCAGGGATCCAGGGGCAGCCACAGCTGCTCTGGGCACCCTGTGCCAGGGTCTGCCCACCCTCCCAAGGAAGAATTTGTCCCAGTATCCCATCTAAACCCAATCCCTTTCAGTTTGAAGCCATTCCCCTTCATTCAACGACTACATGTCCTTGTCTCCTCCTTTGTGAGCAGCACTGCATCCCAGTATTCCCTGCCAGGTTCTCCTTGATGCCTTTTTGGGGCTACCTAAAACCAGAGGCCAGACAAAACTGAGGGAATAAAAAGCAGTTATATATATGGAAGGGCAGGACAATCCCTCCATTCACTCCCACACACAGCCAGGCTTGTGGATGTCAACACTTGAGGTGGGCTTTGCTTTCCAGCCAGGAAAATAAATAAATAAGCAAATATGTAAACAAACAAACATTATGGAGGCAGCTTTCCCAGTGTTAGCATGAGCATTTTAAGGAAAATTCTATATCATTATCGGATCGAGTGTAATTATGAGCTGACCTGTGAATTTTAGGCCTGTAATTGAAACAAGTGAGTGAGTGCCATTGTTTCCCTTCCTGCCATCTGAGGGAAAGTGAAGCAATTACGAGAAATCGGGGAGATAAAGACAAAGGTGTCATTTTGGTTTTTTAATGAAAAATCTATTTTTAGTTTCTTTGTGGAATGAGGAGAACTTAAACGCCTTTAAATTTTTTTCTTTCTTTCTTTTTTTTTTTTTTTTTACAGTAAATAGGTTGTCCTTAGTAAGTCCAGGGATATTAGTCCTGCTTCAACAAGCAAGAGTGCCTTCTGATGAATGATGTGTTCAACCCCTCCATGCCTTTGTATTTCCTATGCATTCCACAATGCTTGGCTCACCCTGCCGAGTTCTGTGATTGAAATTCATTGCCAAATTTATTGAGAAATTAATGAGAAAAGCTGCAAAGTATTGACTTTGAGAGGAAAACACAACTCATCTTGAATGAGGAGGAAAATGCAGCAATAATTTAGCCACTATTGATTTTGCCCTGTCCATGTATTGATCTTCATTTTACAATATTAATTTGCACCTGCAATCGGCTGCAAAGGGAACCGATTTCATTTCTTTGCAGTGTTAATGTGCAAAGCATTAGGTGCTCTTAAGAAGTGGTGGTATTACAAGTCACATCGGAAAGGCTGATTTTTTCCTTATTTGTGCTTGTTACCAAAATAGACTAAAAATTAATTTTTTTGTCTGACAAAATATTAAAGCGAAAACCCATCTCTAGTGTACATGCCTCCTCTCAGCCCCGTAGGCTGCTTTTCATCTGGGTGAGGAACAATCAGCAACCTGAAATTCCAACCACTTCTCATCATCATGCCCATATCAGTTCAAAGTTCATGAAATTTCTATGAGCATTGATCTTTACCCATTGATTTTTTTTTGCAGCAGATCTTTGAAATTTTAATTTCCCGAGCATCTGAATTTCTTATAGATGAAATGCACTTGGTAGAGACAGTTGATGATAAAGTGGTGAACTTAGCATCATTTTAAAGCCTAAAAAAAGGAGAAAAAACAGGCATTTGCAGACTTTGTATAATGTTTTGAGGTGAAATGATAAAGGTGCTCTGATAGGGGTGAAGTATTCAGCAGGGAGTTAAATATCAATTTTGTCTTCAGTGGCCACACATTTTTAATGCAACTTTTTATACAGTCATTTTTGAAAGAAAAGCTATCTGGAGAAACAGCAGGACTAAGAGACATTCTTCACTGCACAATCATTTGCTCACAGCAGTCTTTATCACCTGGTCAAGTTCACCTAGTTACTTATCAGTAGGACATTTAATAACCTCAAGGTGATATAATTGCTATTGGCATTTTTCCCCCTTGGATTCAGCTGGTTAATGTGTAAACTACTTGTCAGCAAATAGCACTTTGTCACTGAAATCACTAACACCCTCTAGAGGAATGTCTCTGTATTGAGCAATTTAATTTTACTTTATTTAATTTTTACACATTACAACCTGTGTTCATTCAGGCACGTTGAAGCCTTGCAGTCTGCTAAAGCAGGGTGCGGGTGTCCCTGTTAGTAAAATACACTATATCTTATTTAACAATCCCCATGGCTTAATTGTAGCTCTCTCTTGTCCCTCAGAAAAGGAACTGCAGATGTTCTTATTATGTAGTTATGCTGCTAATGTGAAAAACTGCCTCATTACGAGGATCTGTT
>VWZP01001397.1:359842-362342 GCA_013396995.1 Dicaeum eximium | reverse complement strand
AATAGCTGGACATATGTCATAATTGCCAGTTTCCCATAAATCCACAGCCAGTATAGAAAGCAGCCCGTGATGCAGACATCATATCATGACTGTAGTGATTGCTATATATGGCCTCAAGACCTGTAACTTCGTTACTGCGCTATCATTTTTGCAATATATTGGATAACCCTTTGACTATTTTCCAGCCTAATTATAAGTAGAAGTAAT
This sequence comes from Dicaeum eximium, assembly GCA_013396995.1. NCBI lineage: Eukaryota > Metazoa > Chordata > Aves > Passeriformes > Dicaeidae > Dicaeum > Dicaeum eximium. The sequence continues at coordinate 362,135 of VWZP01001397.1, read as the reverse complement.
CATTGCTTTGTGAATAGGGGGAAAAAAATAAAAATCTCCTCCTCAGGACAGGTTGTAAAATGAGGTTTGTGGCAGGGAGAAGGTCTGAGAGGAAAATTGCACATGGGGTGTAAATTTGTGCTCAGGAGCAGTTGTTGGGATGTGTATTTTATTAAACCCCTCTGCTTAAATCGCCTCATCTGTTTATATTCCAGCGCTTAACGAACCCACCATAGATTACGGCTTCCAGAGGTTGCAGAAAGTTATTCCGCGACATCCAGGTGATCCTGAAAGGTTACCAAAGGTTAGTGAAGAGTCAGAAAGCATCTGTTTATTTTTTTTTTCCTAATTAAATACGCGTTGCTAAGCGATACCTTAGGCTGCTCATCACCTGTAAAATAACGCCACGCACGAACTCCGGCTGAGCAACTTCTTGGGTAGGTACATCAAGCTGCAAAAAAACAACCTGTACTCTTAAATGTGACCCCTTTTCCACATTAATTCTTTGCCATTAAGTTAATCGACAGTTTTTAAGATCGCACCTGATACTTGCAGGAGGGTATTTTAAAGAAGGAGAATGGATTTTCTGATACAAATATTTTGGATTCTACAAGAGGGACATAAACTTCCTGCGTAATGAAATAGTTCAATTAAACATTTTCCACTCCAGTAGCTTGTAGTGATTTCAATCTAAGCAGCCCCACTCTGATCTGTGATTATTTGACTCTTGTTTTCCTTTCATTTTCTAAAGCTCGATTCAGTTTAATCTTTTGTTTACAAAGCTTTTGTTATAAGTCCCTGACTTAGCAGGCTAACAAATGAAGTCCACATATTAATATCTAGAGGGACTTTTCATTTAAATTCAACAAAGACAAAAGCTGCCTGTGTTGTTTATGCACATGACACGTATCACAGAAATTTCATTTTGATGTAAAACATTAAAGATAAGTCATGCTTATAATTTTCCCTTTTTCTTTGATATAATATTGTCTTTTTTCCTTCAGCGCAATCTCTGATTTTCAAGGCAAACTTGAAAACACAAATGAAAAATGAAGTCATAACATTATGACTGATTATTTTGTATTCTGTTCCTGTGTGCATCAAGTCTTGACCACCTCTGAGTTTTATTAACACAATAAAACCTTTTAGACATTACCTTTTAATGCTCAGCATGAACATAAGCAATATCATTAGGTCTCTCTTTTAATTTGTGAGCATGCCAGCAACTCATATCAGATATTCACTGTCACAAGAATTGTAGGCAGAAGGGAAGATTTTTAAAGTGTGTTTTACTGGGGGTTTTTTGCTCCTGAGGGTTGAGCTCCAGCAAGAACAAGTTTGTTCCTCCAGAAGAGCTGCAGCCATCCATATCATCACCCATAGGGCTGTTGCTGCCTCTGGGTTGATACAGGTATTAATGTTATCACTTTCCACCTATAAATATATGAGATATACATATTCACATATATTTATGTGTATATATGGGTTTAGTTATCACCCTCTGTCTAATAGTCCATGTAATCATGCAGCCATCTCCATCAGCAACCTTATGAAAATAAATTAATGGAAGATTCATGGCGGTCTCCTTAAACTAGTGCTGTTTTGGAATTTGGAGGGACACTTAAGACAAAATATTGGAGACACCCTAAGTTCTGCGAAGGCTTAGCTACACACCTGTAATTTTTAACAGCTGCAAGGGCAGTGGTTGTGAATCAGCAGCTCCACATCTGTTCAGAAGGTTAAACTTGTCTTTGGAGAGCTGGAGCCTAGGAGGACTTGTGACATTGGAGTTTTTTGGTAGGTGAGGAATTTAAAACAATCTCCTTTACACGGATGGGATCATCAGGGATGGGAGCCTACAGGAAAGATGGAGAGGGATTTTTACAAGGGTCTGCAGTGCCAGAAAAAGGAGGAATAGATTCAAACTGACAGAGAGTAGGTTTAGAATAGGTATTAGGAAGGAATTGTTCCCTGGGAGGGTGGGCAGGCCCTGGCCCAGGGTGCCCAGAGCAGCTGTGGCTGCCCCTGGATCCCTGGCAGTGCCCAAGGCCAGGCTGGACACTGGGGCTGGAGCAGCCTGGGACAGTGGGATGTGTCCCTGCCATGGCAGGGCATGGGACAAGATGATCTTTAAGATCCCTTCCAACCCAAACCATTCTGGGATCCCATGACTATTCCTTGCCTGGTTCTCTCACCCCAGCATCTCTCACGTTCAGCTTCTCTTACTGTCAATCTCCATCGCAGAGCGATTGCAGGGTAGCTGGAACACCTATCCTTAAAACACCAAAGCTCAGCCTACAGGCTGGAATTATGG
>VWZP01001397.1:316305-352316 GCA_013396995.1 Dicaeum eximium | reverse complement strand
AAAAAAAAAAAAAAAAGAGAACGAACAAAACGAAACGAAACAAAAAAACCAAAATAAAAATTGGACTGCGCAATTCGTAACAAAAGTCCAACACAAAAGAGTTTGCCTGTTATCCAGAGAGTGGCCAAGCCAAGGCATTTCATTTTTATTTTTTTATTTCTCGGGGAGAAAGGTACCTGGCTGGTTTGGTTGCAATGCAAAAGCAGGGGGAGGAATAGGGTAGCGTGAATGGTCTGCTGAGATTTTCAGGGTTTTAGTTCATTTTTGATGCTTGCATTAGAGCGAACACCAGTTGTTTTTCTGGCGTTTTCCCTTAGGAGTTTGTGCCTTAAATTTTAAGGGAAGACTGTATCCCTGAATGCCTCTAGGAGGGTTTGTGTACTCCTGGTGTTTATATGTTTTCTGAACACATTTCTGTGAGTGTTTAAACCCAGCAGTGTTCTGGCAGGACACGGTGTGATTTCCTCACTTTATATAGGGTGCAGTAGTGATTTTAAATATGTCAAGTTAATATAAGCCAGGTTAAGCCCTTACTCAGTGGACTAAGCTTCCCGAGACTAGGTAGCCCTGTATGCAGTGGTTTGCATGCTCTGGTGGTCTTACTGTGGTGTTAGAGTGGTGACACCCCTAAATGAACTAAATATTTTAATTAGGGCAGGCAATTTTAATATTTTGCCTTGTTAATTTTTTTTTTTAATCCATGTGATTTCATGTGGGTAGTGCAAGGAACAACTGATAAATCAGAATGTCTGTGGTCACCTGCAGGGTGTGGGGCAGGAGGAATTGTGACACAACGTGAGAACAAAACCACAAAGAAGTCACCCTAAAAAGGAAGGCTCGTGGCCCATTTGGCCACTTTTAGGGGGTGTTTTGGCATGCAGAAGGTGAGACTGTAGGTGCATTAGAGTCGCTGGGAAGGTTTGTTTGCCTCTGGTGGAGTCTCAGCGCACGGTGCAGTAAATTGAGGCACTTCAGATCCCATTGAAACCAGGAAGGGTTGAGGACAGGCTCATCCCAGAGGTCGTCACTCCTCTTGACTTCCTCAGTTAAGCAGCAGCAGCAGCAGAGGATTATTTATTCTTTGTATCACCATGACACCCATAATCCAACCAGCACTCACAGGCAAACAGATGAGGGGGATTTTAATTTGCCAAACCAATTCTGGACACCTGCATTTTGTGGGGTGCTGAAGGCATTTGGAGAGACATCATCCCAATTCCACAGAGCTGCCTGTCCACCCCAAATCCACTCCAGGATCTCAAAATGAATCTTTCTGCAGCTTGCTCTTAACTTCTTGGCCCAAAAAAACCATCTGAGACCTTGTTATGCACTCAGGTCAACAAAGAGCTGAGAATCCAGATACACAAACTCATTGTGGCATGAATACTCAAGGAAAGGATAATTAAATTAACAGGTTTTTTGTGTATTTCTTTAGTGGAAGCTTCACTGTGTTACTACTGTGAGTAGAAAACCATATCCATATTCTTAGAAAAGATAATACATTCGTAAAATGATCCAGTGTTCTACTTCCACTTTTTGTAAGAAGACACTGGTATGAAAAGTAAATGCTGAAATAAAATAATGAAAAAAAAAAAAAAGAAAAAATAAGATAAAAATAAAATAAATAAAAATAATAAACATAAAATAATAGACAAAAAAAATACAAATGTGGTAACATATGGCTTAGATCTGAGGCAGGAAGATCAACTGATTTTGATTTACTCTGAAAACCACAATTATTTAAAGATCTAAATTAAAATGGTCTAAATTTTTGCCATTTCAGTATGTGAATAAGGGGTGTCCTGTCATATACTCAAGGTTTTAGGTACTTAAAACCTCTGGATTACCTCAAAGTGGGGTTTTAAGGAGAACTGGGAGGGCTGAATGCCTGCACCGAGCACCCAATGTCCCTTAGCACCTCCCCAAGTCCCCAGTAATTACACATCTCCATCCTCAGGTACAAAATGCTTTTTGTATAAAGCTCAGGAGATGACTGGGAATCAGCCAATGCTGATTTGTTAAATAGGTCATGAATTCAGCTCTTAAGATGAGCCCAACCTCACTTTGCACAAAGCTTTTTTCATGCCCGGAGAGCCCAGTGAAGACCTAACAAAACCTTCAGACCCTGATTTTTGGATGCTGCAATCCAAGCAGCAGACTCAGGGTCATTCTTTTGGGTTTTGGATCAGCAGCTGAACTGAAAATCAAATGTTGAAAATCAGCATATAATACATAAATAAATAAATAATTATTTAAATAAAATTGTCAAATTTTCCTCTGTCAGATGAACCTGACTCATTTTGTGTTGAGCAGAACGACCCAGGCAGAATGTGCTTCTGGCCTGGTAATTAGAGCAGTAACTTCCAGGGTTGTGGCAAAAAAAAATTTGCATAATTTATGCAAAGTAGCCAGCACCACAAGGTGATGCTCAGTATTGTGGGAGTTAGGGAATTGACATGGAATCACAGAATTCTGGAGTGGTTTGGGTTGGAAGGGACTTTAAAGACCATCTAGCTCCAACTTTGGGCAGGGACACCTTCCACTGTCCCAGGCTGCTCCAAGGCCAGTCCAGGCTGGCCTGGGACACTCCCAGGGATGGGGCAGTCACAGCTTTCCCTGTGCCAGGGCCTCAGCACCACTCCCCTCCCTCACCCAGGAGTCCTCTGTGAGTTTTTTGCCATCCCAGCAGAGGCACCATCCCTTTTTCCACCCACAGCTTTGAGCCAGTTCAGACTGAACTCACAAAACCCCTCAGATTGACAGAGCTTCACCCTTTCATCCTCACAGATCTCAGGCACTGCCTTGGCTGAGCTGCAGCCAGGGCTGAGGGCAGGACAGGGATGAGTGTGCCAGCTCCTTCCTTCATGAGACATCACCAAGAAAAGCCACCAACCCTCCTGTGTTGGTACTTACTCACACTGTGTTTGATACAGAGAGTTCATTAGGGAGTTTCTGCTTCTTCCCTCCTATTTTCTCAGTCATTTGTTGTCAGGGAACTCTTTTTAAAGTTTAATTAGTTGCTTTCTGGACTCTCTATAATCACCTTGAGAGTTTTCTGATCAGCACATTTTCTACATTAAGTTAAAAAATGGAATTTGAGAGCCGTAGTCCAATGCAGCTGAAGTTTTTTTGGTGGTCTTTAAGTAGAGAATCTCATTTTAGGGCAGGATGTGAAGGAGCTGAGCTGAGGAGATGTCACTGTTAGGAATGGTCACACTCAGTCAGCTGAGAGGGCAGTTAGAGCTCATGGTCACTGGTGCTGCATAAGAGGCAAATCCTGCAATTTATGGATAAGGAGGGACTTGGATAAGAATGGATAAGAATTCAGACAAGGGTGGTCCTTTTGCAGGGATTTAACCCTCCTTGGTGGGTAAACCACTGTAGGGTGTCTCTGTGTGGGAAAAATGCTGCTTGTGGTACGTCTAAGTTGGTGAGAACAGCAGAACTAAGCAGTTCCATCTGGGCCTCAGGGGAGCTGTTCTGTCCCCCAACAAAGAATTAAACAGAAGCTGAGCTGCTCTAATTTCTGGCTTCTGCTGACCTAACCATGAGCATCAGGACCACCCGAGCCCACCACACCAGAAGCAAGACCTTGCTGCCTGTAAGCCCAACCCCAAAAGCCTCTCTGTGCTGTAGGACCTCCTGCCCAAGACTGAACATGGAGATGTCTGTAGGTGACACTTTTTTTTGGTAAAGAGATCCAAGACACATCCTAGTGGAAAGGTGTCCCTGCTCATGGCAGGGGGCTGGAACGAGATCGTCCCTTAAATCCTTTCCAACCCCAACCATTCTGGGATTTGATGATTTGGTGATGAAGACAGAGGTTAGGAGAGAAAAAGGCAATCTGGGGAGATCCCAGAGGGGTCAGGCTGGGGGCAATGCCAGCCAGGGCTGACATTTACTCCTCCCCCTATTGCACCCACGCCAGCTGCTTGTCCATCGTCAGCCTAAGGGGGACCAGCACTCAGAAGCTGCAGCTCCTGGAGGAGAGCTCTCTCCCTGCTGTCCCCAAGGCCTGACTCACTCCTGTGAGCAAGCCTACAAAAAAGGGCTTTTGGGCCATATCCAAAAAGCCACAATCTTGTTGACTCTGCGTGACCTCCACAGTCTATGACCAGAAAGTCAAGTACTCACAGGAATTTTTTAAGAGCAGGATCCTACCATGTGTGTTCCTCAGAGCAGAGAGTCTTTTCCTGTTTAAAACTATGAACATTAAAAGCAGAAAAGAAATCTTTTAGTGAGAGACTACTGGCTCGCTGCAAAGTTGGAAGCACAATATGTGTTCAAAATTTGGTTTTCAATTGTAATTTACTTTCTATAGATTGTGAAAGATATTGCTCTCTGGTTATGGGACTATAATGCACAGCAAAAGGCTCTCTGTATTCTTTTAAAATTGCATCCTGCTTAATTTTCTGGTCTTCCTCCAGATGAAAGTATTAAAATTATTATTAAAAAACTCACCAGCTCATTTTTCTTTAAGAAGGCATTTGGTATCAATTTGCACAGCAGGAAGCTCAGTGCAGAAATTCACAATTGTCAAAGATTGCTACTAAAATGAATTGTGAAATACATGTCTGGAGCACCAATCCCCCCTCAGATTGTGCCACAAAGAGAGTTCAACAAAAATGGTTAAATTAAAGAATTGAGATATTTTTTCTTTTCTCCAGAAAAAATATGACAGCAGATAATCTAAATTTTCGCACAGCAGAATCATAGCATGGTTTGGGTTGGAAGGGACCTTAAAGCCCATCCTGTCCCACCTTCTGGGGACACCTCCCACTGTCCCAGGCTGCTCCCAGCCCTGTCCAGCCTGGCCTTGGGCACTGGCAGGGGTGGAGCAGCAGCACGAGGCACTTGAGGACACGGTTTAGTGGTGACCCACGACAGCGCTGGCTGATGTTGGACTTGACCTTAAAGGTCTTTTCCAATCTTAATGGTTCTGTGATTCCATGACAACCGTTCCTTAAAATGCTCCCTGCACCCCCCAGGTCAGGCACACCCCAGGTCACCGGCCTGGCTCGGTGACAGATCTGCTGCTGGCTGAATCCCACGGGACAAGCCAAGCTCAGAGCAGGGGTTTGGCAGGTCCAGCACAGGAGGTCATCTGCTGCTCCGGGCTGGTGAAGGGTGGAACAGAGGAGGTTTAGTGAGGGGTTGTTTTTAAGGGATTTTTGAGGGTGCTCAGGCCTTGGAAGGAGCTGCTCAGGAAGGTTTGGAGTCCCCATCCCTGGAGGTGTCCAAGGAATTCCTGGAGGTGGCACTCAGGGCTCTGGTCTGGGGACAAGGTGGGCATTGGGCACAGCTGGGACTGGGTGATCTTGGAGACCTTTTCCAATCTAAATGATTTTTTGATTCTCTGAAAAACATGATAAGGAAACTGGGTATTTTGGGTAGAAAGGCCCTCTGCCAATATACCCACTGTTCTCCAATTAAATTTTGTAACTTTGGTTGCTGGTTAGGTTTAAAACATTCATTATTATGAATATTGCAAAATTATAACTTCAGTTTCGATTTTGACATATTTGACACGTTTAATTGGGGAGAAAAATGGCAGAGTTGGAAGACTTTATCCTGTTTCATGAACATCACTTAAGCTGTATTTTAGAGAGGTTTAACTCCATCCAAACCCACAAAAGGCTCTGGCAGGACCAGGGGCTGCTCAGGGCTCTGGATGCAGCTGTTAGAGCAATGCTGGTTGTGGTTGTTACCTATTAAATGTGTACAGACCCAGGTCTTCCAAACCATAAAGCTGCAACGGCGAATCTGAAATAAATTAATATTGTTGAAATTAATGAACTGAGAAATTGAAGTTCACATCGCTACACGAACAAATTTATTAATATCTGTTGTACATAAATTAATGAGAAATATCATTATGGCAAAAATGAAACAACACTAAAAATTAAAGACTGTCTAAATTATGCTTCTACCAAAGAGTTAACTAGGAAAAAAGCAGTGGTTGTTGGCATCTCAGTCTTTATCTGTTAAAAAACCCCAGGATATGGCTGGTCAGGGGTATTAATGTCATGTCTTTTTATGGTGCTTGAGCTCTAGGGTTGGGAGAAGGCTTAGAGCTCTTGGTTTTGGTCTTGGAGAGACCTTGGTTTGCTCAGTCCTGCTTTTATCATGAAATAGAATAGTGGAAAATGAGGTTTTCTACCCAGGGCACGAAGCGTTGATTGGTGAGGGTGTCCCCACGGGATGGGGATGCAGCCAGAAGAACTGCCAGGAGCCTGGGGAATTCGGGATGTTCTTCCCCCAGAGCTCCTTTCCTCGAGGAGAGGCTGTCTGGGGTGCTTTGCTGGGAGAAGTGTCCGCGGTGCTGGCTCTGGGGACGCCGCGGAGGCTCCGCGTCCTCGCGCCGTGTCCGTGGTGGCTCCGAGCCCAGTCTGCCAGTAACAGTAACAGCTCCTTCTCTTCTCTTTTCCCTTTTAGCCATGTCCGGGCTCGTAGTCCCGCCAATGTAAAGTCACTTTTGTTTACCTACCGTAGCACCAAGCTGCAGAGGATGGGCTTAGGGGACAAGTTTAGTATATTAAGACATGCTGATGGAAGCAGTACCTTCGCGCGGAATCAGCAACAAAATCGAAATGCTACAGGAGGAAAAAAAAACAAAAATTAAAAAAAAACCACAAAAAAAAAACCAACCCCACAAAAAAAGGAAAAAAAAAAAAGACTTTGTTTAAAGATTTTATTTAAACTATTAAGAATCTACATGCAAACGACCTACTTCTTCATGAACAATTCCATTTTATTGACTGAATTTTTCTCATATTTTCACATTTCTCAGTCCTGGAGAATAAGGAAAAAGCGACGCCTATTTTGTATAAAGTTTCTGATTACGTCTTGGCTATGTCTAGTACTTGCTATGTGTTGGGAGAAACTTTGTGGATGCACCATTTTGATTATCATGAAACACTGATGAAAAATGCCTCCGAACATTTTTCTGTACTCATAACTAGATTCACAATGGTTGTGTATCTCTATAATGTGAAATATTTTTTTGTGGTGGAAAAAAAAAAAGGGGGGGCCAAGGAGGTTATGAGCCATCAAACTGGAAAAAAAAAGAATTAAAAAAAAAAAAAGGATGAATATATGATTAGAAAAAAAAAAAAACACACAAAAAACCGGGGCGCGGGGGCGGGCGTGGGGGAGTTTATCGTTGCTTAACTTCATCTTAATGAAATGGAACTTTGTAACTTATTGTAGTTAGAAATTGTAACTTTGATATTGAATTCTCTTGCCTTCAACAAGCACACTGACAGAGGAAAAAAAAAAAAAGAAATTGCTACTGTCTGTTGGTTTAAAAAAAATGAAAAAAATATACTTCCACTGCTAGAGCTTCCTGTTAAGCAAGTGTGATCTGCAACATTTTTTCAACTTTTGCTAGCACTGTATACTATTGCATTTTAGGCTACTGTGAAGTCTATGTTTCTTGTACCAGAAAATTGTCCTTTTGACTTCTAGATCCTTCTTCCCTAATGTGTTTTGTATGTGGTTATAAAATTGTAGACTTTTGTGATTTTGCCAAAGTTGTAGCTAAATATTTATACACTTGTCTTGAATTTTTTTCAGATCCACTTAAATATTTAGACAAAAAAAAAGCAGATTTTATTCCTTATGACGGCTATAAGGAATAAAATAGTCTTATCCATTGCAACACTTTCTTTCACATAAACACTTGCAGTCACTAAGGGAATTTATTTTGTAACATATCAACTATAAATATTGTATTTATCTTTGAAATTTTGTATATTGCTTTTCATCTTTTTTTTTTTTTTATGTTCTTGTATGTATTGGTTTTTGTCCTGGCCTGGTATCGTGATGCTGAAAATAGCATTAAGCCAAGAACTGTTGCCTTCATGTTTTTCTTTTAAATAAATCAGTGTCTGTGCATTTCATTTGTACTTCATAAGGTTGCTATTGTTTAGCCTCTCCATACTTTCTTTTTTAAATTTTTTTTTTTCAAAAATTCAAATTCATTGTTTATTTTTATATTATTTTTAAGTTATCAGAACAAATAATTTTGAAAGAAAAAGTCGTTTGTTGTATAGTCAAATCAAAATTGTGCCACATGGCTGTAATGAATACTAGTAGAATATGTGCATGTGATACAGCCACAGAAAAGATTAATCTATTTTGTGGTTGCATTTTTTATTTCCTTTTTTTTGTTTGTTTGCTGGTTTTCTTTATTTTTTAATTTTATTTTTAATTTTTTTTTTTTTAAAGATTGTAAAAAGTCATTTTTAGCTGCCACCCATGACTTTGCCACATAGCTGAACTGTGTTTACTGGAAAAATTCAGAGGCCTAAAGTTTAAAAAATAAATTCACTTCTGATGTTTTAATTAAAATGTTTGCCACATGAACTTCTCTGATGCCTTAAAAGTGAACTTCTTTGAAGAACTTTTGTGCTGTTTTATCACAGGCTTACACCACAATTGTTAATCACTACTTCATTTGGATAATTTCTGGTGTAAAAAATAAGGGGGAAAAAAAAAAGCACAATCCTGGTGTACAATTCTGCCACTCCTTTATGTGTCGATTTTCTGCTGCACTCTGCATTCTCCCAGACCCTGCTCTGCTCAAAACCGGGAAAGGTTTCACGGGAAACCAGGATCACACCGAATTTTTAATGTCTGGGAGTTGTTCATTTAGGTTTCTTGGGGTTTTTTTTAGGGAACTTTTTGTAATCAACCCGTAGCCGACGGTACTTTTTAAACTGGAACGACCTCCGTTGTATTCCGTGGCTCTCAGTGCCAAATCCAGCCAGAGAAACGTGGAGTTGTTTTTATTTTTACTTTGCACTAAATCCTTTGCCAGCGCAGCACTGCAGAACACGTTGCAAACTGCAGCAGAATTCACCTTTTAACCAAAAAAAGGAAGGATAATTTTTTAAATTATCATTAATTTTAATTTTTTTTTTTAATTTTTTTTTCTTTTTGGGCAAAAAAAAAAATGCACATTTTAGTCAAGCTTTTCTGGAAGGGTTTAGAAGAAGGGTTCAGCATAGCACAGCTCTGTGAGCACGGCCAAGGCTTGGCTAGGTGGGAAAGCCTGAGAAGTCACTTTGGAACTGAATTGCCTCCATTATATTTTGTCTAAGTAAGGTTTTGCTCTTTGAAAAAAAAAATAAAAAAAGAGGTCACGTGTACATGTTAAGAAAGTCTGCAAGTTCCTTCATAAATGCAATCTGTTTGTGTTTTAGATTAATTAGTCAATGCACTCATTGCTTCATTGTCTCCAGACGGAAAGCTTCACTAAGTGGTAGATTTTACTGTTAAAGACCCTACAATAAGATTGTTTTATCTGTACATTTTTTCATATATTTAACTGTATAAAAAAATGTTCATTTTACACAATATTTAATTAAAGTATTTCTTGTCTGTGAATTTCATTTTTAGTAATTTTATCTGGTTTGATTATTAAAAAAAGTGACTAAACACAAAACGAAATAACGCAACACTGGGGGTTTCATTTCTGAATATCAGAATTTTTATTCCTTTGTTATGAAAAAGCCCAAATCCTTGATGTGGTCTTTCCACTTCCCTGGGAGGCGGATGAGGAAGGAGATCTCTGCTCTGCAGTGGCAATTACTTGTTGCTCAGCCTTGGTGGAGTATTTATCCAAAACTGCTTACTTTTTGTGAAGATAACAGCAGAATATCTCTTTTTCTTATTTAACCAAAACCGTGCACTTCAGACAGGCTTTTTGTAAAGCAAAGGTAACAATAGATTTTTTTTTTTTTACTATTTTAATATCATATTGTAAAAGTCTGTAAACAGGAAAAGTTATTTTAAACAAAGCACAGCCCAAATTTTCCATGTGGTGGTTTGACACTGAAGGTCGACGTGCTCGTCTCTTGACTGCTGAGAAGGAAGCAAATTCTTTTGCTAATTACAATACTGAGCACAAATATTTCATCCTCTGGGCCATAATATGTGCAGTGCACATATAATGGGTACAAAAATATATTTATAAAGAGGTGGGCACACACAGCCTTGGAGCTGGGGAGTTACAAAGCTTTGCCCAATGTACGGGTCTGAGTTCCCCACCCGAGATGGGATGAGTGTGACCAGCACCACCACAAAAAAAAGGGCATTTCCATAGGAATATGGGTCTGGCAGAGGAATGTAAGCATGTGTGGTGGTAAAACAGGGAGTTTGTTCTGGAGTTTGATGCAGTCATTAATCAGAGGGCTGCTGACAGCTTTGAGAGGGCACTGGGAAACTCGGAGCTCCCAAGTAAATGGATGGAGTGGTGCACGTGGAGCCAGTGCCAAAGGACACGCTGTGGGTCCCAGCCCCTCCTGGCTGCCCCTGGAGAAGGGATGGAGTGGGGAGAAGGTAAAACTCACTGCACTCACAACCTTCAGGAAAACAGGGATTTTTAACCATGCTTCCTTTCTTCTCCGATATTTCCACAGTTTTCATGTCAGATGAAAACTGCTTTGATGAAAACAGGTGTTAGAGATGCAGAACACTTTGTATTATTATTATTATTATTATTATTATTATTATTACTATTATGCACTGAAAACTGTTCCACTCCAAGCGTATCGTGTTTAAACGGCGGCATAATCAGATGCATCCCACTAAAAAATAAGCTGGATTTTAGGGATGAAAGTCTGCACCATGCCTACTGGTGCTTTTCCTTTTAGTCTTATTTCAAAGGTTTGAGTAATGAGCATCTAAATGGCTCCCCTAACTTTCAACGCAAGGAAAATACAAAAGGAGAAAACCCACACATGACAATTCCTAGAGCAATCCACCACCTACGACACATCTGGGGAAGAGCCCTGCTGAGGAAATATGTCGTGTCAGCCCACAGTGAGTTTAGACACAGGAAGATGATAAAAATTCCTTAATCAAAACGAAGGAATAAGAGTCTCTAAAAGTACATGCCAATTATTGCAGAGCAGCTTTTAAAAGTCTTTCAAGCTTTTAAAGATTATTCAAAGCACTTGAAATAGGCTTCAATCTAATGCCTCATTTCATTGCATTAAACAGCCTAGTTAATAAAGAATCAATATATTCAAAGGGCAAGGTTATCTTTTGTCTATAAGGGGTGGTGTCATTCTGAACCTTTTATAGTTCAAATGCTGAAAAAGACCTCATGAAATCCATACTCATCAAGTGGGTCAACTAGAGCAATAAAGAGGCCTCTGAAAGAATGGCTGCACTCCTTTAAAACAACTATAAGTCTTATCTCCCCGCATAGTCCTCGCCAGGCTCCGCCAGAAAATGTCAATTTCTCATCAAGACGAGAGGCCCGGCGATAATTTTTTTTTCCAGAGAATACACACAATTAGGAGAATGCAGAAAGGGCCCCCACCGGTGATTTGTAGCTTATTCTGTCACCGGTGGGCCGCGATCCGCCGCGGAGCAGATAATAAGGGCTGTTGATAACCGAGGTGTCAATAGGGCCCGCGGTGGGTTCTGAATGCGAGCCCCTGTGCCTCGCCTCCCCTCTGGCGCAGATCGGGGGGCCGATAGCCGTGCATCTGCCGGCCCCCACCGCCCGCCGCGCCCCGCAATTAATGCCCTGAATAAACCGCACAAAAGAGCGCGGCTGCTTTATACTCTCTGAGACAATTCCCTGCTTTACCCTTCAAGGAGTTCTTTTATGTGCGAATAAGGTTGCTTTTAATGAAATTGGAGCTCATCAGAGGAAATCAAAACCCTCAAATCAGATTACAAATTGATTTTTTTTTTTTTTTCCCTCCCCTCCCTCCTCCTCCCTCGCCTTGGCCACTTGTCGTTGTTCGATGTAGTGCCCTAAGTTTTACAGGAAAAGGAAGAGAAAGCACCCAGTCTGGAGTCAGGGCATGCAAACAACCTCTAAACTAAAGCATACAAAGGAGGAACATCCCTAAAGTCACACAAGTCATAAAAAGTTTTAAAAAGTTGCTGGTATTCTTCAAAAATCTATCTTTACCCAGACACTTCGTTAAATACTAGAGTTGTAATTAAATGAACTGTCCTAGAACTTAAAATTGTAGAAATCAAAGAACGAAACCCAAGCCATTTCCCTTTCTCCTATGCAATGCTAAATTTCATAGTTAGATAAAATATCAGATACAATTGCTCAGTGTTCAGGTCAAAATTAACTGACAGAGGAGCTGAGACCTCCTGGTCTGGGACCCTGCTTCAGCTGGTGACTCACTGAAGCACTCTGGCCAGCTGGAATGTGACAGTGACAGAGGTGATGCCCTTGTGGCTCTATTTTATTTCTTAAAGGTTTTAGTTCTTAAACATTTAAACAAAGCAACAGTTGCACTTAATGGTTTTGCTTTCTCTTTGTTGGCTTTGTGCTATTACTGAAAGGACATAATGAATTAAAGGGTGCAGTTAATTAGTCACAAAATTGTATATTTTTGGTGCCCACAAAGCTTTTGGAGGATTTTGGTTTTGTGACTCTTTGTTTGCATTTATCTCTAAATAAATGAAGCTGTTTGAGGAATGACTTTGTAGCGAAAGCAAGTACCTCCAGACTGAACAGGGGTGGTGGGGGTGCAAGGAAATTATCTGAAAGCTGCTTTGCTTCAACCAGACAAAAACCACAGATTTCCTACTGTGCAAAATCTAAAATAGAAATATCAACTGAAAAAATAAGGAAACTGAGGCTGGAATTGGTGTGGGTAACACAGCCAGTCAAGAGTTGTTCTGTATCTACAAGGAAACAAGGGATGGAAACACCAAGGGAAAAATGGAGAGAAGAAAGGAGGAAGATGTGGAAAAAAATTGTACAATGAAACCCAATAAAGTTGTATTTAATGATCTCCTTCCTTGTGCCATGGAATTCTGTTGTGGGAGTGAATTCTTGGGGTGTCTCTGGAATTGTTTGAGTGGGAAGGGACCTCAAATCCCACCCAGTGTCACCCCAGCCATGGCAGGGACACCTCCCACTGTCCCTGGTGCTCCAGCCCCAGTGTCCAGCCTGGCCTTGGGCACTGCCAGGGATCCAGGGGCAGCCACAGCTGCTCTGGGCATCTGTGCCAGTGACCCTTTTCCTCCTCAGGACAGCTCTAGGTCCAGGCTCTTGTGTCCACAGACATAAAAGAAACTGTAATGAGTATAAATAATTATAATAATAACAGTAATAATAATAATAATATAGCCTCCAATAACCATTTCACAAGCCAATTTGGGCAGACCAGTTCAGTGCATGGTGCTCCTTCATGGTTTATCTTTTTGGTTTATCTGTGTGTCTCATCTCAGAGTAGGTCATGAATCCCAAAAGATGCTGTAGTGTCCCAAATATCTCTGCAAGGACTTCCAAGATTTCTCTTCAATGATTTCCTCACTTATTTCACCCCTTAAGCACAGCCTGAAAAAATTTACAGAGGCCAAGCAGTGGGTGAAGCCAAGCCCATGAGTGAGGACCATGGACCTCACAAATCTTAACAAATCTTAACAAATCTTAACAAATCTTAACAAATCTTAACAAATCTTAACAAATCTTAACAAATGCCTGGAGCTGTTAAAGCCTGAGCAGCAGGGTCCCAAGGATATAAGCATTTAGCAAAATATAAACATAAATGATTTTTTTTTTTAAATTGGAAAGCTACTCAGAGACCTTTCAAGGCTCTAAACCAGTATTAAGTGGCCCAAACTTGCTGAAATTACATTTTACAGAGGTCCAAGCCTTCTTTGCCCACCTCAGTCCCTTTCCAGAACTGCATATCCCCAACCAGGGATTTGTCCTGATCTTCAGCAGCTTAGCCCTGAGCAGTGATAGAGCACAGGGAAAATGCAGACTAAGAGCAGCACTTCTTACAAAAAATTGTGTCCTGGAACAACCTATTCAGGGTATTGCACATAAAGATTTTGAAAATGCTCTGCTTTTGATTGTTCTAAAAGGCCATGACCAACTAACTGGAATGGCTCAAAATAATAAATACATAAATAAACACAGAAATAGAGAAATTAATAAATACAGCTGAGCCATTAGCTATATTTACATTAGTGATGTACACCAGAAATCTGCAATAAATAATTTTAAACTTGGTTTTCTTTGTTTAAATTAGGCTGGAAAGCAGCTACCAGAAGCAAAGATCTGCTGATGCTGGCCAGGTGCAGCCTCCAAGTGATGGGGAGGGTTTATTTGGCATTCTTCTGATGTCACAAAATGGTTTGGATTAGATGGGAGCTGAAGGATCACCCAGTCCCACCCCCTGCTGTGGGCAGGGACACCCACCTATTCCCACACTTCACCTAAAATAGGTGAACCAGCTATTAAATTTATTTTTTGCTGTAGATAATAATATCCCAGGCTGCTCCAAGCCCTGTCCAGCCTGCCCTGGGACACTCCCAGGTGCTGAGGTTGGCATTTCCCCCACCAGCTGGGATCAGTGCAGAGGCTGCCATGGAAAAGAACAGCTTGGATAAATAATTCAGGTTAAATGCAGAATAGTTTTAGGCAGAAAACATTTCTGGGGTCGTCTCGAGGTGGTTCAGATGACTCAGGACCTGGAGTCAGAGTTTTTGCAGTGACAAACTTGGTGACAGTGATTTCAGCAATGGCAGACTTGGGTTGGTTTTTTCCTCTTCATTTCAATGTATTCATGTGGTTCAGGTCAATGACAAATTCACTCAGAACTGAAAACATGATTGGGAGTTGGAAGAGCAGAAAATGTGTTTTCCTCTCCCTATCTATGTATAAAAAATAAATCTGAAAGGATAAGATCTGCTGGGTTTTAATATCTTAAGGATGTGGTGATCAGAAACCACCTATTAAATGTTTTTTTTTTTGCTATAGATAATAATATCTCCTTTGCATATTAACTTTATCAGTGAAATTAATTAATGAAATTTATCATTCAGGTACAGAATATGCTCCTTGATTTTGCAGCCAGCACTATTTTGGTAGGTCTGGTTAACTGATGGAATTAATGCTGCTCTCACCACAGTGGTACTGAACTCTCATTTCCATCCAAAAAGAACTTGACAACACATACAGTAAAAAAGAAATGCAACATTCTGCATTCTCATCCCTACAAAGATATAAACCACATAATCAGATTACAAAATATAATTGCATACATGAATGTAAATTAAATAATAGGGACAGCTCCGTGATCAGTCAAAGGAAGTGCAAATTCAGTAACGCTCTTAGATTTGAACAAAAACAGTTAAATTTGTTGATAATGGGAATAATCTCCCCTTAGGAGAATGAGCTGACATTCTCCAGGAAAAATTAATAAAAGATAGATCAGACAGTACATTTTCCCTCATTTTCAGTGAAAATCATATTTGAAAACCACCTTGAATGGGGATAAGATTGAATTTTCTATACATTTTGAGGGAAACAGACTTGTGGTTTTCTCAAAAAAATAAAATTTTTGTCCTTCCAGTCAAATTTTGAGTTCTTTTTATTTTCTCCTTCTTTTTCCCCCTTGCCATCCCCCTGAAGTGGGTGTTTGGGGCAGGGTGGTGAGCAGCCAGGTGTTGGAAGAGCAATGGGAGAAGGAGAAATAGGGATATCTGAATGTATCCCTAAATAAAGTTATCCTGTGAGCCTCAGCCTTTTGGCTTTTCCTCTTCTTTTACAGAAATCCACCCTTCTTTTTCCCTTCCCTTGACCCACATCTGCCTGAATTGGGATTTAGCAGTTACACTCCTTAGGCTGATTATTAAAACTTCCTGGTGTATCTCAGTTTCCCAGCAGAGCCCTCCTGTCACCAGCCCCGTTGTTTGATCTGGGGCTGAATATGGAACCAGTGAAATCTGGGATCAATACTTCCATTTCCAGTGGGGAAAAGTGCTGCTGCCCAGCTCTGTGCTGCAGCAAGGGGACACCTCTGGGTCGTGCTTTTCCACTACCAGGTGATGTAAAGGAGGTGCAATGTCACAGAATCATGGGATGGTTTGGGTTGGAAGGAACTTTAAAGCTCATCCAGTTCTAAGCTCTTGCAGGGACACCTTGCACTAGACCAGGCTGCTCCAAGCCCACCTGTGCAGGCTGTGTGTGCTGCAGCCTGCAGTAACTTAGATCTAACATATTTCTTCTTTCAAATAATTGAATTTCTGTAAAAATTCCAACTCCTTGGAGGTTGTGTGATACAGGACATCACAGGTGTTTGGTGATGCTGCTGGGACATTCTGCTCCAGCCCCTGAGGGCAAAGCTGTGACACCACACCAGCTGATCTCCTGAAATTCTTCTCTTTGGGCTGCACTTTGCTGCCTCACTAAAGCTGAGCTGCACCTACCCCAGCCTGGCCTTTGCTCAGAAGAGGCTGAGCCCAAGCTCCCTCCCAGCCAGCCACAGGAGCACCTGGAGCCTGGTGTTGCCCAGGGGTGGCAGATGATGTTGGATGTTTGATGTTTCCAACAAGGCAGATCCACCCACCTTTCACCTTCCCTCAGCCCTCCCCCAGTTGCTCATCCCAGGCTCATAGTGGGGATAACCCATCCCAGCCCGGGCTCAGTTCCTTGATATACATGATGTGGAACCTGGGAAACTGCCTTGGATCTGCCCCAGTGAGGTACAGGCAGAGCAATTAGTAAAATCAAGGTGTATTTCCTACATCATGCAGCTGGGGGCATTTTGCAACTCATTTCGCCAGAGAAGAACTTGTTATTTAATTGCCTTGGCTGCTGCTGGATCAGATTCAAAATGAGTGGGAATATCAGGTCCTGCCAGATATATTCAATCATATTCCTGCTTTTTTTCCCTGACTGGATCCGACGTGCCAGTACGCAGTGAAGCAGTTAAATATGGACATGTGAATTCCAGCAATGCTGAGATTTCCAACTTAACACCCCACCAGGATGAACGAGGAAAACGAGCACCTCCCTCCACTCTCTCCCTGTCCCTGTGGTGAGCTTAAGGGGAAGAGCATCCACAATGGTTTGGCCAAGTGGTGGAAGTCAGATATTTCCTATTCACCCTGATAAACCAAGAATAACATTTCGTGTTAAGTAAATAAAGTAAATAAATAATAATTTAAAGAGCCTGCCAGAATTCAGAATTATGGATGAGGTGAGGCCAGAGCTGGTGGGCATGGTGGAGATGGGGCACAGTGGCACTGTCCCCCCTGGATGGGATGGGGCATTTCCCACCACCACAACCCTGTGCCCAAGTGAAACTGGGTGGAGAAGGGGGGAAAAAAAGATATGTCTAAATGAGTCCAATACTGATTATTAAGTTCCTAAGAGGCAATCTAATTTAGCTATATAAAATCATGAAAGAGGAAGAATTAATTGATACTAATGAGTTATATGAGATAGCATCATAATTAATTCCTAAATAGAAAGAGGACATAGGCTGGAGCGAGGGGGGGATCAGACTGGCCTATATATCATAATAGATTACAGAGGCTATTTGAGAGGAGAAACAAACTGCCAAAGGCAGAGTGGGACGCAGTTAGGAAGTCTTTTTGCCAATGCAAAGAGAAGTCTTTCCAGCAAATCCTGAGAGCTGGGAAGTTCAAGGACCACTTTGCCATGTCCCTGCTGGTCCCTCCATGGCATTTGCAGCAGCGACACCCTGGCCCGGTCTGTCCTTCAGGGAGCACAAACAAACCCGTGCTGGTGGTTGCTGAGGTAACTACAGAGATTTAATTTGATTTCCCCCCCCCTAAATCATGTGGTGAGTAAATCAGTGCATAATCCCACGGCAAATTCATGGAGCGCTACGGACTCCAACATTGTTGCACCAACTTGCAGAAATAATTTGGGTGTGGTATTTGGAGCCCAGTTGCCTTTTTTCTGCTCCATTTTCGATATAATTACTCCTTTGGGGGATAAATCACAGGTGACCACTCATATACTGTAAGACAAAAACTTATGATGAATCACAGCAATAAAATGATATAAGGACAGGGCATTGTTTCTGTAAATTCCATAAAATCATCATCATATCCTGACTCCATGTTCACCAACGCAAATCAGAGATCTCTGCAGCCCATCTCCTGAAAACCAGTATTAGAATTTGTGTTTGGTTTTTGTTCTCCATCTTAGGTTTAGTTTGCAAAAAAATTCAGTTGCTCCTGCAGGCTGGAGCTCAAAGTACGTTCATTTATCAATGCTGGGACCTTTTTCAGAGGTGAAATCATGGAAAACTATTTTGATTTTCAGAGTTGTGTTCACTAAGAGGAAAAAAATAGAAGAGAGCTGAAGAAGGATTTTGGACAAGGGCCTGGAGTGCCAGGACAAGGGGGAATGGCTTTCCACTGCCAGAGGGCAGGGTTAGGTGGGATGTTGGGAAGAAATTAAATATTATCATATAATCCAAACCATGAGTGGGATGGAGCCATGCAGAGAAATGGAAATGGGGTAGAAAACCAGTAATTTAGATGTGAGGTGCTGATGTTCATCAGCCTTAATTTACTATTGGTGGCTTCTCCTAAGATTTAACTTCATCCTTAAATACTACCCATACTGGAATATTTAAAATCAGTGCTAGCCTAATAATCTCTTCCCAGTACAAAGAAATTAAACATTTAATGGAAATAATGTGTGGATTTCCAGCTTTGGGTTTGCTGCCCAGTTTAGCACTGCCACTGGTGCTTCTTCCTAATGACAAATTCACAGTGAAGAATGTACCAAACAGGCCACAGCGTTTCTAAAAATCACACCTAAATTTAATGGACAGCCAAGGCAGTAAGCTACAAAAATATTTGAGCAAGAGAAATATTTGAAGGAAGACGAAGGAAATTGTAAAGAAAAGAGTGAGGATGAAGAAAATGATGAAAACTAACAAAGTGATGAAAAAAAATGATTATGAGAGTGATGAAATGAATGATGAAGATCAAGAAAAATATGATGAAAATTAAGAAAATGTAAATAATGGCAGAGAAAATGATGAAATAAGTGGCGACAAAAATTATGGAAAAAAGAAGATGAGGAAAATTATGAAAAAATGATGAAATTACTAAAATGAAAAAAATTATGAAAAAAACCCCAAAATTAAGAGTATGGTGAAATAAATGATGGAGATGAAGAGGAAGAAAAGATGAGGAGGAAGGAAAGCTTTCACATTTCTCAACCAGAGCCACCCCAACAGGCTCCCTGCAGCCAGATCCCGCTCGCAGGTGGAAAAGCCGCTCGGACGCCGGCACAGAGCTGCTGATAAATCTAATCCTGAAGGATTGGAAATGAGGTAAAAGAAATTCTGATGAAAATTATGTACATGTACTTTGACAAGCTCATAAACACTGCAGCCACGATAAGTTTTCTTATTTTTTTTTTTAAGACCCGGCACAACTGTGTAAGCCCAAACTCTAATTTTTACAGCCCTGGGTTTGGAGATCTGTCATTGGGAGATATAATGGAAAGAATAATTGCCTGGTGGCTGCACAAACAGGAGATGTGTTGTCAGGCTGCAGTTTGGAGGCTACATCTGGCTTCGGAAATGATTGATGCTGTCTCTGTGTGTGATTCAGGAAACCATTTTTTCTCCTTTCTCTTTTTTTTTTTTCCTCTCCTCCCCCCGCTAACACAACCACCACGCCAAACCTTCAATTAAATCAGTATTAAAGAAAACTTTTGATTTATTCCTGCTGCACCGCGGCGCTGCGGCCGGGCAGCGCGCGGCCCTCGCGGCCGCGGCGGGCACGTGACTCCAATTTGAAATTAAAAAGTCATGTCTGAATAACACAACAGCATTCTCATTTCCTAATACTCTGCTTTTTACTACTTTGCATTCAACTGTGAAAAGTCTTTTAAAACTCTGAACAGCAGTAAAACTTGAATGAATTTTTGACCCATTATTGCATAGCGGGTGCGCTTTCCAAGTTGGAGAGACTGCCAAGTTCTCCCCACCTAATATTTCCACTTTAATTGTGCCACTTGAGAAATTTACGTGCCTCAAAATATGGCATGAATCTTACGCTTATTGCAGTATCATTAGCAGCAACATTTAAGCAACATCTGTGTGCTATAGAACTAATTGAAGTAGCAGAAGTGGCAGCTGTAAATCCACAGGAAGATGGCAGTTTGCACCCAGCACTGCTGAGTTAGCGGGTAACTGTCAGCCTGTTCCTGCA
This sequence comes from Dicaeum eximium, assembly GCA_013396995.1. NCBI lineage: Eukaryota > Metazoa > Chordata > Aves > Passeriformes > Dicaeidae > Dicaeum > Dicaeum eximium. The sequence continues at coordinate 332,327 of VWZP01001397.1, read as the reverse complement.
ATCTGCTCTCGAGGACTACGGTACAGGCACACAATGTCCAAAAAAATACAGCGAGGAGGCTAATGATCCTATTAACCACTTTGCTGCACCAATTTGGCTGTTTTTCCAGTTTCCTTGTTGGATTTCATTATATATTTCACCGTTCCAGTAAAAAAGTCCAGTATGAGACGTGCTCGCTTACTTAACGGGGGGGGGAAGCTCCTGCTTGGTCGAATCAACACACAAACGACTCTTTTTTCCTTTAAAATTCTGTGCATTTCACCGCTTTTTCCATTGTTTAATTTTTCTTCATCACGCACGCCTGGGCGAAAAAGAACTTTTCCCTACTGTTAACGCTGGTATTTAAAGCAATGACATTTTCCTCCCCGGGATGTAACATTTCCAATAATCAATAAAGCTGGAGGCAGAGGAGGGGAGGAGAAAGCCTTTTTTTAGGTGCGAGGGTGGAAGCGCATCTTCATGGGGGCCGGGAGCGCCGCGCGTGGCCGGCAGCGCGCCAGCCCGGGCACTGATTGCACTAATTGGTGATTACAGAGGGAGGAAGGTGCTTCAAGCAGCATGTCCTGGTATTACCAACTAATCCAGGGTTCAGAGCCGCTCGGAGCAGCGCCGCTCCTTCCATCTTCATTTGCGCCTTGGGTGGGGAAGAGCAGGTTCAGCAACCGGCAGAGCTCACAGCGCTGGGGATGGAATTAAACAGGAAGCAGGAATGGTTTGGGGTGAGGGCAGTGGGGTTTTGGGGGTCACCTCGTGGCGCATCCTTCCCACTGCTGCTGGCCACCTCCATCCCGGCCATGGCGCGGCCCTGGGGAGCCCCTTGCCATGATCTGCTTGCCAAGAGCCCAAGTTCATTAGAGGCCCAGCACGTCCGCGGGGCCACCATGTGACAGGCTGGGAGCCACCGGTATTTGTTGTCTTAATGCACAAGTACTCGGGGACTGGACTGATAAGGGAAAAACTGTTCGGAATCTGCTGCTCTACACGCTCAGGGTGGCACGGGCCAGCGTGATATTGAAAATCAATAGTCACGTGGTGGTTTAAAGGTTAGAGGTCCCCTGAATTAACTTTCTAGTACTAAATTACCAGATCTATTTATTTATTTATTTACCTATCTGCCTCCTTATTTATTTATTTATTTGTTTCCCCTTTTGCAGTGACTGGGGGGATGCGCTGGCTTTACAGGGGCACAGTTTGCACCTGGAGCGAGGAAACAGCAAAACATTTTAATATTTGGTGTGAGGATTTAAATGTGAGGATTTTAATAATGACAAAATTTAGAAGACACAGAGCAATGTCCAAAATGGCAAAGGAGACGGGGCATTGGTAGTGGCCTGAAAATTAAAATGCTGCTTCAGTCTTTTAACTCACATCTGCACAGTGCCTGCATTTGTGTGTCATGTGATATTTAAATTAATCCATCTTTTATTAGTAACAGTGTTTAGAAAATGTAAAGGAATGGTATTACTTATGACATTTATTCATTAGGAATGAACAAATAATATTGTCACAAATAAATTGAATGACTAGAGTCAAAGCTTGTGGAGACATAACATTGTTTTTCACCACTGAGCACAGTGCACTCCCAAGGACTGCTCCAGTGTGTAGCTACTCACACCTGGAAGCACATTCATGACAGGTCTTTAGCTCCTCTGCTTTCAGGTACTGCAAACCCATATTACACTTTTTTTCACCGAATAGATTTCTTATTTAATTTATTCCAATGTTTCCCTTCCCCTTGTTTTCATTCCCCAGGTACGCTGGCAGCCGGATTTTCAATATTGCCGGATCACAGAATATCCTGAATTGGAAGAGGCCCGCAAGAATCAGCAAAGTCCAACTCCTTGGATATTGGAATATTGAATATTTGCAGCCTGGGTTGGTGTTCCTCAGAAGGGCCAACAGGGATCTGGGTCCCAGCTGCCCACTGGACACAGCACTGAGCTCTGGGAGCTTTGGGATTTGGCCAACCCCTGGAGGGACACCCTGCTGGGTTGGGCATTACCCACCTCTGCAGATCCCAGCCTGGTTTGGGTTGGAGGAGACCTCAAATCCCACCCAGTGCCACCCCAGCCATGGCAGGGACACCTCCCACTGTCCCAGGCTGCTCCAGCCCCAGTGTCCAGCCTGGCCTGGAAGTGGCAGCGGTGCCAGGGGCTCTGGTGGGGCTCCCCAGGATGGGGATCCCCCCCCCCTTTCCCTGGGAACATCCTGGTGGGCAGGGCAGCCCCGGGTTCTGTCCCTTTGTGCCACCTGACCCCTCTGGGTGACCGCAGGGAGGGAAGATCTGAAGCGGCCACCGGGGCTTTGAAGCACCAGATGTGGCAGGAAGAAAACACTTCCAGGAATTTTAGACACCGCAAAAGATTTTTCTTTCTGGGTCAGGGACACTTCTCCAAAGCCTTTTTTTTTTTTTTCCTAGAAATACTCAGCTGTTTTAAGATTTATTGATTGCTACAGCTTAAATCTAATTTTCTCTTATCACCGTGTGTTCACATCCATGTGTGCTGTCCCAGGCAGGAAGGGACATCCGGGTGCTGCCACCAACAGGGCACTGGAGCTGGGCCAGGGGCACAGATAAAGTCCAAGATAAGAGGAAAAATCCGGGATAACCACTCAGGTCTCATTGCTGGACTAAATGAAGCACCTCTAAAAAAAATTCCAAACTACTTATTGTATGATTTTTCTGGAGAAATACCAAGTGTCTTCTGTCAAAATTAAAATGTTTATTTTTAAATTTTAAATTTTAATTTATATTATTAGTTATTATATAACATCAGCATTTTATTATATACAATGTATCGCACTATATAATAATTACACATGATTAATATAATATAATATAATATAATATAATATAATATAATATAATAATTATAAATTATTTTAAAATTAAACTTTGAATAATTTAAAAATGAAAATGAAACATAACCTTCTCAGGTCTCGAATCTTCAGACTCCTGTTCATCAGTGTCAGGCTCATCCCTGCCATGGCCACCTTCAGTTTCTGGGTATTTCTGGTATTTACCAGCCTCCCAGAGGCTTTGAACACACATTTCCAAAAATTCAACCTAAGGCACACATTACATTTTGATAAATAAACAAGTAAAAGGATGAATATGAGGTTGTAACTAATACAAATCTCCTGGTGCTCAGGGTCTGCTTAACCCCTATCCAATTTTACCTGTGTGAAGAGCCCTGGCCACACAGAACAGGATCCAAGTACCCAAAAATTCCCACATAAATGGAATTGTACCAGGGCAGAAATCAGAAAACCATCATCTGAAAGCACAACATGCACCAAGATTTCCTGGTTTGCACACACACATAACAACCCTATAGAAACGTCAAGATTTATTTTTTATAACTGTCATTCTTAACTAGCACACAACTCCCCTAATGTTTATTTCTGCCAGCAACCTTATTAATTCCCATACTACTTCTGGACCATGCTTGCGCTACAGAAATAATTTTAATTGAACATTTATTAAAATAAATGCTTTGTCAGGATATCCCCACTCCATCTGGCTGCACTGGGCAGGCATTATGGCATTATTTCCTGCATGTGTCTGCTTTATGCAACGTCTTCTCCCACAGCTCTCGCTGACGACCAGAGCTGATGATTAGATTGGGGTGGCTTTTGCCCAGCAGGGTTTTGTGCCACAGCCCTCCCTGTCTCGTGGCCATGAGCTCACAGCCATGCTCTCCACAGGGCTCTTCCTCCTCTGCTGCACAGAGCGGGGTTTATTTGGGACTGACATCCACAGCCCACCAAGCTGACAAAAGGCAGAGATCTGCTATAAATAACCCACCCTGCCGGGCTGCACGGGCTGTGTTTGGTGGTTTTGTTTTTATTTTTTGTTGGTTTGGTTTTTTGTTTCTTTCTTTTTTTTTTTTGTGTGTGTGTGTTTTTTTTTTTTCCCATGGAGTTTGTGCAAGCTCAGTTGCAGAGATAAGAGTTTTGATAAGAAATAAAATATGAATCATGTTCCTAGTATTATATTTCCACCCTTGAAAATAAATGAAGCTGAGCTTTCCTATTTCTCCCTCCCTCCCCAAACTCACCTGCTGGCAAACATATTCTGGGCACCAAAAAGCCCTTTTTTAGCACTTTTAGCAGCCAAACATTATTTTTATTGCTGGCACCACAAACAAACAGCAAACAAACAGGAGACACAGTGAATTCACAGCATTGTGCAGTTAATCCTCCATTCACCAACGTATCAAAGCACTTTTGTGCTACTTCTGCTGTGCTTCATCTTCATGAAAACCACGATTTTTATGGAATATCTCCATGCCCCAAGCCCGGGGCTCTCGCTCCGCCTTTGGCCGGACCATGGGAGATTTGTTCCCTCTCACAACGAGGGAAGTGGTGTTTTCTGAAACTTCAGAAGGCAGCTGGATATTCACTAAACTGGTTGGGTTTAATTTATTCCTCATCCAAAGCCTGTAACAGAAATGGTCTCTACAACGGAAATTGCAAATGCTGCAGCACCCCCAAATTTGAAATTTATTTTCTGTGCTCCAGCAGTTTTCCATTCTTCATCAGCTTTGAGCATCTGCTTGGTTAGTGATTTTGGGGAGGTTCTTATGCTTTTTAGCATTTCTGCTGTGTAGAAGTGCCTTGAGACACTCAGGAACTCCCTGATCACACAGAGCTGTGCCCACCTTAAATCCCGTGTCCAGTTCTGGCCCCTCAGCACAGGAAGGACATTGAGGGGCTGGAGCATGTCCAGGGAAGCTGGAGCTGGGGGGGCTTAGCCTGTAAGTTCCACGCTTTTGGTCAAACTTTGTCTCAATAGATGGATTTGTCCTTAAAAATAAAATAAGCCCAACAATGTTATGTAAATGAGGGTGAAGGTGTGGCGGTTCCACCCCTGGCAGTGCCCAAGGCCAGGTGGGAAAAGGCTTGGAGCAGCCTGGGACAGAGGAAGGTGTCCCTGCCATGGCAGGGGTGGCACTGGGTGATATTGAAAGGTCTCTTTCATCCACACCATTCTGTGATTTGATGAGCTTCAAAGCAAGATCTAAGCGTAACCTTTGAGTTGTGTGACATTCCAGGATCCTAAATATCCAAATAACTGACCCTGAGCCTGTGGGTTATACAGCATTTTGCAGGGCATTAGAGACACAATATTTATATGAAAATTTAATTTGAAAATGATGGAATAATCTTAATTTAGCAGGATGTCTTCCCTCACGTTTGGTGCACGGTGTCGAATCAACAGTTGATGTATTTGGTTTATTTTCTGTTGTCAGGCAGAGAGGGCTGAGACTCACAGACACTCAGCACACACTGGAGATTTTCTTCTTCTGAAGGCTCTGCTGCAAAATATTGTTACAGTCACTCCCTGTCCAAGGAGGTGGTGATTGCCTATGAAAACTTGGCAATAATTATTCTTCTGACTGTGACAGCAAAAATGAAAGCCTATTTTTTATTAAAGAAGTGTAGATCAACATCAGTTTATAATTACATTTTCCTTAATAACTGGTTCATATATTTGCTGGCTCTAGAGTTCCAAACATGAGTTTTGAGGGAAGATGTCGAGGCTGAGATCCAGATATGGATGGTTTTTGAGCTCAGGGATGCTCAGATCTGTGACTGGAACTTCTGGCATTGCTGGCTGGAATTCCCAAGGCCTGCAACACCCATGTCCTGCAGGGCAGAGAAAGGGCCTCAGAGCCTGACCCCAGCCATGTCCTGACCTCTCCCAGCACCTGGATGGGCCCTGGGATCCTCTCCTGAGCGGTGCCACCACGGGGTACAAAGGATCCACCTCAAATTTTGCTGCTCTGCTCATGAGTGGCAGTGGCTAGGGGAAAATTAGGAATATCTAAGGCACAGAGAGGCAATCCACTGCCAAATGCTTTGGCTCCAGCACCAAAGGATGGAGCCAAGACCAGTTTGGTGATAGCTGGGCAGAGTACAAAGAACAAAAGGGGTTTTATGTTGATACGAGACAAAAGTAAAGTTGGGCAAAACCTGTCCACAGTTTAGCCTGTGTGTGGCAAACACCTGGAATCACAAAATCTGCTGGCTTATTTTATGAACAGAAGAGGCTTCCTGCTTTAAAGGTTAGACAGAAATTTAAAAGGCAGCTTGCAATGAAAGCCAAGCTGAGGAAAAGAGAAAAAGAGTCCAAGAGGCGTCCCTGAGGAGAGGAGAGAGCACAGCAACGCGGCCATCAGCTACTCATGTGTCAAGAACAGATGATCTGCCCATCATAATTAAAGACAGAGACTTGAAAAAAACCCCACAAGGAAGCAGGAGGTGCCAGGAAAACTTGAGTAGAGCTGGAGCTGCTCGCTCAGAGGACGGGAAAGGAGGAGATGAGGGGCAGAGAGAGGCAGCTCCCAGCAGGGACAGGCACCCTGAGCTGCCACCGCTGCCCGGCCCTGCCTCGCCCTGTGATTAATGGCACCAGCAGCCATCCTCCTAATGCGTGTCACAAACTTCATAATTCCACTTGGAACGAGACAACAGCAAGTTAAATTCCTGGATCACTGTCACCATGTCACTTACAGAAGGAGTTGCACTGGGGAGCAGTTGGCTATTGGAGTAATTTGAATGGAAATGTCAGTTTTCACAACCTGTGATTTGAGGTGAGTGCCCTGCTATTATACAGCAGCTCTGTCAGGCTGAGTGCTCGCTGCCACCTCCCCTCACATCCCAGCCTCCTCCTGCCACCCGCTGCCACCAAAAAATCCACATTTCCTCCTCTGCAACACCTGCAATCCCAGCGAATTGCAGCCTGTGTGGGTGAACATTCCCTGTGCCTTCCCCTGTCCTGGCCAGATTTTAATCCTGATTTTTTTATTCTGGCAAAGGTATGTGCTTCAAAACCTCCCCAAAAGAGTGAGCTGTTCCTGAATAAATTGATTAATTGAGACTCACGCTGGCCTCTGGGTTTTGTCTGAGTAAGGACTTCTGAATCTAGTCAATACGTCTTACTGCTAAATACTTGCAGGAGTTGCTACAATGAGGTTGTACACATCTTATGCACCTCTGTGACAGGTTCAGTCAATTCCTGGCACTGCAAGGAGAAAAAAAATCCTGTGCAGAACTACCTGTCCTTCAGCACCACCTTTGTGGATGTTATACACACATTTATGCAGATGTTGTGGTGTTTGAAAGGCCACACATCCACTGCACACCTTGGGCACTGCTCTGTCTCCAGCGGTCCAGGAGGAAATGGGTTTACATCAGCATGGCTGGCAGCAGGAACTTGCAAAAGTTTAATTTCAATCACTTTACATCAGTTTATAAGGATTTATACGGATCCAAACAGAGTATCCCCACAATTTTACTAAATTTCAGCCTTTGTGAAAACACCAGAAATACAAAGAATCATAAAATCCTGGATGGGGCAGCCACAGCTGCTCTGGGCACCCTGTGCCAGGGCCTCCCCACCCTCCAGGGAACAATTCCTGCCCAAAATCCCACCCATCCCTGCCCTCTGGCAGTGGGAAGCCATTCCCTGTGTCCTGGCACTCCATGCCCTATAAGTTATCTCTCCAATTGCAGAGCTGACCAAAACCCAATAGAAAATAAAAGCAGGGAACACTGGCTCTGAGAAATCCAGCTCACAGAATGGGAAACGGGACGTGAGGCCCCAAAGGCATCACTGGCACCCCTTTTCCAGCCTTCCTGCAGGATAACCTGCACTGGGAAGGGTTGCTCAGGCAGATCCCACACAGGTAACTTGGTCCTACGCCTGCAATTTGAAAAAAAGGAGAAATAATTGAGCTGAGAAATCTCTTGGGCGGCAGCTGTTCTTGGCTGGGCTCTGGTACTAGACAGCAGCAATGGGGTGAGTTCTTTCCTGGGTTTCTCCTCATTGGGTGAGCAGGATGTTCTATTTTAGAAAAAATAAGAAGGTCTGTTGTTCAAAAGCAGAGCTATGACAGCAGGATATTTGGGCTTTGCCATCCTCCATAGGCAGGAGACAATAAAGAAATGATTTTGCTGTTTATACATTGCCCACGGTGCCACAGACGTTGGGGTATCTGCAGGCAAAGCGAAGCCCAATTACCATGATTATTTTTCCTTTGAAAGGAATGGTTTCCTGAGTCAGTAAATCCAGGGGTTTTTCTTATTCTTTCATGCCAAACACAAACACGTCGGGAGAAAACCACGTCTACAAAACGCGCAGCGAAAGAAACGGAAAACAAGCCAAATTTAGATTTTTGCCCACAGGACAATTGACAAACCACGACGCTTTCCTGGCTTCAAAACAGCTCCTTAGATCACAGGTGGTTGGATTTTAAAGGGTGGAAAGCAAAGCTGTCTCTTTCCAGTTTCTCCTCCTCAGCCTCCCGACTTTTATGTGTGCCCGGGCAGGGGAGCCTGGATCCTGTTGCAACACTCTGTTGGACTATAAACCAATGATATTTGCTTTACCTGTGCACTATCTTCCATGCAACAAAACAACATTTACATCTGGGATCAATTTGCTTGAAATTAAAGTGCAGCTGCTATATCTCTTCTGCATCAAAAGTGTGGTGTTAAGGCTATAACACACAGACAGTTACACATTACTCGGCATTGTAATATTTAGATTTGTGTCATTTTCCATCTGAGGTAAAAAGCATCTTTAAATAAATGAGTGATCTTAGACTACATATTTTATGGGCTGTGTACTTGCTGAGATATATCCACATTTGCAACGTGCATGTTCTGAGCTCCAATTGCCAACTGCGTGTTTAGGCCTTGAATTTTAATGCTTAAACAAAAACGAGGCGTCGGGATAATTGGGGCTGTGTGCTCAGAAAAGTTCTGCTGTGCTTGTGCAAGAGGGCTGGAGGAGTTTTGTGGCTGATCTCAGGTAAAAGGGAAATGCAGATATACTTCCCCCTCCTTAAAAGGCTTTTGGGGTGACCTATTTGCAGCCTTCCAGGACCTAAAGGGAGCTATGAGAAAGATGGAGAGAGACGATTTACAAGAGCCTGGAGTGCCAGGACAAGGGGGAATGGCTTTAAACTGAGAGTAGGTTTAGATTAAATACCAGGAACTATAGGGGCAGATGGGATTTTGGGAATTAGGAATTCCTCCCTGGCAGGGTGGGCAGGCCCTGGCACAGGTGCCCAGAGCAGCTGTGGCTGCCCCTGGATCCCTGGCAGTGCCCAAGGCCAGGCTGGACACTGGGGCTGGAGCAGCCTGGGACAGTGGGAGGTGTCCCTGCCATGGCTGGGGTGGCTCTGGGTGGCCTTCAAGGTCCCTTCCAACCCAAACAATTCCATGATTCTGTAATTCTGTTAACTGCAACACACCATTTTCTGATGTCTGGGGACAATTTGCCTCTGAAGTTTCCAGCCAGTTTTACCCAACACTGCTCTGAGTTAGCTCTGGATTTTAATTCCTCCCCAGATCACCAAATTCAGCCTGATATTCTCATATTGTTTTACTGCCACTGACAAGAAACAATTGAAAAGCCCTGAAAACACTGTCCAGGATAAAAGCTACTGGGCAGAGAGCAGGGTGGTTCAGTGAAATCAAGCTCAGTGGTTATGTAGGTCATTTCAAACATGGAATATTCTACCTGAAAGCACAGTGTATTGGTTAAAACAAAACAAAACAAACAAACAAACAAAAAATAAAACTCACCCAAAAACAAAAAAAAAAAGAAGCGCAGCATTTCCAAGCTATCACTTCCTCCTGGCAGCTGCAGTATTTTGTGTTTCAGTGAAGATGAATCAGATTTTTTTGGTAACAGTCAGAGCGGGGCTGCAGCCTCCGCTGGGCACTGCTCAACCCCGGCAGATGAGAGGCTGTAGGATCTCTACATCTTCTGCTCCAGCTTTGGCAAAAAAGGACTTTTCCAGAGAAATCCCGCAGTGGTTGACATGACATAAAGCTGTGAAAGACAGGATGCTGCTCATCCAAAAGAATCAGATTATGTACCTGGACTTTATCCGCTGCCTGGAGAAGAGAGACAACCAATTAGTCCAACACAGCTTCTTTGCCATACCCAGGCTGGAAAACAGATTGAAGGGGTCAAAAACATTCAGAAGGCTCCACATGATCTGACATTTGCCTTGTCACAATTTTCCTGACAGCCAGAAGGTTGGAGACAGGCTGCTGGTCATCGGGAGCGACGGAGGGAAGACTGATTGCCGAGCTGGGCACAGGAGCTGCTCAATTAACAGCCTGCCCCTCCTCAGAGCAGCCCCTTCTTCAGCAACCCAGGCTGGGTTTGGGCTGCTCATTTTAGGGGATAAACAGGCTGTAAACAGCTGTGGGACTGAGAAAACTGTGGAGTCTCCAGCCTCCTGATATTCCTGTGCAGACAGATGTCATCTCTGAGCTGAGACACTCAGAGGTTCAAACCCCACTCCAGTCCCATCCTCTTCTGCACTCCACTGTATTTGCACAATAATCCACTGCAAAATGCAGTTTAAAGGCTGCAAAATGCAGACTTCCATGGACAATAAATCAGTTTCATTTCAGTTTTTGCTATTATTTTCCATGTTGGTTTTTGACCCACGTCAATTGAAATTTCTGCAGAATTAATTCTTCGTATGGGGTTTTTCTCAGCCTGGGACAGGAGAGTGGGCACTCACCTCATATCTGTGTAGATGATACAGACATGGATCTATCTATCTATCTATCTATCTATCTATCTATCTATCTATCTATCTATCTATCATCTATCTATCATCTATCTATCTATCTATTTCATAGATAAAAATCAGGATAATTTTCTATTTCCCCACTATTCTGTGATGAATCCAATCCCTTCTGCCACCCTTCTGCCACAGCCACTGGGAATGTCTGGGGTTCATCCTCCTCACTTTTTACACAGAAAGTAAAAAGCACAATGGCCCTGAGATCAGGAATTCTGTGTCCTAACAAAAATAGGACGTTTTGATAGGCAGAGATTGAGATCCTCTCTCTCCTAACCCACTTCTCCTGATGCTGCTCCAAACTGCAGGCAGGGAGCTCCTGAAGAGGCTGGATCTTTGCTCACCAGTGGTGATCAATCTTCTGATCCACTGAGTGGGTGCTTAGGATGATAATATTTGGATAAAGGTTTGAAAAAAACCCAGCCCAAATAAACCCTTCCAGTGGTGAAAATCCAGCCTTGGTTGGATGTTTGGTCAAAGAGGGGTCCCCACCACACATGGTCTTCTCCCTCCAAATTAATTTATACATTATATATTATTATACACTCAGACACTCTATATTAAGTATTTTAAAATTTATTTATGTGAAGAAGGCCACATTTCAGAAAGCCTTTCAGAAACAGCAAAAGCCACAACGGCTCAGCCCGAGGGGCTGCGTTAAGGCCAAATTTCCGCGGGTTCTGGATAAAATAAAAGGCAATTTGTGCGTGTCCTCAGCGCAGCCCCGACCCTGCAGGGCCCTTTGGCAGCACCGGGTGCCTGTGCTGGTGTCCCCAGCTGTCCCCGGCTGCCCAGGGCGGGGCTGGGACATGAGCTCTGCTGGCTCCCTGCGAATTACAGCGCTGGCCCCTGGGGTCACCTCCCTCTGCTCCTCGGGCTCCTGCGCCTTGCGGGGCCGGGGCCAGCGGGAGCCAAAGGGGCCAGCAGGAGCCAAGGGGGCACAGGAGCTGCTTTCCAGCCATCCCCGCTGATTACTGAGGCATCATCCACGTTCCAGCTGGGGAACGCCAAGTTTGTTATCGCGGCGCGTCGGCTCCGTCCGTAAATGATGCCCTGGCGCGGCAGCTCACGCTGCAGTGTTCCATTAATTCCTACAAAACCTCCTCAGGGCTCTGCCCACACAACTCCAGGCCACCTGCACTTTGGGTGAGGTGCTGACCTGCGTCCCTCGTGGGAAAGTTTTCTCTAAGTAAAGATTAAAATGGTTTTGTGATGAACTTGTGCTCATGAGCTTTTTGTTCACACAGGACAAAGGGATTTTTTTCTGGGCACTATGAAGAAATTATTTTCTCCCACCAGTCACTCTGTCATTTAACTCCTGAAAGGCTGCTGTGTGCCCACTGCCCCCCAAAATTCAACCTACACTCACCATGCTGATTGAAACCAATTTTGATTGGTACCAAAAGCACATAAAATGTGTTTGATTAGTGAAAGCAGAAATAAGGACCACGTTCGAGGCTTATGCTTCTAAAAATCACGGGTCATAATCAACACTGAACCTCCTGGAAAGGCCCAGCCTTGAGAACAAAGTTGTAGAATCACAGAATCATGAAATGGTTTGGGTTGGGAGGGACCTTAAAGCTCCAACACTCATCCAGTGCCACCCCAGCCATGGCAGGGACACCTCCCACTGTCCCAGGCTGCTCCAGCCCCAGTGTCCAGCCTGGCCTTGGGCACTGCCAGGGATCCAGGGGCAGCCACAGCTGCTCTGAGCAATCACCAAAAACGACTTTCCAAACCATCCCAGGCTGCACCAATGGAAATACGCTGGGTTTTCCTTTTGCTCGCCAGAGTTTTAAAGATTTAACTCAAACCTGGATCCAAACCCCCTTGGGATTCCCACTCCCAGCGTCCTGCTGTGGTGCTCCAGCCTTGGACCTGAGCAGGGCTGGGAGAGGCTGAGCAGAGCCAAACTCCAGATCGACTGGGATGCCCTACTTTGAAGTGAGAGACAAGATTCCGTGTGGAATTAGGTCATCCCGGCGCCCATCGGAAATGAAAATTACATCATCTCGCGGTGGCTCGTTCTCAGATAAAAGGGTTGCAGCTGTTTCCCTCATCAGCTCCCAGCAGCTCTGCACTCGGGGTCATGCTGAGGGTTATTTTAATTAAACACAACCTCTCCCAGCCAGCCTGACCTCGGCTGGTGCCTAAGTTGGGTTGAGCCCCATCCTGGGGTGGGCAGAGCTCGACCCTCACCTTCCTCCTCGTTCCTCCCACGCCAACCCAGCGAGCAGGGGCTCCTCTTTCATCTGCCCTGCTGCAGTCTGCAGTGAGAATTTCGGCAAAAAGAAAAGCAATTCCACCTCCAGTAACACCCCCAGCACTGGATGGGCTGCCCTGGCACCTCGCAGCACCCACGGGCAGCGCAGGGATGGAGCAGAATCCCCTTTCCTGCAGGTTGGATGCTGATTGATCAAGGAAAAGAGCCCAGGAGGAGTCCCCCACGCTCCCATCTCCTCCAGGAAAACTCACAGCAACAAATAAAAAGCCCTGTTTAAAATAACTAAATAAGGCACTTAAAGAGGTTTTAAAAATTGATAACTCCACGCACGGGATCGATCTTAATTACTGCCCAGGTGGAATTTTTTTTTTTTTTCGTGTTCTGGCTTTTTTCAGCGCAAAAACCTCACCCGCCCACGCCAGCCATTAATGAGAAACGTCAAGGGCTCGTTAACGATGTCCTTTCATCAGCCCGAGGTGCCGCCAGCATCCCGCTCACGTCAATTTACACCTCGTGGTCCAGCTCCTGCATCCCGGCCGCGAGTGATGGAGCGCAGACCCCCGGCTCCGGCCAGGCTGGGCAGCTCCTCCGGCCCGGCTCCGGCCAGGCTGGGCAGCTCCTCCGGCTCTAAATTCCCCGACAAGGACCGGCGGCTGCTCTGATCAGGCTGGCGAGCAGCGCTCCTGCCCATCCTGCCCATCACTGCATCACCCCGGGCAGGGAAGCAGCAAAATGTGGTGGCTTCAGCCTCCAGTGATGCTCGTCCTTGATCCCCCTGGAGAAATAATTCGGAGAGGAAAAGGGGTTTGGAAGAGCGGGAAAAGGAGAGGATTCGTGGCTGGCTAAAAATGATGTGTGAGAAAAATGGGGATGGGAAAAAGGAAGCACGTGGAGAGGTGAGGGTTGAGGACAGGGAGGGAGGGAAGGTTTTGCCAGGACACAGCTTCTGGGGGGAAAAAGAGAAGAGAGGAAAAAAAGAAAAAAGAGAGAAAAAAAGGGGAAAAGAGAAAAAAAGAGAAGAAAGGAAAAGAAGAAAAAAGTAAAATGAAAAAAGAGAAAAAAAAAAGGAAAAATTAATAAAAAAGAAAAAAAGAAAAAAGTAAAAAGTGAAAAAGAGAAAAAGAGAAAAAGGGAAAAGAGAAAAAGAAAAAAGTAAAAAGAGAAAAAGAGAAAAAAGAAAAAAGGGAAAAGAGAAAATAAGAAAGAAAAAAGAGAAAAAAAAGAAAAAATAAAAGAAAAAACAGAAAAAGAGAAAAAAAAGATTAAAAAAAGAAAAGATAGGGAAAAAAAAGGGTAAAGAGAAAAAAAGAGATTTAAAAAGTGGGAAAAAAATAGGAAAATATATAAAAATGAGGAGTAAAGAAGAGAAACGGAGCAGTGGGAGCAATGTCCCTGCTGCCAGGCACACACCCCGTGTGTGTGTTTGTTTCTCACACCCCACCCGCGGTATTTGAAACCAGAACTGCAGCCGGGGCTCGGCCAAGCCGCGTTGGCACAGCCCAAACCTGCCCTGGCATGGCCAGCCAGGGGCTGCCAGAAGATTTTCCAGAGTTTTCCCAGCGAGGAATAATTCCCAGAGCAGGGCACGGCCCCTCACACGGCAGGACCACAGCTCTGCTCCTTCTCCAGGGATGGAAAATCCATCGCAGTCAAACCTGGAAACGCAGTGACCCAACGGTTTTTGTGTTCCTGTAAGGTTCTTACTGGGAAATTATTCTTGGAATAGTCCCTAAATCTTCCAGGATTCCCCTTTGGGGTATTGGGCTGTAAGTTTTTAAGGAATTTTCTAAAGGTTTACTCAGCTTTGCATTTTCTTGAAGGAAGCAGCTTTGCAACACCCCCTTTCCAAATAAATAACCATGCTACTACCAAACTCTTGGAGTTGGGTTCAGCACAGTATTTATGGATAATATAAATTTAAAACAGGAGGAAAAATGATTGAAAGTAGCAATCTCTGATTTTTCTAGAAGAAATAATCACAGCGGCATAGAATGGTTTGGGTGAAAGGGATCTTAAAGATCATCATACTAATTGTGATAATAAAAATAAATAATAATAATAAAAATAACAATAAGTAAAAGAAACAATAATTTAAAACCACCACTCATTTATAACTTAACATAATTTGGAAAGTGATGTGTCCTACCAACAACAGCAATTCCACTGAAAAATACCAATTATCGCTTAAAAAAAGTTCCCGATGCTTGAGAACTGCTTAAAAAAAATGAAATGGAAACTTTGAAGGGCCAGATCTTTCTCGCCCCTATCAGATGACTAATTCCTCTAATTCCAAAGACCAGGAAATTTGGGCACATATCAAAAAAGGTCCCCACCACGCCAATGAATCAGTTTTCTGTTCGAGATGCCTCCAGTCTGAGCTCATTACGCCGCAAACTCGGCGTGCATGGAAGTGATCTGTAACAATCCCGAGGCCTGGGGCCCTTTTCCATTTGGGATTGATACATGGGGTGGAATCTGCATTTTTCATTGAACAGTACAACCAGTGTGGCTGCAGTTCTGCTGCAAATCCAACGCAGGAAATACAAGAGAGTCCTTCAAAAATATTCCCATTTGCCTTGGACTGGCTGCAGAGCCTGTTTGTAGGGGAAAAAAAAAAACAGAACCTGCTGCAAAATTCAGCTTCTTCCCTGGTCAAGGGCATCTATTTCATTCTCAATGTAATTCCGCCAAAACAAATATTATTTTTGAATCTTTCATGATCCCTGGCCCTGGGAAGGGCTGGAGCAGCGTGCTGGTCTGGGATGCTGCAGGCCAGGATGTGCCACGAGCATGGCCAGGCTGGATGGGGGCACTGGCAGGGCAGGGAACCCAATTCCTGGGAAAAAAGCACAGCGCTGGTGCCTGCCAGGGGGCAGGGGCTGGTTTGTCACATACAGAGGGCGTGGGGTGTTTTCATCGGCTCCAGACACTGTTTTCAACCCCACCCACGGGATGGGCACCCCTGGGCATCTGTGGGGGCAGAGAGTGACCCAAACCCAACCCAACCCCCAATGCCTGCACCTCCTTGGTGCTGCATTACTTTATTTTATTAATATATATATATAATTTATATATCTGTATAATTTGTCTTTTATATATATGTATACATGTATATATGTATATATATATGTTTGTTTGTATGTATGTGTGCATGTATATATGTACACACACAGATACAC
>VWZP01001397.1:299231-314041 GCA_013396995.1 Dicaeum eximium | reverse complement strand
TGTCCCTGTCCCTGTCCCTGTCCCCGTCCCTGTGTCCGTGTCCATGTCCCTGTGCCCATCCATCCCCCCCTGTCCTTAGCCCTGTCCCTGTCCCCGTCCCTGCCCATCTCTGCTCATCCCTGTCCATCTCCACCTGTCCCTCTTTGTCCCTCACTGACCCTGTCCTTGTCCCTTTCCCTGTCCATCCTTTCTTGTCCCTGTCCAGCCCTGCCCTGTCCCCCCGTGCCTGTCCCTGCCCATCCCTCCTTGCCCCTCCCTGCCTGTCCCTCTCTGTCCCTGCCCACCCGAATCTCTGACCCAGAACAGGATTTCACTCCCAAAGTTGCCTGTTTTCCTGGGAAAGGCATTACCTGCCCCAATCCCAGCACCCCCCATCCCCATCCCCACAACGAAGTCACATCCCTGAAAAAGCCTAAAAACCTGAAAAAAACCCCCAACATCGAGGGATGCAAATGTGGGAAAGGTTAAAGTTGACATTTGCTGCCGCCTGCTTTTGGTGGCAGCATGGATTAGAGATATAAAAAAATAATAAAATACACCCAAACTGTACATATTATAAGGCTGTATTTTTATCTCGGGGTTCTGGTGACACGTACAAACCACTTGAGCTTTGCTTCTGTGGTTTATATCGCCACGAGAAACCCTTGATAAAAATACAGCTTTATATTGTACAGTGGGGTATAGTTTATTTTCCCCATATATCACACCCTGTGTTTTATTTATAAACAGACCCAAAGACACTTGCACATGCAAAGCAGTTTTTTTATTGAAGCAATTCCGAGGTGTCAATAACCCTGGATTAACTAACACACTGCCACACAATAATTTTTGGGGGGCAGCAATGGCCTTTCTAAAGAGACATCCATGAAAATATGATAAAACACATAAAAAAATCAGTATTTCCATGTTACAATTTACGACTCCCATACTGGAAATTTCAGCTTCTGGTGGCTTGTACTCGCAGAGAACCCTGCTAAAACCACCTCCAAATTTAACTTTAATGTCTCTTGAATCCTTCCAACCCAGCGGCTACAGGAAATAAAGCTTTGGATAACAGAGAAACATGGAAATCTGAAGGAAAACTCAAGTGATAAAGGAATGTCCTGCTGATAAGGAAGCAACTATGATGAGCTTTTCAGTATTTTGCCAAATTTGGCTAATCAAACTGCTTATCCAAAATATACAATTTGTCAACAACATCTTTTTCCCCTGCTCTACGGTGAAAAAAAAAAAAAAGATTCCCATCTCTCCATCCAAAAAGAAAAGGCAGAAGTAAGGAATTCAACAGCTGCCTGCTTTTTGCATAGATCTCACGGTGCTCCCTTAACTCCTGTTCAGGTAGAACAGCATTTTGTGCCCCAAACTGGGGAGGGGGAGCTGGGCAGGGGCGGGCAGGGCCCAGCGTGCCAGACGCCTCCTCAGGGGGAAGCTTCCACCTCACATTTGCCACGTCCCTCCCACTCCCTTATCCCTGCTTTAATGGACATTAAAAATAGAACAAAACAGGGCTGGAGATGGGAACAAAATCCATGCACAACAGGCCTGGATCGCTGTAGTCATTCTGCTGTAAAATGTAAAAACAAGAAAGGGCAGCCGAGCTGCCTCCCCCAGGACGCATCCCGCTTTTTTAATATAGTGGTGCCACCACACATTTCACTTTGGATGTTGCATTATATTTATGTGTCACTCAAATATTTACCGTTTCCCTGAGTTCTGCTGGGCGCTCCGAGAGCTCGTTACCAGCCCCGAGCCGTGGGTTAGCGCCCGCCTCTGTGCCACCTTCTCGTGGGACAGCAGCCACTCCTTCAGCAGCCGTCCCCCGCCGTAGTTCCCGCTGTCCCCGCTGCTGCGGATCACCCTGTGGCACGGGATGATGATGGGGATCTGCAGAACACCCCAAAATCCGGGAGGAGCAAAGGGTGAGGCCAAGGAGAGCCAGGGACAACGGGATGTGGCTCTCAGCGGCCCGGTGGGGATCTGCCACAGGCTGGGCTCTGTGGGCTTGGTCTGGTCCAGCCTGAATGATGCTGTGATTCCATGAGTCTGTAAATCCAGCACTCTAAAACCCAGCAGATGTGTGGCACTGGGCTTGGGGACACGGAGCAGCCACGTCAGGGCCACGCTCCTGGCAGAGCACAAACAGAGCCCATCGCCGCCCCTGGAGACCACCCCGGCTCTCAGGAAAAAACAGGCATGGGCAGGAATTTTAATACATAAAAATGATGTAAAGTCTCGAAAAGGATAAACCTGAGATATTAAATGCCATATATAAAATCTTCCCTGCAGCACCAGGTTCTGCTGCCCTGCGCCATCTGAGCCCTCAGTGCCCAGGGCGGGGAACGAAGCCTCACAGACCCAAAATGCACTGAAGAACTGTTTAAATTGGACACTGGGCAGGAATTGTTCCCTGGCAGGGTGTAAGGCCCTGGCACAGGTGCCCAGAGCAGCTGTGGCTGCCCCTGGATCCCTGGCAGTGCCCAAGGCCAGGCTGGAAAGGGCTTGGAGCATCTCAGGATAGTGGAAGGTGTCCCTGTCTATGGCAGGGCTGGAATGGGATGAATTTTAAGGTCCCTTCTGACCCAAACCATTCTGGGACATCATGATCACCCCAGGACTAGAAAATTTCTGGGAAAAAACAGATTATTGAGAAAGGATCCCAGTGCCTCAGCTCCCCAGCAGATCCCCTTCCTGCTGTAGCACCTCCACGTGCACCCTGGAGAAATTCTCTGGAAGACCAAGGCACTGTTTATTGTTTAGCAGCAAGTCAATCCAAAATGGGTTGTGAATTTTTAAAACCTCCAAGAGGAAAAGTTTGATTCTGACCTAACCAATTTTAAGAACTCTTTTATTCCCCTCTCTGCCTTCTACTCCCTATCATTCATAACCACACGACACAGATTCTGCAAAATCAATGCCAGAAGTTACATAATGGACTGATAATGCAGAGGAGAACATAAACGTGGGGTGTTTTTTTAAAATTTTTTATTACAGGTGATTATCATAGCTGAAGTACACACCATAAAAACTGCAATACATCATCTCTAATCACGGCTGGGTTTTGGTAACTGCATATTAATGGCACTGCAGCAGTGGAGCTGGGACAACCACCACTCACCCAAAAGGGCAGTTCTCACAAATCTGCATATTTCGAGTCAAAAATTGTAATTTATTTCTGTGTAGACACACAGACAAATGACACACTTTACCCTCACTTATTTTAATCCCATTTAATCATACAGTTCAAGCACTGTGGTATGTTTGAGCCTGGGATACAGAAACCCCAAAGTAGCTGAACAGACCATAAATTGAGAGGGTTTTTTTGGGGGGGAGTGTTCTTTCAGTTTACTTAACTAATTTCAATGCCTGAAATTTAAAATCTTAATCTCAGCCCACATTAAATGAGAATACACACAGGTGCTTATTGTTGATCAAGGTTTAAATAAAAAAATGCTTCCAATATCTGCTTTATTTGGAGGTGGCAATGCCACAAGTGATTAATCCATCTGTGACAACTCCAGTGAGTACCAATAAAAGCTTTGCTCCATGCCAGGCCATCCCACAGTTGGTTTATGACTTCTTCAAAGAAATTTCTTTTTTTTTTAAAGTGTTTTTCTGGTTTGGGGTTTTTCTGCCTTTACACTCCCTGCAGTTACTGCAGGAGGCTTGGCTTGAGTGACAAAGCCATAATAATACACTGTAAAACATCTCTGAGGTTCATTTGCAATTCTTTAAAAATACACACAGTAAAGCAGCAGATTTTGGTGGCAAGGCTATAAATCTTGGTGGAGAAAAAAAAATAAACGATTTTATTTTCAGGTGTGGGGTGTTGGATGATCCCCGGGTGGGTGCAGGACCTGCTCACAGCACAGGGAAATGGGGCTGAGCTGTCACCACCAAGCAAAAAGAGGAGGTATAAAATTAACACCACTTTTCCCAGGCCCAAACCAAAGAATCCCATGCTGAGATTGTCCCAACACAAGCACCCATCCATCACCCTCCACAGCTCTGGATGTAGAAGTGCTACAAAGACCATACCAGCGCTGTAATTTAAAAATATTGAATATTGCTTCAGTTTGGCTTAATTGTGGTGACAACGTTCAGCCTACTAAAATAATTAAACCTGCTAAAATTTATTAAGGCCCTAAGGACATTTTAGAGGGAGAACTACCCTAGTCTGGAGCTTTAATGCCTCAGCTACATTTAATGTAATTTTTATCAATAACCAAGCAGCTCATAATATTATAGTGCTGCTGAAATCTTCATGCTGTGAAATCTAATTCCTCTCCTCCACGAATCCATCACACACACGGCCCCTACCTCAAACGCTATAAAACTTCCAAACCCAGAGATTTGTCTCCAACAAAAAAATAACATGAAGGGGCCTTCGGATCGATGCCGGAGTCCCTCTGATTCGGGCACCAGCTGAATATTTTCTCCAACTTCGCTTTTGTTCTTCTGGGTAGAGGCCCACAAGGGAAAGAGCTTGTTTTCACTCGCAGCCTCATCAATACCTAAATCCTGGTGAACAAGTGACACTGAGAAGCTGTAATCAATAGCTCCCTGTGCGTTTTTTCTTCTGGTCAAATGGTTCAGCACTACTGACAGCCCTGACACTCGGAACATGATGCTAAATCTTTATCAACAGCCAGCTGGGTGAGTGGCAGAACAAGGCTGGGCTGGTCATTAACGCTCCTGGCGATCTGTGGATAAACCAACTCCTCCAGAATGTGTTTGTTTAGGAAAAAAAAGGTGGGGGGAAAACTCCCTGCCCACAGGATCGATCACTCTGAACTGCTTTTAGGGAATTCTGGCCCTCTGGCTGCTCCCGGTGTTCAGTTTGAGGTGAGGGAACTGTCCCATGGCGTGGCTGGAGAGATCCTGAATCTGCCTGGCTCAGCTGGGCCATGATGGGAGCAGCTGAGGGAGCAAACTGAGACACACTCAGCAAAAAACAGTCTTGTGGTTTGTTCATGTCACAGAATCCCAGACTGGCTTGGGCTGGAAGGGATCTTAAAGATCATCCAGTTCCACCTCCTGCTTTTTCTCCACCTCTTCCCCAGCAGAAACAAATCCCTGGGTCTCAGGTTAGTGCTGGCCACCAAAGGAAGCAAAGATATTGGGAATGAAAATAGGAAAAGGAAAAGGTTCATCCCCAGAGGGTGCTGGCACTGCCCAGGCTCCCCAGGGAATGGGCACAGCCCCGAGGCTGCCAGAGCTCCAGGAGGGTTTGGACAGCGCTCCAGGGATGCCCAGGGTGGGATTTTGGGGTGTCTGTGCAGCACCAGGGGTTGGACTGATGATCCCTGTGGATCCCTTCCAGCTCAGGACATTCCCTGATTCAGTGGATGAACACACAGGTAATTTTATGTGCCCACAATGTTTCAGATCCACCCATCACAATTTTCTCACAAATACACGACTGCTCCCCCAGCGCTCAAAACATTTTGGTTGAATACCCGTGATTTAGCTGAATGGTTCAGGATGGATTGGGGTAATATCTGTTTAGGGCAGACTGGTACCAGGACCAGGCTGTGCCCCTGGCTGGGGGCAGCCCAGGGAACAGCACAGCTGGAAAGGGCACAAACCCAGTGCAGGCAGCTCTGAGTGCCACGATCAGAGCGCTGAAGACGTCTTATTTAAGGCACACAACACTCATTTAGGATGGCCTTGGACTAATCAGCCCAACATTCTCCATTTCCCTTGAGCTTCTGTGATTTCTTTTTGATCCTCCTCTACCAGTCTAATGAGATTTTTAATTGAACTTTATGGGTTCCCTTTGAGGACCACAGACCTTGCAATCAGCGTGAACCACAGCAAACTCTGGGAAGTCTCTCCTGTGGAAGGTGAGCCATCCCCACCCTGTCCTGGGCATAAACTGAGGCAGCTGCTGCTGGCACCTCTTCCACCTTCTCTTAAAGCTGAAGGTCAGCCCAGGAATTATGGGAAGCATCCCAGCTGCAATGGGAAACCTGTGGAATGCACACTACCCAAATTAAAGACCAAGCCTCGATTCATAGGAGGGAGAAATGTGCTGGTATCTGGAGAAAGGTGAGTTTGTGACTTTATCCAAGTGTTTGAGGGGCAATGTGATGCCCAGCTCAGGGTTATTTCAAAGGGCCCTTTCTCCTGGTATTACCACCCTCACTAAATCA
The DNA here is from genome assembly GCA_013396995.1 of Dicaeum eximium. NCBI lineage: Eukaryota > Metazoa > Chordata > Aves > Passeriformes > Dicaeidae > Dicaeum > Dicaeum eximium. The sequence goes on along the minus strand of VWZP01001397.1, from coordinate 307,889 downwards.
GGTTTATCACAAATCCATCTACCACCACACCAGGTTGTTCCAAGCCCCATCCACCCCGGCCTTGAGCACTTCCAGAGATGGGTTTGGGGTTTGGGCTGAGGTTTAGAGCCTGGGTGGTTGTTGAGCAATCTCTGACCTCCCATGTTTTTTGACACTGGTCCTCTCAGTATTTTCTTTAATCAGATTTCTATGAGGCTGCAACGCAGAGTTGCAAATTGGGTCAGAAAATCTGTTTTCGCAAGAGTTGACGGCTTTATATACAGAAATAACAAAGGTGAGGGGGTTTTTTGCAGTGCCACATTTTATCTTTATCATTCACCTCATGCATAAAATCCGAGTGTATTACGCACAGTCAGCCTGCACACGATGGCTCACAGGCCAAGGACCACGGAGACATTTCTGTGGGAAATATGAGGATCAGGGAACAGTTGCTCACACTGAAGTGCAGAAGGACCATGTGTGTGTGTGTGTTTGCATGTGGAATATGGATGGAATTTCAGATTACCTCCAGGAGATGACCAGTGGCAAAATTGTGGTTTGCGATGGGCAGGACTGTCATTACCACACTGGTTTTTTTTTTTTTTTAATCATCAGTTTTCTATGATGAAATATTGAGGTGGTAATGTATTAATACAGCTCTTTTCCCCTACAGCTATACATTATTATCTATAACTATAGCTTAAAATTTTTCTGCTGGGGACAGAAACCACTGCAGCCACGGTATGGGCTGGGAAATGGCAATAGTAAGTAGGACCCCATTTAAAAAAATTGCAGGAGCTTTGCTGTATATTTTCAGAACTATTTTCATCCTTCCTCACAGGGGAAAAAGCAGGAATTTTCACACCACAACCTGCTGTTACTGCTACTTTGGATGCTGCTGCTCCACTGCAGCCTGAGGGCAAAGCTGGGTACATTTCTAGGCGACAGCAATTACATCTCCTTTTGCACAACACTGGATTGTTATTCTTTGAGAGCTGTTTCCTGTAGGTTTGCATTGGATTGCCTTATCTTAATGTACACCAGATTATATTGGAAAGCATTCCATCATATTAAAATAGTTTGTATTGTCAAGTACAATGAGGGGTATTGACAAAACACTGCTTATGCTGCTTACAGGAGCTGCTTCACAGGGAAAGCTGATGGATGCTGGGAATACCAGGGTGGGCTCAAAGCTCCACCCCACGTGGAATTGTGTGGGTCTCCCTGGCTGGGTGCTACCTGTGGGGAATTGTGGAATGAGATGAGCTTTAAGGTCCCTTCCAACCCAAACTCTTCTGGGGTTCTGTGGGTTTAGGGATTGAACTGCTCCTCCAACAGAGCAGGTACACCCACCTGAGCCCCAAACCCTCCTAGCCAGGATGGGGCTGAACTGCTCCAAACACAGCAGGTACACCCACCTGAGCCCCAAACCCCCTGAGCCAGGGTGGGGCTGAACTGCTCCAAACAGAGCAGGTACACCCACCTGAGCCCCAAACCCTCTGAGCCAGGGTGAGGCTGAACTGCTCCAAACAGAGCAGGTACACCCACCTGAGCCCCAAACCCCCTGAGCCAGGGTGGGGCTGAACTGCTCCAAACAGAGCAGGTACACCCACCTGAGCCCCAAACCCTCCCAGCCAGGATGGGGCTGAACTGCTCCAAACACAGCAGGTACACCCACCTGAGACCCAAACCCTCCTAGCCAGGATGGGGCTGAACTGCTCCAAACACAGCAGGTACACCCACCTGAGCCCCAAACCCCCTGAGCCAGGGTGGGGCTGAACTGCTCCAAACAGAGCAGGTACACCCACCTGAGCCCCAAACCCTCCCAGCCAGGATGGGGCTCATCCCAACCCAGGATTCAGCACCCACTGAACAACACACCAGCTCCAGACACCAACCCAGGTGACCCAGGTGCAAACACACCTGAAAAGCTAAACCCAGACACAGAAAAGGGAAATCAGACACAGATCACTTAGTATAAGAACATTTTTTCCCCAAATCCACAGGCCTAACCTAGAGTGCTGATCTCTCCAGCTGGTTCAAATTCAGGCAGCTCACCTCCAGAATCCCAGATTGGTTTGGGTTGGAAGGGACCTTAAACTCATCCCATGCCACCCCCTGCCATGGGCAGGGGACACTTTCCACTATCCCAGGGTGCTCCTGGCCTTGTTTTCAGAATTGTATTTATGCCAGAGTGGATGGACTGTTTTTAACACAACCAAAACCACTCATAATCTGCCAATTGAAATCCATGTGGAAGATGAAAGACTTCCCCAACCTAAAAATAAGTAAGGAAGTTTGAGAACAACAAACAGTGCAGAGGCTGGTGAGTAACAGAAGCGTTTCTCTTCCCAACCCAACCCCATAAATGGTAGGGCATAAATCACACTCAACTGGGCTGTGCATTACTGCTGATTAAAACCACTCACTGACCCTATTCCTCATGGCAGAGTGGTTTTCAGAGCAGATAAATTTACCCTAATGCCATTTAGCCTGCAGAGCTCTCTCAGTGCAGCATCTCCCAGCAGCTTTGGGCTGGAAGGTGCCCTGGACTCACCGGGTTGCTCCTCATGGCTCCTCCCACGGCTCTGGCTGCCCGGCTGTTGCCAGCAAGATCTGCCAGCTGCTTGTAGGAAACGGCCTCCCCAAACTTCACATCCTTCAGCAGGGTCCACAGCACCTGCCTGGTGAAGGAATCTGCAAGGCAGAGGGAGAGAGCACCGCTTGACTGGAGAAATTGGGATGGAACAGTCAAGAAACCCAACGCAAAGCGAGGCTCAGTGGCAGTTTTCTAATTTAAACTGGAACAGCCCCATGCACTGTCCTGTTATTGTGCCCTGTATGACTGCATTTAAATACAGGATTATTAGAGAGAGTGCTTGGAGTAACTGATCACTATAAAGAAAGGGATTTAAGGCTTTGATTTTCCTATATTTTTAATTTGCTTCGACTACAATTATCCTGTTAGCTCGTACAATGTGGCTTTTCCCATTAAATTGGCGGAGTATAAATTAGCATAGAGTCAAATTAAAAGGGAAGGAATAAGTGGCTGTACCTATCTGACAAAGGCCTGCCATCTCCAGCTAATTTCCAACTTCAGCTGGGACGTGGCAGAGACGCCCTAGAGCCAGCACACCCTGAATTATCCTGGCTGACTGCATTTTATAGTGGGGACCCCCGAGCTACTGCTCAGCACTGCACACACTGCCAAGTGTAAGGACTAGCTGTGACCTTGAATGTCCTGCACATCCTTAATGATACGGGGGGAAAGAAGAATATAATGTATCGGCCATTATTTTAATTTTAATTCGGCAGCAAATTGCTCTAAGTGCTCCAATTGCTGAAATAATGAATAAGCAAATGCATTAGGAGAGGCTTTCTTTGGCATCTCAGGGCGTTACCCAGCCCAGGATTGTTTCAAGGAAGGGAAAAGGATAGTGCTGTTTGTTTGTCTGGATAATCCTGCTTGGATTTGAGTTGGGTTGAATGCCTCTTGCTCTTCCAAGGCACTTGGAAAAGCTCTGAAGAGCTAACTCTTGGAAAACTTCCTGAGAGGAGTGAGCTGGTGACTAAAAAAGGGGAAAAAAGGGAGAAGAGACCCCTTTCCCCAGCTGAGAGCCTCAACCTCCTGCTCTGGCAAAGAAACAAACTGATTAACAACATTTTCTTTCTTTAGTTGTCAAAAAAGACATCGATTACCTTCTGTAGGAAGGTAAAGAAATGTGATTTTGTTCTTAAAGGAAACCCATACGGTGTTATGTGTGTGTTAAATAATAAAAATCACTTCTTAACTGAAGGGAATGATAATCACTTCATTGAAAAAATCTGTTTAGTCTTTATTATAACATTAAGCAAATTAAACATCAGCATAATCCAGGTGATACGAGAAAAGGGTCATCAAAGAAATTAACTTTGTTGTTCATTAATTTACATGGATTAGTAGAGGGCAAAGAGATAGCAAATCTGCTCTAGTTTTTTATGATATAATTTCAAACTGTACACCATTTGTGGCAGTAGGGTGACTTTGGGGTTAATCAGACTGATTTGTCCTTTTAATTGCTTTCTATTCAAAGAAAATTCATTAGATAATGTTCTCTTCAAAATTCATGAATCAATTTAACTGAAGAAACCACATTAACAGCTTTGGGTTCATTAGCACAAGCAGTTGTGTTACTGGCTGATTGCTACGAGGGTTTCCTTAGGCAAACAGATTTTGTTTACTGTGATTCCTTCAGAAAGATTTATTTCAAATCAAACCGGTCCTTATTATTTTTTTAACCTTTTTAATCTGCCAGGATTAGCTTTTACCCCCCCTGCTCAGGGGTCTTGGGGAGTCACTGCCCAATTGCATCTTTTAAATGGCCAACACCCAGTCCACAAAATCCCTTTTTTACCCTCAGTTTTGGCAGGCTGGGATGGGATGGGCCTGAAACTTTTGGGAACTTGTTGGAATCAGGGAGAAAACGCAGCAAAGTGCAGGTGGACAGGGAGCAGCAGAGGGAGGATGGGGCAGCTCCAGAGCCCCCCAGCCCCAGAGAGCCAAGAGATGCCCAAATTCCCGAGGACAGGCTGGCACAGGGACACAGATTACCCTCCTCTCACACACAGGGGCACACATTACCCACTGGGCATTTTTCATTAGAGAAATCCACGCCTCTGCTCCCACACAAAACTCGCGGAGAGTTCAAAAGAATGAAATGTTTAGAATCACGCACATCACCTTGGAAATGTACCTGAAAACTCGATTTCATCCTGCGGGGAGCAAAGGCATGAATTAGTTTAAGCAGCTCCAAGAGGCAGTGCCAAATCCTGTTATTAAACTGCCTGCAAGGGTGAGTGCTGTGAGCACAACCTGCCCAGATGAGGTGCCTGAACTTTGCCCAGCTCTCACTGCGTGCCAAGGTTTTATGTTGTTAAATATCCTCATGAAGTGCTGTAAAATCCCCACGTAAAAACGAACACACAGGAATTCTCTGCTTCCACCAGAACTCCGTGTCCTGGGGAGGCTGAACTGAGCCATGAACAGGAGCATCACCAGGTTTTGTCCTTCCTGTGCCCTCACCTGCACGTGGGGTCAGCAAAAATCCCCTCCAGGTGAGCCCTGAGCACCAGGGACACCTCCCACTGTCCCAGGCTGCTCCCAGCCCCATCCAACCTTGGGCACTGCCAGGGATCCAGGGGCAGCCACAGCTGCTCTGGGAATTCCAGCCCAGCCCCTCCCCACCCTCCCAGGGAAGAGTATTTGCAGATAAATTACCCTGAACCTGTTGTTAATGCCTAAATGCTCAGAGGTCCCTCCTACCAGCCCACTGGGCCTTAATTCTCCATACAAACATGTTAAATCCATGGGGATAATGGAGAGAAAAATCAATTTTACTTGAACACCAGCTGTATCGTAACTTTAACAGTGTAACTGAAGGTGGGAATTAGTCCAAAGAAGTAAAATCATACACTTCTAACTCATAATCAAGGGATTATGGAATGGTCTGGGTTGGAAGGGACCCTAAAAATTACTTCATTCCACCTCCTTGCCATGGGCAGGGACACCTTCCACTAAATAATATCTATTATCTATTATNTGTGGGTTTACATATATGTATAAAACATGTACTTATGTCTTATATATATATATATATGTTTATTTATATATATATAGAATATTATATATTATATATTATTTATATATTTATATATGTTTGTATCTAATCTCTAACAAGGATTTTTGGTGTTGGTGAGGTGTTCAGTCCCTCAGGATGGATGAGGGAAGAGTAGAGGGACCAGTGCCAGTCCCTTCCTGTCCCCTCTGTATCTCACCTTGGGGCCAGAGAGCTTCAAAAAAACCCCACAGCCTGATTCTCCATCCTCTTTAATCTCTTTGATTAAGAGGAATTAAAGACAGACTGGTTTTTCCTTCCCCTCAACACTGATTGCTGGGAATGTTAGTTTTCGTTTGTTGTGTTGGTTTATATATATTTTTTTTGGTCTGCTTTTCTTTTTGTTTGTTTGTTTTTCCCCCAGAGTTTTGCAAATGCAAAGACAGTTATAAACACTTGCTCCTCCTCAGCAGCTTTTTCACAGCCTGCCTGGGGTACTGCACAGACAATTTCTCTTGTTGGTTTTTTTTGCTCATTGGTTCTCGCTGTTATTACTATTAGTAAAAAAAAACAACCCAAAACATTCAAGCACAACAGTTCAAAACCACCCAAATCTGTCTAGGAAACAGCAGTTCCCACTGCAGCAGCAGCTCCCACCTGAGCCAGAAGACTCAAACTGGCTCTTGGACGTGGCCAGAACAGATTCACACTCAAATTGCAGAACTTTTCCTGACAACAGGCAAAGCTGTAAACCATTAATCCAAGCAAGAAATTGGATTTTTATCAATTTTGAGGCTTCTTTATTATTCAAGCCATGTTAAACCTGCCACCCTACCCCAGACTGACCTAGCAAGTGATATGTGAAGAGGTAATTGTTTAATTCCAATGTTTTGCTCTTTTTATGAGGCTGCCCCATCCCTGGCAGTGTCCAAGGCAAGGTAGGACAGGGCTTGGAGCACTCTGGGACAGTGGAAGGTGTCAACCCATGGCAGGGTTGGCATTGGATGGGCTTTGGGGTCCCTTCCAGCCCAAACCAGGCTGGGATTCCACGAAATATCAGGCACTCTTATTAAGATTTTATGTATTGCCTGTGCATGTATATTTTCAAAAATGTGATGTAACAAAACAGAAACACAACTATAATGTATAAACTTGCTGTCTGTCTGCACCAATTCAGTGAAAAATGGACCAAAATGCTTCCTCTAAAGGCCTCAAACATTCAGGCTGGCTCACACTGAGTGTGAGCTGCATTAAAACCCAATTAATGGGAGCTGTTCCCGATCCGTGCTTTAACACAGTTTTCCACATGGCTCCCTTCAGATTTCTGAGGGAGTTGTGGGGCCAAATTCTATCCTTAGAAGCAAGGAACTCTCCCTGGGCCTCATCCAGCAGCATTTCTGCAGTTAAACTCCCTGGAACTCAGGGTGTTTAACTCCAGCAGTAACTGATATTCTGACCCATTTTTTTACACAACGCCTCAAGAGCAGCTCACCACAACTTGCAGGAGCAGGTGGAATTTTAGAGCTGATGGAAAGGAGGAGCTGGATGCTCAGCAGTGGCCCTTGGAACTCCCCCAGATTCCCACTTCCAAAGCCAAACCCAAACCTCCAATCCCAAACAAGGCTTTATTCAAACCACGACTCCTTCAACACCAGCAGCTCCATCTCAGCTGAACGTTCCCACCAGACTGGGAAAGCCAGGCCATCCCTGCCAGGCTGGGCTTGGATTTGTGAGTCTGTGGATGGAGGAACTGCAAAGCACTGGCCAAGTCCCTGCTGGAAGTCCCAGCACTCCCTGGCAGGAGCTTTGTGAGGCTCTGAGCAGCAGTGGTGTGGTGCCATCAGGGAGCCACATGGTTTTCCTGAGCTGCAACTGCTCCAGGAGAGGAGAACAAATGCTCTGGATGAAGAGACAGAGGAAATATCAGTCTCTTCCCAGCTCCCAAACTGTGGCAGCCAAGGTTTGTGCTGCAGAGGGGATGGGGAGAAGCACAAAATCAATTTATTTTTCTCTGACATCAGTTTAATGCTGATTCCTGAGAATCCACCCCGTTTTCCTGCACTAAGATTTCCCTGACCACACCTGTACTCAGAGATCTGGAGCCTTCTCCTTGGCATTCTGTCCCTCTGCCCCACTCTCCTGAGACCCCACCTGCAGAGCTGCTCCAGCCCTGGCTCCCAACAGGAGAAGGACACGGAGCTGCTGGAGAGAGTCCAGAGGAGCCCACGGAGATGCTCCAAGGGCTGCAGCCCCTCCGGAGCCAGGATGGGGGAACTCCAGCTCCAGGGAGACCCCTGAGCCCCTCCCAGTGCCTGAAGGGGCATCAAGAGAGCTGGAGAGGGACTGGGGACAAGGGCCTGGAGGGACAGGACACAGGGAATGGCCTCAAGCTGCACCAGGGAAGGTTTAGGTCAGAGATTAAGGAAAATTTCCTCACCCAAAGGGCTGCCAGCCCTGGCACAGCTGCCCAGGGCAGGGCTGGAGTCCCCATCCCTGCAGGGATTTCACAGCCCTGTGGATGTGGCACTGGGGACACGGAGCAGTGCTGGCCTGGGCAGTGCTGGAATGATGATCCTGGATGATCCTGGAGAACTTTTCCAACCGAAACAATTCTGCGATTTTATTTCTCCATCTGCATCTTTCCCCCAGCACTGCTGCTGGAGACACACCACCTCCAAATTTTTCATGTGCACGATCACCCCAGTGAGCATCCAAACTACAAAATCCCCTCCAGCTTCCATCTTCCACCTTCAGCCACTGAGCAGCCCAAAGTGAGCAGGTTCCAGGAGGAGCTAAGGCCAGACCTGCTCACTTGAGGCACACAGAAAGCTTAGTCAGGCTCAGCTTTACTTCCCTCTCAGGAAGATGAATGCTCTGACAATCTCAGTGTCACTCTCAGGAACAAAATGTCACCCCTCACCTTGCCTGGACCCCTTCAGAAATGAGCACTCTGGGGGAGGTGTGCTCTGCCCAGGTAAGGCTCAGGTGGGCAGAGCAGGGGAAAACCCCACCTCCAGCAGCAGCATTTGCATTTTTTGTTTTTCTAAGTCAATTATTTTAGTATTTCATTTATATAAAAAGAGGA
>VWZP01001397.1:271731-294231 GCA_013396995.1 Dicaeum eximium | reverse complement strand
ATTCACAACATCCTTCCAAGAATGCTGCAGCAGCAGCAAATAATTCCCAGAATCTTCTGGCTTCAGTCTCAAAGTGAAGGTGTGTTGTTGCCTTTTCTTGCTTTTTCTTTTTTTTTTTTCTTTTAAGGAGTATGTATTTAAGCAGCCAGCAAAACAACTGGGAAGAGGTGAAGTGTGATCCCATGAAGTCACTCAGCCCCTTGACTGATCCCGGTGCCATCACACAGAGCTGCTTAAATGAACTGCAACTGGAATTCCCGAGATCCAAATTATTTAAACAGACATCCTGGAAGCAAACAGAGGAGCAGTCCTACCGGTGACCTCTGATGGGATTTCACAGATTCAAGGTTGCTCAATTAACAGGCAGGCCTAAAATCAGTGCCTTTGTTGGAGGAAGTTCTCACAGGTAACCTGCCAGGAGAGGAGGAGTCTGCGAAGGCACAGGCAGAAATTTGGGTTATTTGGGGAGTGAGAAGCAGGTGGGGTGGGGAAACACCCCAGTCCTGCACCTCTTAAAGCATGATTTGATTTTCCAAAGCATCTAAGGAATATTACAGGGATTTTCCTCAGTTTATAAGGTTCACAATCACACCTTTACCTGACGTAAGAGCCCCAGTGTTTTACATAAACCTGCAGCATCAGGAAAATCCTCCTCACGCTTCGCCAGCCGCCACAAAAAAGAGGCTGCTCTTCATCCCGTGCTCTCCTGCCAAACCCAATGAAGTCAGCACAGGCACAACATGTTTATACAACATTAAGGGTTCACGTTAAGCCCAAAGCAAGGAGGAAATTTGACTTTCAGATTGACAAATGAAGAGTGCTGGTGTATTCTGGAGCCTGCAACAAAGGAGCCGGTTGTGTTCTCGCCCACCGCGGATCCCTAACAAACCCTCCTCCCTGGAAGGATGGTCAGAGCTAAGGTCACAGCACCCTCCATCTGCATTTCAGATCTTGACTTTTGTTGGCTTCGCTACTTCTTTTGGCATTAAATATGAATGATGTTCCCCGAAACATTTGGAACATTAATTATAAGGAAATAAACGTAGGGAAACGCAGGGCTCCGGTCATTGTTCACCTACGGAACGACGATCGGGAGCTTCCAGCAAAGTGCTAAAATATAAAAGGGTGATGTTCATTCATGTATTGGTCCAAGCTGCAGCACTATAAAGTACATCAAAAGGTGTTAATGGTTTCAATATTTATCTGCTGCAGGGAAGCACTCTAAAAAGAAGACAGAAAAAAATTTCTGCTAATGGCTGTGTCTCTCCATTAAAATGAAAAGCTTAATGCATCTTATAATCAGAGGACAATTTGCAAATCATTAAGAGAAATGTAAAATTCCATTAAAATACAAATCAAGAGTCCCTCACTGGACTAATAATCTTTTTGATATTATTTTGCATTTCACTATTTCTGTTCCCAATATCCAGGCACCACAAATGATCAGTTCTTGAACATGCTATTTACCACAGCCTACTTCTTTAACGAGAGACTGAGAGAAGTATAATCTGCTATTCAGAGCAGGTACTAATGAAGAATTCCATATATTCTGAAATTTAATTAAAACCCCAAAGATTTCAAATTAGATGCAATTTGAAATGCCTGGGGCAGAAATACATGCACTTGCATGGCAAGGGTATCACGCTGAAAGTTGATACCGTAATTGGTCTTGATGTATTTTTGTGTTGCCAGGCTGAAGCACAGAACTCATAACCATATAAAAATTCTCTGTAGATTACCTGCTCATTGAAAATGCCATCACTCAGGTAGTTCTCTACTAAATTACCATGCTACTAAAATGCACAAAGTGATTCGAAGAGAAGAGTGGCACAGCTGGTCGACGCTGCCAATGAGTTATGCATGCGTCGACACTGCCTTTTTTCTTAGTAAAATATGCTCAGTTGAATATTAAAATATAATTGGCATTCAACCTAAGTAGCTTAAACCATTTTGTTATCTTCTTTTAAACCGATTTGGCTCCTCCACAGTTATTTTCGAGGATGCGATTCACAAACTAATGACACCATCACATTCAGCTAGATTTGTACTATTTTACATTTGTCATAAATAGGGACAATTTCTACAGCCTTCTAGGGATGTCCTTTAATACTTGCTCCTCTTGAACATCAAAGGCCCAATTCATGGGGAAAAAAGAAAGGAAGGAAAAAAAGGAGTATGCCATTTATGTTGTTCTTGCATATTTTATTCTGAGAAGAGTGTGGGATGCAAATTTCTGGTGAAAAGTGTGTTTTTCCAGTTAAGTGAGGCCTTGTTTCCCCCAGAATAAAATGGTCAGCAAATAAACTGGTCAGTAGATGTGGCAAAACATCTTGGAAATGGGTCAGAAAGGGGCATCCTTAGGTCAAGAAGCAGCAAAATACCTTTATGATAATTTTTTTTCCCTCAGACAAATTTTGTGCCCCTAATATAAAGGCTGTCAGAAATGTCTGACTATATTGTCATTTCCCCCCAAAAAATTAACAGTATTACTTAGAAACAAGGTGCTCACCATAGTAACAGTCCCATTAAGCACATTACCTTTGAAACACTGAACAGGGTAAATGTATATGAGTATTGATGGTATTTCCTATCGATACGGGGTTTTAAGTAAACTTGCCTGAAAGTTCATTAATAAAATGGGTGTGGGAGGCTGTATTTATAAAATCCTTTCATCTTGATTGCATGTGTTTTTATTAAGGAGGGGTGCAAAGGTTACGTGGGGCTGCATGTGTGGCAAGCCAGCCAACAAATCAAAGGAAAAATGAATTAAATTAAACTTATTTCTCACAGGTCTGCAATGAGAGCAGGTGCTGAGGTCTGGGGCTCTGGGTGAAGATGAGCACACGACTCTGGGTAAAAAAGTCATTTTCCTACACTGGTGGGGTTTTTCCACCTGCAATTCTTACCTTTTAATCTAAATCTCATCTACAAGCAGCAATGTCAAAAGTTACTGGGTTGGTCAAAATGTTTCTTAGATCAGGGTCAACTGATTCCTTTTATTTCATGGGGAGAAAAGGGATGTGATTTTGAACAAATTCACTTTATAAAGAAAGCTCACACGCAGGCGGCTTTTAGAGCTGCTGATTTTAGAGTGAAGCTGCCCTGATTTTGGTCCAACTGCAGTTCTGTGCAAATATTTCTCATGGAATCATGGAGTGGTTTGGGTTGGAAGGGACCTTCAAGCCCATCCAGTGTCACCTCTGCCATGGCAGGGACACCTCCCACTGTCCCAGGCTGCTCCAACCTGGCCTTGGGCACTGCCAGGGATCCAGGGGCAGCCACAGCTGCTCTGGGAATTCCATCCCATCCCCTCCCCACCCTCACAGGAAAGAATTCCCTCCCAGTACCTCATCACCAAAACACAAACCCTTTCTTTCTAAACAAAAGTTTGGAATAATTTCAAGAGCCACACACTCTCTGCAGCTGTTTCAGAGTCTTGAATATTGAATATCCTCAGATTCTCTGAGAACAAGTAAAAATCTTGCCATTGCACAGGTGAACACTGGCTGTGAACCTTCAACCCACTTTTACCTAAAAAAACCTTATTTATGAAACACTCCTTTATTCTAATTATGGCTTAACGGTAATAGTGTTAATACCGGCAAGGAAGGATTGTCCCACTGGAAATACAATTATTTTTTTAAAATAACTGCTTTTTTTTTAAAAAATCTGCTTTCCCCATGACAGGACAGACACACTGCTCTCTCCACCCTCAGACCCTTCCAAGGTCACATCAGCAATGGACACCCTGAAAGGCTCCACCAAACCCCCTCAGCATCTGGAATCAGTGCTGCCAAAAAGGAAATGTGCACCTAAGAGGGCCTGAATTGTCCTAAATGGCCCACATCTGGCAGACAATTTACCCTATGAACTTCAATAAAAGTATTTAAGATACACTTAAAAGCACATGGGCTTCCACTGGAAATTATGGGAATTTTGGTTTGAATTCAACAGGAATTGGGTCAGGAATTTTGCAGATATTTCTGTCCAGAATGCACTTGTATTGATTTTTTTTGTTTAGTTTTGTTTTTAAATACATATAGTTGATAGAAAGCAATGGGCCAACTGGGCTGGAAAAAGAATTAGAGGTATAAAAGTAACTGGGCTATTTTGGGGTTTTGCTGTTTCCATTTTTGATGGTTGGAGAGGATTGATTTCTGTTTGCAGAAAATTGTAGGAAAGTATTGGATTGTAAAAATCCATTAAATGTCTCACAAAACAGTGACTTTCTGCTTATCAAAACTCCTCTCACATGAAATGGCAATAAAAGAAGATGCCAGTCTCTGGAATTTGAATTTTGAGTTGGCAGACAGAAATAGGAAAGCTTGTCAGCTCTCTGCACTTGAATCTGCCATGTCCAGATATGTGAAGTATGAACGTTTCCGAGCAGATTATTTCATATTTAACACTTTCTAAAAGCCTAAATAGAAATGTATTTGCATGTCTGATGAAGCTGCAGGGTTGAGAAAGGGAAAACCAGAAACATTTATCAACTTTTTTTTCCTTTAATGAATTGAATCTCTAGTACCAAATTAAGAGAATTTCACAAATTGCAGCAAAAATCAGTGGTAAAAATGACATTTTGTATTTTCCTAGGAAAGGGCAAGTCCTGCCTCCTCAGCAAGTGAACAGAGCAGCTCAAAACTGCAAAATATAAATACAGAATCCCATGACTTGGGTTGGAAAGGGACCTTAAAGCTCACCCAGTCCCACACAAGGACACTTTCCACTGTCCCAGGCTGCTGGGACATAAATATATATAAAAACAAATATATATATATGGGACCATAAGTATCTATCTATATGTTATCTATATCTAATCTATAGCTATAGCAATATCTTTAAGATAAAGGAAGGAAATCCCAGGGACTGCTCCTTGAAGCAAAATCTGATCATAAGTCTCACCTTAATGACACCTGAACAAAAAGGTTACCACAGGACAGACTAAATACATTGAACCTGAACATGTGCATGCCTGAAATAGGAAAATATGTATTTTAAAAAGTTGCAGACAGTTTACCCACAAACTGGCACCCGAAGCTTCAAACCTTCCAGCTTTACTTGACAGTATCTCAACAAGAAGTTAACAATTCTTACAATTGTTTTTATTGTGATTTAAAGGAAGGGAAAAGAGAACTCTAGTTCATTTTAGTAATGTAAATGCTTTTCTAATTGCAATAATTTTTATGTATTGAAAAAGTCTTTGGATAAATTGTATGTGGGAAAAATTTGCTCTCAGGATACCATAATTAGGGTGGGCAGCACAGCCACTGAAATCCCTTTTAAATGTAAGCATCAGGGGATGCTGAATTTGTCATCTCAGAAGTAGACAAATTAACAGCCCCACAATCTTGTGATTTAAATATTCTGACCACAAAAAGAATAAAAAAATACTCTGGCCTTTTCTGAGTCACAATCAGAAAATACAGCAAAAATTCCTTTTCTTTCTTAATTTGCTGCAAGCTGGGATTTTTTTTTATAGCTTGCAAAGTGCAAAATGAGTAACAGAGAGGTGCTAGTGCAGCTCCTGGAAGGTGCAGAGCACTCAGGATGTGTTATGGGAGGGTTTTCTCCATGGGAGCTTTCCAGGGGGGGATCCCACAGCCCCACAGAGGAGGGCGAGCCCAAGGATGACTCTGACTGCACGGAGGTGACACAGAAATTGAGGAGTTTCCTCATCCCAGAACTGGCATTTCCCTGTGCTCCCACCACGCCTGGGCAGTGGAAGTGTCTGGAGGAGCAGGAAATCACAGGGTAATTATTGATTACAGGCCTGGCTACGTCAGCTGGGCGGGAATGGAGCTGCTCCCAGCTCCTTTGAAGGCTCCCATTATGCATGAGGTGCTTCATCAATCTCCCCTCTTGGATGAATAACGTACACCCTGCACGGGGAATTGCAGCTGCAGAGCTCCCCTCTCTGCTCTCCATCCTCAGCTGCTCCTCCTGGATCTTTCTGCACTGCTGGGTTCTGCTTTTGGCTTGGAGAGTGACAGAATCATGGAATGGTTTGGGTTGGGAGGGACATTAAAGTTCATCGTGCTCCTGACACCTCCCACTGTCCCAGGCTGCTCCAGCCCCAGTGTCCAGCCTGGCCTTGGGCACTGCCAGGGATCCAGGGGCAGCCACAGCTGCTCTGGGAATTCCATCCCAGCTCCTGCCCACCCTCTCAGGGAACAATTCCTGCCCAATATCCAATGTAAACAGACCCTCCTTCAGTTCAAAACCACCAATGCCCCCAGTGTCACTCCCAGACCTCTGAGCCCTGACACAGGAATTCACAGCTCATATGAAGGAACAGGAGGACTGAGCTGGACTGAGGGAAAAGCTCAGCTTTGCTCAGGCCTGCACCCTCTGGAGAAGGACTGGACAGAGGAACTCCACCCTCAGGAATCTGAAGGACTCATGCAGTGAGGACAGCATGGCAGGCAAGGAGCAGAAGCTCAGGGCTGCTGCTCATCACAGGGCAAAGGAGAACTCTGGTGTGCCTCCAATTTCCTCTGCTCCTGTGCTCTAATGAGCCATCTGGTCTGCAAACACACAGCCACAGCCACCCCTGTGCCACACTGCCACTGCAGCCACTGATACCTCAGGTTTGAGCTTTTATATTTTTCAGATTCTGAGCTGCTTTAGTGTGTGGGGCTGGGCTCCATATCAGGGCATGGTGAGCTCTGTGCACAGAGCAGGGAGACAAAACAATTCCTGCTCCAGCTGGGCACCAAGGACAAATGATCCAAACCTCAGGCCCAAGAGCACAAACACCGTGGGCTGAAGAGAGAAAAACAAGAAGGATGGGACTGGATGGGCTAAAGCTGGAACTGGACAATGAACTCCAAGGTGCAAATGGAGCAGAACTGATCAAAGTGCCAGAGCCCTGCCCGGTGTCCATTTTGTGCCCATTTTGGTTCCTCTTGGGTGCAGCCCTGGCTGGGCTCTTGTGCTGCCCAAGGTGGATCCATGGAGGAAATGCTTTTAATAAATCCCTGCTTTATTCTTTAACTCTTTCTAGTTTCTGTTCTAGGTCAGCCTTCTCAAGGCATCAGCACCCCAGGGCAAACACAGAGCCACGGCCACCCCTGTGCCACGCTGCCACTGCAGCCACCCTGCTCCAGGAAATTCAGGAGTGGCTGAGTCAGCATCGCCTTCCCCGTGTCACAGACCCACAAATCACTCCCCCCACACCCAGGCACAGCCCTCAAAATAATAACAGTCCAACCTTCTTCTTTATATAGAAAGGGAGCCAATGACCAGGATACATTAAGAGCAATTAATCATTTCCCATTAGGAGTGTTCAGGGGTTTTTCTGAGATGTCCCACTCAGAGGAGTGGGAAAACCTGACTTTCTCTTTGCTCAGTGAAATTCCATGTTGAATGCTGGCCATGACACAGGTTGTTGAAATTATGTTCCACGTTTTCAATTATGTTTAAAAATAAACATATTGGCTGCATATAAACTGGAGAGCCAGTAAGGGGAGAACTCGTGGAGTGTTGGGAATGCAAACTTTTCCTTCTCCACAAGTCCCTGACAGGGAGTCAGGTGGGGGTCGGGCTCTGCTCCCAGGGAATAAGGAACAGGATTTGGGGAAATGGCCTCAAATGTGCCAGGGAGGTGGAGATTGGAGATTATGAAAAATTTCAACATGGAAAAGCTGTCCAGCCCTAGCACAGCCTCTCCAGGGCAGTGGTGGAGTCACCATCCCTGGAAACGTTCAAAACCCATGTGGATGTGGCACTCAGGGACACGGATTAGGGGTGAGCATGGGGATGGTGCTGGGAATGGTTGGGCTGGATGATCTTCAAGGTCTTTTCCAACCCTAATGGTTCTGTGATTCCACGATTCTCCTGCATGCCTCAAGATTCAGATTCCACCTTTGCCAATGCCAAGTTACGAGAGGAATGGCTGATTTTGTATTTTAAGTGCTTTTAAACACATTTCCCCCATTTAACAGTAATTTAGACAATTAAAGGCACTTTAGAAAAATTTAAGATATAGGAGAAGCCACTAGAACAGCACATACTGAATTTTTATAGAATTTCTTAATAAATATAAAGCAGACCATGCCTACTTTCTGAATCTGCAAATCTCTCAGCTTTTGTTATGTCAGAGTTGATTGTCAGGATTTTTCTCTCCACAAGGAATGATGTCTTCAAAGCTGGCACAAAAGCAGCTGCAGAAAACTGACCATCAGTTGAGAAGTGTTTCCTCTCAAAAGCACTTTACACACTTTTTCTGTTAGATGAGAGATCTTTTTAATGTGTTTTTTGGCATAAAAATATATTCCAGTCCCCACATGAAGTTATTGCAGAAAAATAAAATAAAATTTGATATAAGCACTGATTAGGAAGAAATTATGCAACAGTCAGTCCTGATTACAAAAGCACTTGAGGATGGAACTTGAATCCTCTATCAAAGAGCAATATTGTACACACTCACATTTACAGGGAAGGGGGGAGAGAAGGGCCAAAGGTTTTGAAGATCATGGAATCACAGAATTCCAGCCTGGTTTGGGTTGGAGGGACCTGAAAGCTCCTCCAATCCCACCCCTGCCATGGGCAGGGACACCTTCCACTGTCCCAGATTGCTCAGGGCCCCACTTGAAAAGCTGCTGCTGAACAGAAATGTAAGAAAATCAGAGCGATGAGAAAAAGCCTTTCTGGCTTTGGATCCTCAGCTCTCACTGATGTTTGTTCTGCGTTTTTAAGTGCCTGGAGAAATGAGAAGGCACTTTCAAATGTAAATGTGTAAAAGCAAATAAATATCAAATTCCTAATTTAGCAAAACTGCAATTCTGATGTGCAGATAAACTGAAGTGCAATCCATCATAATTTGATTTTTACTGCATCTTTCTCCTAACTTTTAAAACCAGTTCCTTCCAGTTGTTGACATCTATTTCCACATTCCTTCCAATGTAATTTTTTTTCAGTTTTATGAAAGTATCAGTAGGAGAAAGTGACAGAAGAACAGAAATGCTCTCACATCGTTGTGATTTGAGCCAATCAATTCTTCATTAGGGTTTCCATGACGTAGGTGCTTTCCCCCAGTAAAACACACACACACACCTGGGCCCAGGCCAAGAGCAGGCAATGGAGCTGAATTAAAGCAACCTGAATGTGCACATGTTGAAAAGAAAACATGGCCCTGCAGCCCCTGCCCAGCACCCAGCCCCTGCTGCAGGTCAGACACAAAGCCCTGGGGAGCAGTGGCAGTGCCACCACCAGTGCCACCCCTCACAAGGCCACGGGTGCTGCAGGGACCCTCAGCTGATGCTCACAGCCACCAGCCATGTCCCACTGATGCCTCAGGTTTTAGCTTTTCTATTTTCAGGTTCTGTGCTGCTTTAGTGTGTGGGTCTGCGCTCCATATCAGGGATGGTGAGCTCTGTGCACAGAGCAGGGACACAAAACAATTCCTTCTCCACCTGGGGACCAAGGACAAATGATCCAAACCTCAGGCCCAAGAGCACAAACACCGTGGGCTGAAGAGAGAAAAACAAGAAGGATGGGACTGGATGGGCTAAAGCTGGAACTGGACAATGAACTCCAAGGTGCAAATGGAGCAGAACTGATCAAAGTGCCAGAGCCGTGCCCGGTGTCCATTTTGTGCCCATTTTGGTTCCTCTTGGGTGCAGCCCTGGCTGGGCTCTTGTGCTGTCCAAGGTGGATCCATGGAGGAAATGCTTTTAATAAATCCCTGCTTTATTCTGTGACTCTGCCCAGTCTCTGTTCTAGGTCAGCACCTTCTCAAGGCATCAGCACCCCTGCCACAGCTCCCAGCTGGGTTTTGAGCTTGGATGGTGCTGAAGAACTTTCATTCCTTCCCTCAAAAATTCAAGGGTGGTGATTGTTTCCCTCGAGACACTTTCTGTTAACAAATATCCTAATTTTTCCTCCTTTAAAAGTTCTTCAGTGCCTTGCAGTGTTGCCTGCACAAGAAGGTTGTGCCCTAGGGATGGACCAAAGTCTTCTACAAACTCAAATCTCTCAGGGCTGAACCCCAAACCAGCAGCTAAAACAAGATCAGCAATGCTAACACCAAGGAAGTTCATTCACAAAGCTGAAAAGAATTCAGGAGCCCATTTAGGAAAACTAATGAAAATAAAAACCATTATTTTAAATGTTTTATAATCTTCTGATGGATAATCTGGGAGGCAGAATTCCCTGCTGCTGTTTGGAAGTGGCAGGAGCAGCAGCAGTGATGTTTCCTACCCAGCTTTGCCCATTCACATCCACCTCAATGGTAAAGTTTCCACAACACAACACTTCATTTTATCCCAACTAATTAAAAAAAAAACTCCTCAGTACCACCCTGGAATTTGACTGTGAAAGATCTGGCACTGGGGAATGTGCATAACATGGGAAAGTAAGTACAGAAGATGATCATGGAAAGAGAGTTGCTGTGCAAAGCTCACAGATCCTGAGATTCTCTTATTCACCAAGAAACGATGGCATTTGGGGCAGGCAAGAAGGAACTGCAAACATCATTCTCAGATTATTATTATTATTAAAGATGATGGGACCCATTTAATTTCAAATGATTAATTTCTGTTATGAGGCCTTCAGGAACACAGTCAATAAATGGGGAATGGTGAGGAAGAACTGTCCTCAGGTGTTGCTTTTATCTAAATTCATAAATAGCACAACTTTGTGGTAACAATTCTCTTTGTTTAAAGATATCAGGGTATTATCTATGATAACTTTGAGGAATAAAATCACAGCAACCTTACACAACCTATCCCTGAATGCTTCCCTGGCACTTCCCTCCTGACAGGGACACAGAACCACAGAATCAGGGGATCACTGAGGTTGGAAAATCTCTCTGAGCCCATCAATTCCAACCGTTCCTCAGCACTGCCAAGGACACCCATGTCCCCAAGTGCCACATGCAAAGGCTTTTAAACACCCCCAGGGATGGGGACTCCACCCTGCCCAGGGCAGCTGTGCCAGGGCTGGACAGCCCTTTCCAGGAAGAAATCCTCCCAAATACCCAACCTGAACCTCTGCTGATGCAATGTGAGGCCATTTCCACTCTTCCTATCCCGTTCCCTGGGAGTAGAGCCAGACCCCCCTGGCTGCCCCCTCCTGTCAGGGAGATGTAGAGAGTGATGTCAAAGCCTCAACCCCCCCTTTTCTGGTGGCCAGAAGCTCCTTTAAGTAGCCACCATCTCATGGAGCAGCTCCCAACCCTTCAGGTGTGCTCATACCCCGACCCTTCAGCGTCGGCAGCTGAGCCACATCACTTTGGAGAGCAGGGATGAGGGAGGTGGGAGCTGTGCTGATGGCAGAGGGCAGGGAGGGTGGCACTGACCTCTCTGGAGCAGGGGGTGGTGGAAGGCTGGCAGGGGCAGGCTCTCTGTGGTCTGTGGCTCACAGAAGTAGGCTCGGAGCCAGGCCGTGCACTGCTGCAGGGGCTCCGGCATCTCCTCGCCCCCCTCGCACACCTCGCAAGCCACCGAGGACTCTGCCCTGCTGAGACACAGAGAAATGCAAAGTTACAGTGGTAAAAATGACAAAACCAGGCTGGACAGGGCTCTGAACAACCTGGTGCCTTGAGTGGAACAACACAGGCTTGAAGGTTCCTTCCAAGCACAACTCTGTGATGCTGTGACAGAACCGAGTATTCACACTCTGTATCAGCAAAATAAAAACCTCAAAACATTGGATCTGGAGTCAGACCTGTTTTCTTCTCCGAGAAAAGTGAAGGGATTCCTCACAGCAGTAACCAAAACTCACCCTCATCACCTCTACAAATGCAAAGACGACACAGTGTTCTAAACACCTGTAAGAAAACCCACGGAAGATCGCTACAAGGAAAAAGCCATGTGGGAAATGTCAGGGAGCAACAACACCACCCAAGCCATGGTGGATGACAATCCTTGTGCTTCCAGGAGGGATGGAGCTCGGGCTACTCCTCCATGTCCCCTGGGGCTGCAGACCCTTGTCCCTGGGCCCATCCCTGGGGAAGGAGGGAAGGAAGCAGCTCCCTGCTGCTCCACGCCTTCCCCGGCCCCGCTTCCTCCAGCGCCCTGGCAGCTCTCTGCTTCCCTCCCTGATTGAATTGGAAGGAAGCAATTGAGAATTCATTTGATTTCCAACAGCAGCTCGTGCTTGCAGGGGCTGAGGAGCCAAGTGAGCGAACAGAAAGCACCTGTAGATAAAAAACGTGCTTCTTCCTTTGCTCCTTTTTTTTCTTTTCCTCTGGAAGAGCAACCTGTGGGTGAGAGTGAAGAAAAAGGGAACCCTGGATTTGCACATATCCAGCTGTGTTTTCCAAGCTGGATGCTTTTAGGGGTGCATAGCAGTGCTGGGAAGGGGGTGGTGGTGCTCTCCTGGTGCTTCCCAAGGCTGGGGTGTGGTGGGGGGGTCTCTCAGAACTGCAGGGACCTGGGTGAGGACAGCAATAAACACACAGTCCATTAGCGATGCACCCATGGGAAATGGTGGAGACAACATCAAGGGTGATGGCCAGAACAGCAAGCCCTGCCAGCAATCTGCTCATATCCAGAACCCTCACCACCACTGAGGGGCCATTCAAAGGTTTCCCAATTCTTGCAGCTTTTTCTCCCAGCTGGAAATAAAGCCAGAACCAGAAGCTCCTCAGTGCTAGATCTCAGCAGCAGAATCTTCTGGTGCGATGTTGGGTGTGCCCCAAAGCACGAAAACGAAGAGAAAACTGTGGCAATATCAAAATAAATATGAACCTGAGGCAAGGGAAGAGAAAACCAGAGTGATTGTGCCAGCCAGGCACGGGGACAGAGCAAACCAACCCCAATTCCTGAGCGTGCTGCGAGGAGGGGAGAGGATTCCTGAGAGTCCTCCGAGCACAAAGCCAAAGCAAATGAACCAAGTGATGTTGCAGGAAGGGCATCAAAGAGCCCAGCTCTGCTTTCACCACGAGGCAGCTCTGCAGAGAGACCTGACATCCCCAGAGCCTGACCCAGCCCAGCACGGGGCCGGAATGATCAGCGGAGCCCCGGATGGGATCGGGGATGTGCCGGGGGCTCTCAGAGCAGAGCCCTCGCTGGCCCGGTGCCTGATCAAACAGCTCTGCCATCCCCCCAGCCCCAGCTCAGCTCCTGGCTAATTGTGAACCGCTGAAGGCCACGTAATTACTGCTGGGGAAGTGGAGGGACGTGGGGACGGACAATCAAAGCACTCAGCAGCTGCACAGGAGTCCAGGGCTTGGAGCAGAGGCAGAACGAACCTGCAGAGTCAGCCTTGGGTCCACTTTGGTACGAGTTCAGTGCAATTTTATTTCTCTGTCCATTTATTTATCAAATTGATGCTTTTGACTTTGTTCATGGATGTGAAGTAGGATCAAGTTGCTTTTTAAAACTGGTGTCTACTTTATGCTGTTTTCTGATTAATAATATCTCTGCTAAAAGAAGAAGTATGAGAATCCATACACAAACTTTTGTACATGCATCCCCAGGACATGGATTTCAAACCAAGCTCCCAACACACGAATAATCCATTATTTCACACAGGTATAACACAGCAGAACATGGCTCTGTTTTACTGTCAATTGTTGGAGCTACAACAAAATAATAATGAGAGAATATAATAACAACTACTCTGAAACCTGGGAGAGAACTGGGGAGACTTTTCTGCTCCATTTATCCCAAAGAGCATGAAGAGTGCTCAAAGCTACGGTCTCCTTATGTTTTTCACATCATCCTGTTTCCCATTCTTGGGAGTCTGGAAATCATTTGGGCTGTAATGTCACCAATAAAACAGAAGAATTCCTTCTCCTCATGGCTCTGGGAGCAGCAGCTCCAGGCTCTGCCTCCAGCTGCAGACAGGGACCAGCCCAAGGGCACCCAACCACCATCAGTCACCCCCAAAACAAGAGGGGAGCAGCCAGGGAGACTCTGGGAGCACCTCCCAGAGCCTGAAGGGGCTCCAGGAGAGCTGGAGAGGGACTGGGGACAAGGGATGGAGGGACAGGACACAGGGAATGGCTCCCAGTGCCAGAGGGCAGGGATGGATGGGATATTGGGAATTGGGAATTGTTCCCTGGCAGGGTGGGATGGAATTCCCAGAGCAGCTGTGGCTGCCCCTGGATCCCTGGCAGTGCCCAAGGCCAGGCTGGACACTGGGGCTGGGGACAGGGACAGTGGGAGGTGTCCCTGCCATGGCTGGGGTGGCACTGGATGGGATTTGAGGTTCCATTCCAAGCCAAACCATCACACACACGTTCCTCACTTCTCCAGGTGTTCCCTGGCAGGAGTGTTTGGATAGAATTTTGTTTTAATTTTCTTTTTAATTGCCGCTTTTAATCGCAGTGCCCTGCCACTGCTGAACATCTCCAGATGTTTTTGGTGGGGCCATTCTCCCAGCAATTCCACACCAGAGGCTTTCCCAACACCTGCCACCTCCATGGCCAGGAAAGGGAATGCTTTGCAAGGCAGAAATGAATTTGCTTTCCAGGAATGCACTGACTTCTTTTCCTGCAGGATACAAACTCCACGTGCCAACACACACACCCAGAGCTTCAAACTGGCAGGGAGTTGAAAAAAGGGAAAACCTTCGTATTAATTTTGCTTGGCTAGAGATGGCAACAGCTATTCCTGGGAATTTGACAGCTGTAATAAAGAAAAAGAAGGCACATAAGTCATGCATGGGTGTCTTCTGCTGGCCCTCCTCCCCTCCCTGGCCTTCCCTCCTCCCCTTTCCCTTTCCAAACTTGCATAGCAGAACTTCCATAACTACCTTGACATTAAATATCCCACTGAAAACACCAGCTGCCTTTTAAAGGATTTTCTCAGGCTTCAAAGCTTTCAAAAAGCAGAGTCCAAGTGGTCTCAAAACTTTGGTAAGAAGAGCAGAGGAGTTACATCATGGGAAATTCCCCCCCTGGAAGGAAATCCCTCTGCTCAGTGTCAGATTTCTTGGAAGGTTTCTCAACACCCTACTCCAGGAATGGATCTTTAAGCACTTCAGAGTCAAGATGGGCAGGAACAAGTTGAAATTTAGAGAAAAACACACACCTAAGAGTCATATGAACTACCTGGGCCTAAACTTTTGGAATGAGAAAGAAAAAAAAAAAGGCTTTTATTAATGTCCTGCCTTGGGTGACCCCCAAGGAAAGATCACAGAGGGACAGCTGCACACAGGGTGGTGGCCAAAGTGGCCCTTCACTGTTTTATCTATGGAAAGTTTAAGTTTTAAACTTGTGATCAGCAAGATGCAATTTTACTTTTATACAGGAAAATAACATAAGTGTGTTCATTGAAAAATAAAAAACCCCAAACCCTAAACAAAATATGTAAGAAATCTGACTGCTTTGCTTTCACCCTGGAGAATATTTTTCTTTTTCCTTGAAAAGTACAATGTCTTTTTTTTTTTTCAGTAGGGCTGAAATAATGAGAAACATTTATTTAAACCACATTAGTATTATCTGAATCGCTTCCACTTTCATCAGAGTCTGTCACAGCACTCGTTTTCATTCCTGAATTATACTGGGCGCTGGCATCCCAAAAAATTCAAAATGAAGAGTTTTGTATTTTTACCTGGTCAACAAATTGTTGCTGTTGCGGTTTAGTGTGCATTTTATATTTTATTTTATTTTATTTTATTTTATTTTATTTTATTTTTTAAAATTTTATTTCATTTTTTTGACCCAGATTTTTTTATTTGCAGTAACGTAGTGCCCTCTAATATATCAGCAGTGTCACATGTCTGTCACACGTCTGCCTTAACTTTTTGGGATATTTGGGGTAAATGGATATTCAGCTCCAAACGACCAACATGGCTTTACAGGGGGATGCTTCATTAAAAGTACAAACTCCTCAATCAGAAATAAAAGCTCGTTTTAAGCTATCTAAAGACATCTAGAAAGAGATGTGTATTTTTCCAGTAGGATGTGTCTCACAAAGAGCCTTTTTCCAGGCCAGGCACCCACTGCTGCTGCTGCTGCACATCTCCAGCCCGTGGAGGTGACGTCCCAGATCAACCCCAACATGGGAATCCACCACAGGATTCGGGTTTTCACACACCACAGCTATCCCACACCATTCCTCCTGCAATCCTACCCATTCCTGTCCATGCCAGCCCCTCTCAGAGCCTGCCCAAGCCTGGGGAGCAGCTGGATCCTGCACCCACAGGGCTGAGAGTGTCACCCCAAAGCTCCATCCCAGCCCCGCCTCTCCTGAGCCTCCCCACGTCTGCACGGGATGAAAGGAAGGAAAAGTGTTGGGATGGATGAAAGTTTGACAAGAAAGTCTCACAGATATGTATGCTGGGCAGAAAGATTTTTGAATGTAGAAACTGAGAAAGGAATAGAGATGGAAGCGAGTTTTGATATAGAAGAGTAACAAAGGCCTAAAGGAACTGCTGAGCCAGGCTTAGTGGGTAACTAAGAAGGCGAAGGGTGTGTTAGTTAAGAAAGGTTTTTATGACTTAGAACAAAGGATAAGCCCACCTCAAACAGAAGATGTTTTTTACCAAGCAGAAAAATACAAGAAGTAAATAGACAGGGCAATGTTGTAAGTAGAAAAAAGGTCTCAGAATTTTCCACTGCAAGAAAACTGAAAAACCACTTCTGGCTTAGACTGTAACACACTGACCTGTTGTGACTGGAGAACAGTGACATGAATATTGTAATGTTAGTAACATGAATATTGTAATGTCAGTAGTTGTGATAGGCTATAGATAATAGTAAAGGTATTCATTGGTTGTTAGGTATGAAGATGATCAGCAAAGAAAAGTAAATAATGTATTGTAACCAGAATTAAGATGACTTCAGACATGCCCAAGCTGTGGCTGATGGCTTTAGGCTGGGCTCTGTCCCCCACACCCCTGATTGCTGTCTGGGTACAATAAACAGCATTTACAGAGCCCTCTGCAGTCCCCATCTCCTTGTGGGCTCTTACAGAAAAGCTGGTTTTAGCAGGGGGGGAGGAAAGCAGCAGCAGCACCTGTTTCAGTTTAACTGGCTCCTTCCAAAGCCACTGCCAAGAACTGGAAGTTTCTGAGGCGCTTCCAAAGCAAACATGTAAGCAGCAGATTGGCTTCGGGATCATCCCAAACAGCTCAGCCATGATGAAAACCAGGGAAATGCTGGGAGAAGCCACGTCCTGAAGTGGCAGGATGTTCATGATTTATTTCTGAGCTGCTTTTTGCCTCAGTCCTTCAGAAACTTAAGGGAAACGAGGTGGACCTTGAGCTGTGCTGAAAGGAAGGGGATGTAACACAACGACTCTGCTGGAGCATTCCCTGGGGGAGAGCCAGGAGCTGGCAGCTTCCTTAGGATAAATAAATACCTGGAGAACGTCGCAGCAGCTCCCACAACATATTTATAAAATAGATGTCTATCCATAAAATATTAGTGTATTTTAAATATAATTGATGGATTGAATGTAACATCCAAATCCCACCTGCACTGCCTGTGGCCACACACACCTGAGAGTTTTATCCCTGGAAAACCACCTCACCTTCCAGAGGTTTGCCTGAGGAGAGGTTTAGAAACTGAGCCAGTGAAGAGTACCCTTCACTTCAATTTTCCAATTTTCAATGTTCTTTCTTTGTTTAAGACAGAAATGAAAAAAAAGCTCCTCAACTAAAAAAAATATTACAATTCCTCCTAGCCTGGAGTCAACAAAGTGCCTTTGATACCTGTGGGCAGGCTCAGATTACATTATTAATTCTAATTTTTTAATTTTTAATTTTTTGGTAATATTTCATAATTTAAAATTTTATTCTTTTGTAATTTACCTTCTTTTTTTGCGTATTATTTTTGGTGATTTTCTTCCCCAGTGGTGGGAAGAGCCTGGTGACTGTTGGTATGGAGCTCCATGATTGTCATTAGTATAGATAATTCTTAATGTTTATATGAGTTTTATATCCATCTATATCTATATCTATATTTATATCTATATCTATATCTATATCTATATCTATATCATCTATATCTATATCTCTATCTCTATCTCTATCTATATCTATATCTCTATATATGTAAATTAGTTAATAACAGAGCTCCTAAACCACAGTAAATTTTTACATTTGCAGGAGAAGGCACTGTTGATCCTCTAGGACCTGAATGGTGACTTTTGCCATGAAACACATGAGGAGCAAGAATAATTTTAAAATTATTGGTTTTTAAATGGCATTTTTTTGTTTTATCAGCAACTGACTGAAGACAAGTTGTCACAAAGCTCTCACACATCTGAATTCATAACAGAAAAAAGTTGCACAATTTGAAAACTGAAGGCTGTCTTTTTCTTACAATTATATAGATCTGTGCTTATCTTACCAAACTAATTTTCTCTTAGAGAAATAGCTGCTGTGTAACCTTTCAAATGGAATAATCAGCGATGATTAGCGCACAAAAATTAACATTAAAATGGGACTTAGTGAGGCAGCATTATTTGTTCCACAACAGCACAAGTGAGTTGACATTTTTACTGGAGCCTTCATTGTGAAATTACCTACAAATGTATTTTATCCACACCTACGTGTCATTTCAGCAGCCTTTCTTTGATAGATGAAGGCTGAAGCCACCCCAAAACTGCAGCTGAATTATCCGGTCTCTAATGACTCCGAACCGATTACGGGATGCAGAGCAATCTCGTTAAATTTTATTCCAAAGCTTACTACTCTGGTGTTTTCTCTTATTTTTCTATCAATGAAGCCCAGGAGGTTTAAGGACAATTCATTATGTATGAAACCCAACTTACAGCGCTTGACTGTTGATTAATAGCAAAGTTTGCTGGGTGTACATTTGCAGCATTAGATGCATACAATATGCTAACTTATTCTTCCACCCAAGCTAATTATTTACCAAAATGACTACTTGAGACTACAATTTATTAAATGCATGCATCCAGTCTCGATTTGGCCCCAAAAGACAGCCCGGAATGAAGATCTTTTACTTGATGTGACAACTTCTGGAAACAGTGTTATTAATATTGTAAATGTGGCAAATAAAGAGTTCAAATAGCCGGGTGGCTCTGCTGCATTTCTTCCCCACAACTGAATCAAGGAACAAAGCGCCTTTTTAGGTTTAAAATTCATGGGGAAGCACATCCTGACATAGTTTAATTTAGCTGCTTATAAATGAAGTGGCTCTATGATGGGAGGGAGAGATTAAAAAAGGGATGAGAGCTGCAATAAACAGCAATAACCCCCAATTCCTGTCGAACAGCCACTGCTTCTTGTAAGACCTATTAAGAAAAAATTGATGCATTTAGGGAAGAACACAAGAAGTCAGAGCTGAGTCAGACTTAGTCCTCGTCATACAACCCGTGCACTGTTTTCCTTATTCTGTTTTTATCTGTTCTGCAGGATGCAAATTCTTACAACCTGACTGGTGAAAAATTCTGCATCCTCTCTTTAACCCTAGAAGAGAAGCACCTGCACAGAGATTTGGGCATCACATACATGATATAAATTCCAAATAAATAATAGAACAAATGAATATATAATTAATTACATTATTACATTAATAGATTTAATAATTGATACAATAAGTAACAAATAAACACGCCTCTTGAGTAAATACAAAGATATTCAAATAGCCTTATTTTCCCCCTGACTTTTGCAATTAATGACATTAAATTTGGGGACCAAACTGGGCTTGCTCAAGCCCATGATCCCTGCAAAGCTGCTCCCTGCTTATTCCCTGCTCCGGGTGTGCACCAGCACACACTTCAAAGGACGGAGTGAGACTCCTGTCTCCACATGCCAAGATAAGGAAAATCAATGTCAATGCCCAAAAGACTCAAGTGATAGCACTGAAGGTCATTAAATGCTACTCACTGCCCTGGACCATTAAAGTTTTGATTGGAATCCTATACAGGGAGACACAGATTTCAAACAAGATCCTGCCCTGGGATGTGGCACTGCGAGACCGCGGCGGGGACTTCCGAGGAACACCTGAAACACATCCAAGGAAAACAATGCTCTGTGTGTGTGGGCTTGGCTCCCTTTCCCCGAGCATTTATTGTGTTTTCACAGCAGTGAATCCTGTTAGGAACAAAGATCCCTGTTAAAGCAACAGCCAGGTGGAAAGACAACCACCAAATTCTGGTTCTTCAACCACCTCAATCTTCTCCTGTGTGTCCCAGTGCCCTTTGCTGTCTGCTCCATGCCACCTCCTTCCCTCAATGCCAGACTGGTTTGGGTTGGAGGGGACATTAAACATAATCCAGTGCTGTCCCTGCCATGGACAGGGACACCTTCCACTGTCCCAGGCTGCTCCTGGCCCCATCCAACCTGGCCTTGGGCACTGCCAGAGATCCAGGGGCAGCCCCAGCTGCTCTGTGCCAGGGCCTGCCCACCCTCACAGAAGAATTTCTCCCCAATATTCCCTCTATCCCTGCCCTTTGGCAGTTTGAAGCCATTCCTCTTTTCCTGTCCCTCCTGTCCACAGTCCTCTCCTTTGCCCACCTTTAAAGTTCTGCCCTTTTGCTATGCTGGCCACCACCACCCTGCTGACCTGGTCTGGACCATCTCTGCACTGCTCAGTCTGACCTTTCTGCTCTGCTGAAGATTTCCTGCTCCACCTCCACACCTCCACACCCATTCCAGTACTGCTTTCTTCCTGTTTCCCACCCACAGCTTTTCCAGACTCAATCCTGGTCTCTCCAGACTTCATCCTGCACGTTTCTACATCGTTTGTGTTCGCAGGAATCATCCAGGCCAAGACACCCACAGTCAGCTCTGGTGCTCATCAGCACCCGGAGTTCTGTCAGCTCAGAGACCTTCCCCAGAGAGACCCACCCCCTCCATGAATGAAACCCTTCAAAGACCAACAGCTGGGCCCTATTGAGAGAGCACAAATATTCCTAATATCAGAGTGACCTCTTCACAAATACTTCCGTTTCAATTCAGTAGGTCTGGCAGCAGAACCACTGGAAAACTCACCGAAAAGACAAAAAAAAGCCCAATTTCTGTGCATCTTCTGTGTTGGAAAGGACCACCCTGTTCTAGACTGAGAACAGGGGAGATTGAGCACACTCTGAACCAGCAACAAGCGAGCAGATGCTTCACATTAAATGTTTTAAAGCAGGAAGCAGAACTGGAGCCAAGTTCCAAGCGGCAGCACACTCTGCCCGAGATGTTCGGCAACATTAACCATAGGTGATATCATCAGTTCTAGCTTTAATTAGGTTAAAAGAAAGTCAGTTAATTTTAGCACTTACAAGAAACTGTTACAAAACATTTTTTTCTTCTATAAAAGAAGTCTCCCATCAGACCTGGGAGGTCGGTTTTATCACAGGCAATTAACTGTGTTAGGGCTGGCTGCAGGGGACCCTTAAACCACACACCGCATTCCCTGCTGGTTTTGGGGATTCACCACTACCCCCAGCCCTCTGCATCCCTGCTTTGGGGATTCACCAGCACCCCCAGCCCTCTGCAATGGCTACAAACCCACCAGCCCTGCTCAGCCTCACAGTGATAACCCAATTGCTAACTGGTTATCTGAAGTCAAATTTACATTTTTTCTACATATCTCAGATAGATATAATCCCAATTATGCATGGATTTGAAAAAAAAAAAATCCACCAAGCCTAAGGGAGTTAAATACACATTACAACCCTTACACTGCAAGACCCAGGTCTCTGATCTGGTGCATGGGGACACTGAAGGACAAAAACTTAAGGCTGAATTATTGGAACTGGGCCCTGACTTTGGATGTCCACCTTGACGTGCGTCAGTGCATGAATTCCAGATGACAGTGAGCACCAAGAATTATAATCAACAGCACCTGCAGATCCTCCAGCCTATTAAAATGAATTAAGATACAGATAAATCAGGAACCTCTTAAAAATTCAACTCGCCAGGACATTTTTCAAAGCGAGTTCCCAGTGTGGGTGTAAAGTCTGTGACCCCTGAGCATCTCCTGTTGAAGTGAGTCCAGAGGCCACGAAGATGCTCCAGGGCTGGAGCCCCTCTGCTCTGGAGCCAGGCTGGGAGAGCTGGGGGTGCTCACCTGGAGAACAGAAGACTCTGGGGACACCTTAGAGCACCTCAGAAAAACTAATACATCGCAATTAAAACAGCACAGTTAATAGAGATCTCCTAAGTCTTTCTGCAGGGCTTTCAGGTTGCTACCACACACATCAGCAGGATCTCCCCCAAAATGGCATCACCCAGTCAAGAGCTGGCTGCACCTCTTACCAATTTAGCCTCAACCACAAAAATACAACCGTGGGGAGAACAAAGAATAAAGAGTATTTTCCTTCATTTGGATCAAACTGATGTGGAGTTTGCTCTTCCCAACACTCCACAGTGCCTCGGTCACCTCTGGGCAGGCTCTGGCAGGATGGGCCCTTCTGCACATATGAGAGAGCCTCCCCTGCCACAGGCCATCCCTGCATCCTCTGCATCCAGCAGGAAAAGCTTTTCTCTCAGGTAACCAAGCAGGACCCAATACTGCATTGGAAAGCCAGCAGGGCACATCAATAAAACCAATAAAAATACTGTTTCAAAAAGCGCTGTTATAATTAACTGAAATAAGAGTCTATAAACTGCCACCTCAGAAGAAGCTTGTTAAAGGCT
>VWZP01001397.1:259809-266696 GCA_013396995.1 Dicaeum eximium | reverse complement strand
CATCCCCATCCCCATCCCATCCCCATTCCTCATCCCCTTCCACACTCTTCCCTCCTTTTACCCAACACCACTGAGAAGACAATGAGGAGCAGCTTCCTGATGGAGGAGAAACCTCCCTGCATGGAGGGGATGGTGGCACATGAGGACAGGGACAATGACCCTGTCACTGCCCTTCTCAGGAGCATCCCAAACTTGTACCTGGTACTTCTCCTTTCCAGACATCCAGGACCTGCCCCTTTGCTGCCAGCCTGGGAAAGAATGAGGATAACTCAGCCAAAATCAGATTTCAGGTGTCTTCAGGTGCTCAAATTTTCAGCCCACAGGTCAAGTGTAGCTCCAGGACACAAATATCAGCTGCAGGATATCAGAATTCTCCAAAAGAAATGGATTTGAGAAGAGCTGGTCTTATCTGCCCTCATCCTGTCTCACTGACACTGCATTTTTCTTCTCAAGTCTTACAGAACAAAAAAAAAAAAAGAGTTGATTACTCAAAAGAAAGTAAGAAAAAGAAGAAAACCAGATTCAAAGTGGTTTCAGGGGTGAGCAGAGAGGTCAAAAGAGGGACAAAAACATCTATTCCTAACACAAACACACACAAGGCTATGACAGGAACTTCTGTAGTTTCTTAGAAGCAAGAATGAGCCTTTCCCCTTCCAGAGCACTCACCCCCCCAAAACAGTACTGCTTATATTACTCTTAATAATAATTAAAAAAAAAAAATTTAAAAAAAATCAAAGTCTACAGCACTACAGCCTGTTCATGAGGAGATTCCTGAAACTAGAGGAAAACAAGAGTGTCCTGTCTTCATGGAATCCCAGAATGGTTTGGGTTGGAAGGGACCTTAAAGATCACCCAGTGCCACCCCAGCCATGGCAGGGACACCTCCCACTGTCCCTGTCCCCAGCCCCAGTGTCCAGCCTGGCCTTGGGCACTGCCAGGGATCCAGGGGCAGCCACAGCTGCTCTGGGAATTCCATCCCACCCTGCCAGGGAACAATTCCCAATTCCAATATCCCATCCAGCCCTGCCCTCTGGCACTGGGAGCCATTCCCTGTGTCCTGTCCCTCCATCCCTTGTCCCCAGTCCCTCTCTGTCTTCCCTGTAGAATCCCTTCAGCCTCACCTCCAATGCTCCTCTGATGTTTCAAGTCACCTTTCCTCGATTTAATTACTGCCAAAAATGTTCTTCTTGTGGCCTAATTATGAAATAAATGTATCAATCCCATGGATTTTTAAATTAAAAACCAGGGAAAGCACAGAAACTTTACAGCTACAGGCAGTGAACTACCACAGGCATTATGCAGAATGAAAGATGAAAATACACAATATTTCTTTTCTGCCACAAACACACACATTACACATTTTAGGTTTAACTCTGCAGGAAATAAGCACCATTAGTTCTGCATCTGATGCAAACTCACATTGCAGGCTATGTAAGACAAGGATTTCAGCTAGAAATTAGCCTTTTTCTGTAGTTCCCTCAGTGTGAACGATGCGGGGGATATTAGATTAGCTGCATCTTGCTCATATTTGCATGACAAACAAAATTTTCTGCTTCAGATCAAGTATTTTCCATTTGAAGAAAACAGTCCAGTCCTAAAAACTGTTACAGTTAAGAAAAAAAAAAAAACAAAAAACAATTGAGGTCATATGTTCCTAATTATCAGCACAGAAATTTGGAAAGTGTCCCTTCCCATGGCACAGGGGATGGAAAGAGATGAGCTTTAAGGTCCCTTCCAACCCAAACCATTCTGTAATTCCATGAAATTGGAAGAGTTTTCCCATTTTTTTCTCCAAAGAAAGCTGCTGGTTTAGCGGGCACAGCCATTCCCCAGGTGCCAAGGTGAGATTTTCCTTTTGAAGGCATTTAAACCCAAAGAAATCAAGGGTTGTGAGATGGAAACGTCCTCAAGCTGTGCCAGGGGAGGTTTAAATTGGATCTTGGGAAAAGCTTCTCCATGGAAAGGGCTCTCAAGCATGGAAGGGGCTGCCCAGGGCAGTGAAGAAGTCACCTCAAGTGTCCAAAAACACTTGGCCCTTGTGTGGATGTGGCACTTGAGGATCTGGTTAGTGGTGAACACGGTGCTGGAAGATGGCTGGGCTTGGTGATTTTAGAGGTCTTCTCCAACCTTAATGATTCCACGAGGAAAAGCAAGAGGAGGAGCGTGACCTGGGCACTGGGCATCAACACAAATCCATAAATAAACTCATTATTACCTGCCCTGAAATGTCTCTCAGCCCTTTTCCCTCTGAGGGGTGAAACCTCGTGTCCCTCCATGACCAGATCTCATTGCTGTTCCTGATGGAGCACAAACCCTCTGTTTGTGGTAATTGCTCCTTTGAACATGCTAATAACACAACCTAACTCTTCTTTATGCTCCCCCATTTTTCTGGATTAAGTGTGAATTTTTATTGTGTTTTTTTTCCCAACAAGACATCTCGCTTGTAAATAACCCAACATTAAGTGTCACGATATAATTGATTTTCTAATGAGGTTTTCAAAAAGCATTATATTTCTGCTTGTCAGGAAATCTTTACAGCAGAAATAAGTCCTTCCATATGCATTCCTTAGAAACTCAACTTTTTTATTCCTGCAGTGGGGTTGAGGTGGATTCAATCCTGTGGATTGCCCTAAAATAATGTATTGTACCAGATGTTTTTATGGCTCTCCACATTTTCCCATTGCACTGGGAAATTGAGTGGGAAATTATCC
The DNA here is from genome assembly GCA_013396995.1 of Dicaeum eximium. Classification (NCBI taxonomy): domain Eukaryota; kingdom Metazoa; phylum Chordata; class Aves; order Passeriformes; family Dicaeidae; genus Dicaeum; species Dicaeum eximium. The sequence goes on along the minus strand of VWZP01001397.1, from coordinate 263,985 downwards.
CAGCAGCATGCCTGGGATGGGAAAACCTCAGTCTGGAATGGGAAAATCCTACAGGAGAAGGACTGGGGGTTGGACTTGATGATCTGAAAGGTGTTTTTCAACCTTCATGATTCTATGACAAGTACAAGTGCCACTGAGGTGAATTTGATGTCACAAAGAGGGGTTGAGGTAGATACAACCCCCAAAAGGATTCAACCTGGTCCTCCAGGAAATAAAATGTCCAAGTTTTGCTGATTTGGAAAATGTTGGGGATGATGTCTGGTGAGAGCAAATCACGCTCACTTACATTCGCTTCAGATATTTATTATTTAATATGTAATACTAAATACATCTAGTATGTATTGATATTTCTTATGATTTAGTGGGCATGGTGGTATTCAGGTGAAAGTTGAACTTGATGATCTTGGAGATCTTTTCCAACCTCAACAGTTCTGTGATTCTACTCCATGATTTTGTCAGAATCAGGATCTTTCCACTTGGCCACCAGGATTAAGAAACAAGTAGGTGCCTCCTTGCAAAACACAAATAGTTAAATTTAAAAATAAAAGTGAAAATGGTGTTTGTGCCAGAGAAAATGTTTATTTTGAAGTCCAAACAGTCAAATTTAAATATAAATTTATAACTTCAAGAAGTGTTTGCCTGCAAATACTACTGGAAGAAGAAAATACCCACCTCTGAAAACACCCATTGATCCCAGCATTAGTGCTGAGTCTGCTCCAGCAGGAGCTTGGGGAGTCTTCCCCAGAGCCCCCAGGATGGGTTTAAATACCAGCAAGAGAATATCTGTTTTTTTATCCTTTTTTAATGTTTTATTTGAAAATCGTGTTTTAGCTCAGGTCAGACTTGCAGGACAGAAAATACGAGTTGAACACTAGACATGCACCACTGGACACAGAATATTTTGCAGATCAGCATCTCAGTTAGGTCCCAAATGTGGACAGCAATCCACAGCTCAGCTCTGTATCTCTGCCAAAAATAAAACTCTGTCATTTCTTTCAAAGATTTTATACAAGACACCTGATACTGGAGGCAATCTGTGCCTGCCTTATGAAAAGAAAGCTCATACTTTTTGCAGGTCCAGGATTCACCCTCTACTGACAGCTGAAAAAGCAGCAGGAAGATATATATAGATATATAAATACATATATACACACACACATAGAGGAATGGGGTAAATAAAAAAATATTCCTGAAGTATCACAATAAAGTGGCACAAAGCATCTTGCTGAGACAGTCTCAGCCTCCAAAGCCAAGAGAAAATATGATTTATAGCCCTGAATTACCGTGGGCAGTTTCACTTGTGGCTCCCCCTCCCACACTTCGGGGCGATGCATTATTGATAAGACGGACAAACACACACTTAGGCTGGGATTTGCAATTTAGCACAGGATTTATAAAAGGACCAAAAAGAGACAGTGGATGGTTGATGGAACTGAAGAGCACGGTGATATTTGGTGGGATTATCAACCTGCCACCGGCAGGAACCTGCTGCGAAGGGCTTGGCAAAATCCCTCCACAGCTGTTGGGAAGCTGCTCCATGAGTACTGCAATTAATAGATTAATAGATTCATTAAATTTGATGCCTACTCCCCAGACTGAGGGTCCACAAAGGCCCTGCCCACCCATGTCCCCAAGGAGGGACGGGTGCTCCAGGCTGTCCTGCTCCTGGACAGCAGCCTGCCTGGGGTCTGGAGGAATATAATCATGTTCCTAGCCCTTGGTCACACCGGGCTGAGGCCATCCATCAAACTCAGAAGTAACTGGAAAAAAGGAAACGAGAAGGACCTGACAGCACCATCACATCAGCCTTAATGCCACGGGAAGCCAGTCAGGAATAAAGGGAACAGAAAGTGTGCAGTGCACTGGGAGAAGCTTTGTCTCTGTGGAAAAACACCTACCCCACCTCCTGCAAAGTGTGATCCCTTCCTCTGCCTCATCCTTTGTCCCTCCAGTGCCATGGGATGTTTAGATTGGATAGTCAGAAAAATTCCTGCATGGATAGGGCAGTCCAGTCCTGGCACAGCTGCCCAATGCAGCGGTGGAGTCCTCATTTCTGGAGGGATTTAAGAGCTGTGGATGTGGCACTTGGGGACATGGGGCAGTGGTGGCCATGGCAGTGCTGGGTCTTGGAGGGTTTTTCCAACCTGAGTGATTCTGGGATTCTCTACCCTGGCCCATTCCTGGTGCTTTGTTAGCAGCTGTTGCCTGGTGTGTTCACTGCAGCACCTCTGGCAGGTGTCCCCACTGTCCCCTCCCTCCATCCTCCCTGCCTCAGGGACTCTGCCCACGGACACCTCACCTGGAGATACCAGAGAGCCCCAGGTGGGGTTTGCCAGGTGCTGCCAGCCTTTCCCCTCAGGCCATGAAGGTGGCACATCCCAAGGGCACAAACCCACTCAGGAGTAAGGACAGAGGGACAGCAGGTCCGAAGGCAGGGTCAAAGAATGCTCACAAATCCTGGCTGGATATGGCTGCACCTAAGCCTGCCTTTCCTTATTGGGATTGCACATCCAGCTGGAGCTGCATTTCTGCACAACTCTCCTGCTCTGACAGGGGAATCAAATCAAATCAGATCAATCTAGAAATCTCCCGGATCTGACCATTAACATCAGCCTGTCCCCTCACCAGCACACCCCACCTCGCCGGGCAACGAGCGGCGATGCTCACCCCACATCCCCCCGCTGCCCAAAACCCCAATTCCCCAGCGCCCCGACACGACCCCTCTCCATCTGCCCAAAACTCGTATTTCCCAGCGCAGCGGGGCTGGCACAGCAGACCCCCAGGCCCCTGGCTCTGCTCCCTCCATCCTCGGCGGAGCGCGGGGTCCCGGGGGACAGCCGGGCTGTCAGCGCTGTTCCCGACCCACTCTACTGGAACCCCCGGCCTCCCTCCGGCGCTCGGGGCCACCGCCGGCCTCCGGGGCTCCTGCCCTGCCCTGCATACGAACGGCCACGGCCGAAACAGCCAACAAACACAGGCAGCGTCTGAGATCTGGTGATTTCCATCCCCCCCACCCCCGTTTTTTACTTTTTCTTTCCTCAGTAATCTTCATGGAACTTTGCTTTTTCCTTCTGTTTCGCTTTAAACAGGCTTTTCGTTGTGGGAGTATCAGGTTGGTGGCTTTTTGTTGTATATCCCTCACTCTTCTTCCCATCAGTATGGATGATAATGTCTGCAAGCTAAAATGGTGATTTTTTTTCTTTTGTTTTCCTTTTTTTTGTTTAGTGTTTGCTTTTTTTTTTTTTTCCATCTGCAGAAAAACTCTTCAGCCTCTTCCTTATTGACATCTGGTTATCCAATTTTTAATTAAAATCAAAACAGCCATGATTTTCCCTTTTTAAATCAGCTTTGTTTCCCAGGTCTCATCCAAAATCAGCCATGGGAAGAGCTCTGTATGGGACCCAGGGTGGTGGGCAGGTGGCTTTGCTGCCAGCTCCCAGCCCCTCCACATCATAGGTCCCATGGATCCAGAACACAATCCCCATCCAGATCCCTGTTTCCCTTCACTTAAAAAAAAAAGCTTGATTAAAAAAAAAATAAATAATAGAAATAATCTAAAACCTAGTCATTTTTACATGGTTAGCAATGGCGCTGTTAATCAAAACACTGATTTAATTACAGACCTGAAGAGGCGCTGTAGGAGGAACCTGATGCTCATTCCTTTCACATATTGTACGTGCCATCCAGATTATTGCAATGCAAACAGAAAATATTCCTTCAGATGAGAATATTTCCTACCAACCATTTATGTGCCAACGATATGACAGCCCACAATAATCAACGTAACACCATTTACCTAACTGGGCAATAAAAGCATCATCTCCCTTCCATTTACCTCTAGTGTTTGAGTGTTCCTTTGAAATACTTTCTGCAAGATTAAATGTGATCAAAATGAGCCTTTTATCCTTCAATTTTTTTTTTGAAATTTACTCCTTATAAACACCTCCTGGCACACCAGCACACATCCCCCCACAAATTAGCTAAATGATTTTAATACCGGGGCGGCCAGCGGGCCGACATTTCATGGAGGTATGATAAAAATAAACACTTAAAAGAAAAAATCGAGGTCATTAAACATGATGCCTTATCTCAGGGGTAGCCAACCTTTTAGGATCTGGGGACTATCTGACATGGATTCAAGGGCTGCATGCACATGCTGTCCTGAATCCAGCCCCT